>JAPXFY010000016.1:57068178-57103178 GCA_030674185.1 Monoplex corrugatus | reverse complement strand
AGGAGACAACTCTCCCCTACAAAATCAGATAAGGAGTTAACACCCACAAAATCAGACTAGGAGACAACTTTCCCCTACAAAATCAGATTAGGAGTTAACACCCACAAAATCAGACTAGGAGACAACTCTACCCTACAAAATCAGATAAGGAGTTAACACCCACAAAATCAGACCAGGAGACAACTCTACCCTACAAAATCAGGTAAGGAGTTAACACCCACAAAATCAGACCAGGAGACAACTCTACCCTACAAAATCAGATAAGGAGTTAACACCCACAAAATCAGACCAGGAGACAACTCTACCCTACAAAATCAGGTAAGGAGTTAACACCCACAAAATCAGACCAGGAGACAACTCTACCTTACAAAATCAGATTAGGAGTTAACACCCACAAAATCAGACTAGGAGACAACTCTCCCCTACAAAATCAGATAAGGAGTTAACACCCACAAAATCAGACTAGGAGACAACTCTACCCTACAAAATCAGATAAGGAGTTAACACCCACAAAATCAGACCAGGAGACAACTCTCCCCTACAAAATCAGATTAGGAGTTAACACCCACAAAATCAGACTAGGAGACAACTCTACCCTACAAAATCAGATAAGGAGTTAACACCCACAAAATCAGACTAGGAGACAACTCTCCCCTACAAAATCAGATAAGGAGTTAACACCCACAAAATCAGACCAGGAGACAACTCTACCCTACAAAATCAGGTAAGGAGTTAACACATCCACAAAATCAGACTAGGAGATAATTCCTCTTCCCCAAAAAACTGACTAGGAGATGATGCCTCCCTCACAAAATAACAGACTACCCCTACACAATCAGACTAGGAGATAACTCAACCCCAACAATATCAGGCTAGGAGTAACTTTAAACCCATAAAATCAGACTACGAGATAATTCACACCCACACCCATCCCCCCCCCCCCCAAAAAAAAAATCATAGACTAAGAAATAACTGCTCTCCCACAAACTCAGACTAGACCGATCAAAATCCTCATAGACTGTAACATATTAATGCATTCATGTTCTGCAAGAGCAACCACACAATGTGGACTGCTTACTCCTCCTTCTCTTGTGTTATCAAGCTGTGAAAAATTAAACCATTAAAAGCTGACAAAATATACTGGCATTGTTCATTCATTTATCTACATATTTATTTTCTTTTACTTTTTTTTTTCCTTTCTACATTTCTTTTCCTTTCTATCCTTTCTAACAGTTCAAGTTCACTTCTTTACTACTTATTAACGTGGCCACATGCTTTTGTTCACTTCTTTCATTTCTTTTTTTCTGTTTATTCACTTTCTGAAAACGGCTGTTCAATTTCTTATACAAAAATATCTATCAGACGAAAAGGGACGTTTTTCAACCCCAAAATTGTAACAATACCGTACGAGTCAATCCATACGCTGTCAATAAAGTAATTTATGATAAGCAACCTTTCTCCAGTCCCTCACACCCCTACCAAAACCCCTTTTAAACTTTACCTATTTCAGTATATGCACTTGCACACACACACACACACACACACACACACACACACACACACACACACACACACACACACACACACACACAACCTCAAAAGCGTTTTGGTCTCTTTGATAACACACACACACACAAAACTCAAAAAAAGCTGCCCCCCCCCCCCCCCCTTCCATCTAAACAAGAGCATGAAAAGCAAGCAAGCAGAGATGAAAGCACACGCGCACGCACGCACACACACACACTCAAAACAAAAAACAAAACAAAAAAACATAACATGAGAAGAAAGCAAGCAGACACACACACACACACACACACACACACACACACACACACACATACACACACACAAAACTGCTCCCTCCCTCACCAAAAAAACCAAAACAAAAGAGAACATGAGAAGTCAGCGCATGCGCGCGCGCACGCGCACACACACACACACACACACACACAATCTATAAAAAAAAAAGTTCTCTCCCCCCCCCCTTCAAACAGAGCATGAAAAGCAAGCAAGCAGAGATAAGAGCAAAACACACACACACACACACACACACACACACACACACACACACACACACACACACACACTAAACCTGGCACTGGCACACCCACACACATCCTCCTCTCTCTCTCTCTCTCTCTCTCCTCTCTCTCTCTCTCTCTCCTCCTCTCGGCAACATGATCACCCAGACCAACACAACTACTTATTTCTTAATTTCCGTGCACTAACTAGGTTGCTGGGAACACTTTTCCCTCTCACACCTCCAAGATACCTTTCTTTCTTGACCATTTACCTTCACCTGCCTGAAATTCCACAGTTAGCAAGGCAGTTTTCAGAAAATTATTTCCTTTAAAAAAAAAAATTCTCGATTTCCTTGCTATATCAAGTTATATAGTTACAAAAATGTATACAACAACAATTTATCTTGCATCCATGGATTATTCCCCCTTTATATCTTCAGGGATGTCCTGAACTTGGGTTTGTTGAAAAATGCCCTAAATTCATATTTGCCACGAATGATCTAACTTTTATGTACATCTGAAATACTGAGAAAGGAATCTGTTTCATGACTTGCATGAACATAGGCCTGTTTGTCTGTCCATCTGTCTATTTGTTTGTCCCTCCATCTGTTCATTTGTCTTGGATACATATGTACATATACATTTTTTTTCCCTTATATGTTTAACAGATTCCTTTTTTCCTTTAATCTATTGACAGCAGGGGAAAACACAATGCATAAAACAAAGTGTTCTCTCTATTTCCCTATAGCATAAACAAAAAATGGAGAGACAAAATAACAATTAATTTTATCAACAGCAGTGGAACAACAAAATATATTTAATTACAATGATTGAAGAAAAGAAGAAATCATCATCGTAGCATTCCAATATTCTTCAATGCCTATATACACGTTGCTTTGCCCATGCCTTACAGGCTATATGTTGCTGAACAGTGCATACTTCTTCACCTTTGATGAGTGTGCATGATGTGTCATTTCATGTTTCCATAAGCTACCAGACACTGATATGACTTACAGGATCTTTAACATAGATATCTGATGTTCTGTGTGTATATACACACAGACAGGAATTTCGGCACTGGCAGGTCTGCGCACATGTTAACCTGGAAGATCCGATAAAAAAACTCCACCCTTTACCCACCAGCCAGGATGAATCCAGGCAGGATCAAACTCTAGCCTTCAACGAAATCCAACATTTAAACCACTTGACTACCATGCCCATGGCAAAAAGGTAAAAAGGTCAAAGTGAATTCAGTAACTGCACACTTCATTTATTAAGTCTCCAGTGTGTAACTGTAAAGGTGTGCTCAATTCTGCAAACCTTCCAAGCTCCACCCGCTCACCCCAACCCCCCAATTTATTTTGATGGAAATTTGCTGTTTACAACCATATTTACCATATCTCATCAGTACAAACTACAAATCAAAAAAGAAAAATAAACATAGCCTTGAACCCTTCCAGTTGACCCTTTAACTTCCTGCACCCTGTCCACCAGCATCCTGTATTGTCAACTATGCTAACAAGGCAAAAACATAACCCTTTGAGGGTGAGGGAGTCAAAAGGTTTAAGTTTTTGCAGATGGTGGATAGGAAGCGGGTGTCAAAGGGTTAAGGACCTCTACAACACTTTTTGACTGATTTGGTTTGAGAATTTTGTCGTTGCTGCTGCTGCTGTAGTAACTGTTTTTGGTCATGGTGCTATCTGCATGTGTTTATATATGAAAAATCTTCATTGCTGTTCTTGTGTGTATGTGTGTTTTAATATATACTACAAATCTTATCACTGTTTCAAGCCTGGTTGTTCTATCTTTTGTTCTGATCATTTTCACAGCATGGTGGGAATAGAGCGAGTGAGCGAGAGAGAGAGAGAGAGAGAGAGAGAGAGAGAGAGAGAGAGAGAGAGAGAGAGAGAGAGAGAGAGAGAGAAGAGAGAGCAGGTCTTATTTGTACCTGTCCAAGACAACTTACGTGGGAAAGATACTTGTAGTCCTCCGGTCTGGATAGATGCAGTATTTCCCTCTCTTTTTCGTCAGCCCCAGCCAACAGATAGTAAAACACATGGTAGTTCCTGTAAAATACACCATGACAATTGGACATCTGCTTAAAAAAAACACTTGGCATATTTTGTGAACTTTTTTTTTATAACTTTTATCAGAAAACACACACACACACACACACACACACACACACACACACACACACACACACACACATGCATATGCCAATATCATCTATCATTACCATCAGCATTATCATCATCTTTGCCTTCTTCTTCTCCTCCTCCCCACCCCCCCCCCCCCCTCCTCCCTTATCTCCATGAAGAGTCATCAGGGCACCGCACTAAAGAACTTCCTTCCACCAGATTCCTCCATCTACGTGGGTTGTATGCTGAAGCCTGGGTCTCTGTAATTGGTTTCTCTGTCCATTCCGCTATGTCGTCGGTTCATCTTTTTTTTTTTTTCTGCCTTCCGACCCCCTCCGTCTTCGTCCCTCTAAAGGTCCCTGGAGGACTGATTTACACAAGGCCACTGGATCTTGTTAAATGGCCATACCAACGGAGTTTTCTTTTCTGAATTGATGTTAGCAGATCTTATGGTCCAGTGTACCGCTTGATGGTTTGGCACACTCGTTCATTTACGACATCAGTGTGTCTGATGTTTAGTCTCACATGCACACAGGAAGATGGAATATATACCAGCGCATGTAAGAGCCTGATCCTTAAGTTTCATGAAAATGTTCTTGTCCTTCAAATCCATACAGGTTTCAGCCTGGACAGTACTGTTGTTGTCTTTGCTGTCCTTAATTAACAGAATTTCTGGCTTGGGTCTCTCACGGATCCCTGGTAAGTGAACTGCTGACAGAAAGAGAAAAAAAAAAAAAAAAACCCGAAGAATTGACAACATTGTGAAATGGTCAGAGAAACCATTAACAGAGGCCCAGGCCTTGGCACACAACCAACATAGCTAGAAGAATCCGGAGAACAGTTGTTTAGTGTAGCGCCCCATTGACTCTTCACGGAGTTTGGAAAGAAGAAGAAAACAGAAACATCACACAGTCACAATGCCATTCTGAGTAGTTAAGAACTTAAAAGATGTAAACCATCTCTCCCGCCCCGCCCCCCCCCCCTCCACACACACACACACTTAACTGAAACACGACCACCCCCTTCCTCGTTCTTTCTTTTGATTTTCTTTACGTTTTATCTACACAACAATATGTGACTTGGGTAATAAAGGTTGTTAACAGCATAGAACGTGTTGCACATAAAAGCAAAACATGCAGATGCAGATTAGATCAGAACCGAACAACCCCCCCCCCCCCACACACACACACACACACCCTTTCCCGCCACAATTACCACTCCCTTTGAACAGATAATATGACTTCTTCCCTCCCCTCTCTTTTTCAAATTTGATCTTACAACAAGATAGCTCGTGTAAATGAAGATTGACAGCATAAAAATCTGATACATACACACACACAAACACTGGCCACGCCGATGAGATCAGATCTGATGAAATCAGAACCTCTCCACCCCCACTCGCTCATCACCTACCACTCAACCTCCCCCCCCCCCCCCCCCAAGTATCACTATGATCAGAGAATACAAGAGAGAACTGGTCTTCCTCCCATTTCATGTAAAAAATATTGCCACCTCTACATACATACATACATACAGAGAGAGAGATAGAGAGAGAGAGAGAGAGAGAGAGAGAGAGAGAGAGAGAGAGAGAGAGAGAGAGAGAGAGAGAGAGAGAGAGAGACTCCAGCCACGTAGATTAGGTCGAAATCAGAACCTCTTCCTCCACAATCACCCAACCACACCCATCACTCAAATCAAACAGAAACGAGTCTGTTCCATCCCGTTTACATCTTACCCACGCGACGCGACAGAACGTCTAGAGTAATAACGATCGATAACCGCACACAAACCCAACTACCCAACTCAAACCGATCAGATCTGATCTCCCCTTCCCACCCCATCCCCTCTACTCGACCACCACCATACGTGACTTGTGTCCATTCTCTTTCAGGTTTTTATACACCAGATTTGACTTGCGTAATAAAAGACTGCTAGTCTACCTGCGGACAACTTGACATACAAATAAACACAACCATCAAGCTAACCACACGGGCTCAAATCTGAGACCCGTACCCACGCACCCACTCCTCCATCTCCCTCTTACCCCATCTATGCATAACACCTGATCTAATCACATCTAAACCTCTACCCCCCTTCCCTCCCACATCCTCGAAACCACATAGAACTCTTAGGCCCTATCTACCAACCTCTAGCCCACCTAACCCACTTTTTGGCTCAAGAGACTGCAACTGTTCTCACCCTCTCAGGTTTTCATCTGTATGTATACAACTAGATGGCTTTGAGACACATCGTTGCACCATTCTGAATATCAACAATCTCTGCAAGCAAGGAAGGCGCAAGGCGAAACGTTTAAAACGGATAAACAGAACGTCAACCTAGACATTACTGAGATAAACAGGCGGGCTGGAAGGGGGATAAACATGACCTCAGGCAACTCAACCTGGTAAACACAACTTGAGCAAGTTGCCCTTGGGCTTCACTCGGGGTATGACGATTGACAAACACATCGGAAGCGTGGTGTGTTGCCACGCCCATCTGTCCTGCACAGTTTCTGCCACGTACCAGTCAATAAGAAAACGCAAAAACATGGATCATTCCTATTTTCATCAGACTCCCCTTCTCCCATAGCTATAAGCATAATTATCATAACTGTATCTCTTGTCATACCAACTGTTTCATCACATCTCCACGTGTGTCAAACATGCTTCAGATGCTACTTGCATGAACTATACCACCTACTGGGAAGAGGATGCTGTCGTTCAAAGCCCAGCCAACTGCGCAGAGCTATATCAGGGCTATAACCATACGTCACGAAACCTCACTGAAGGCAAATAAGGGGGGAAAAACACAATGAAAAAGAAAATTAAGTACACATCTGCGCATTTAAAAAAAAAAAAAGCAAACATGTAAGACCGTGTGTGAACATGTATCCAAGAAAACAACTCACGACCATATTTAAAACAAAAATAAAATAAAGAATGTACGACACTTCTGGCCAATAACATTAAAGTCAACAGAAGGCAAACAATACTGACTTAGCACGAAAAGTGCATTTTCATATTGCTCCAGTTTGAAGTAAGTGCACCAATTCTTCCCCACTTCTACCCAAAGGGAACTGAAAACAAAGGGAAGTGATAAAGAAAGAAAGAGAAAGAATTCTCGACAACAAAGGCAAGAATAAAAACCATGATGCCTATCACTGTCAAACTGTAACACTGAAGTAGGACAAATGAGAGGGAAAAAAAGAGAAAAGGGTATCACTACATGTCTCACACACAACAACACACACACACACCCACACACACACACACACACACACACACACACACGCACGCACGCACGCACGCACGCATGCACACACACACACACACACACTACATACATAATACACACACACACACACACACTACATACATAACACACACACACACAATCAATGACAGAATCAAAAGTGCGGGCCTCAGTAGCTCAGTCGGTTGAGCGTCAGATTCACATGTTAATGGTTATGGGTTTGAATTCCAGGGTGTGCTACATTAAAACCGGCCTTCTCACTGTCCCAACTTAACATCACTGTTGTTCTGGCGGTGGATAACCGCCCCTTCCCCCTACTTCCTAGGATTGTTATCCCCGTCGACCAAATCACCTAAGGTGGGTGCCGACGTATTAACAAAAACAAAAAACAATCGAGAGTCAACAGCGGAAATGTCTCCTTTCAGCAGAAAGAAACAGAGACAGCTAGAGAAAAATCAATAATCAGCGGCGGAGGGGGGGGGGGGGGGGGTAAAAGACTGAGACAGAGAGACAGACAGAGAAAGAGAGACAGACAGAAAGAAAGAGAGAGAGAGAGTGTGTGTGTGTGTGTGAGTGTGAGTGTGAGTGTGTGTGTGTGTGTGTGTGTGTGTGGTGTGTGTGTGTGTGTGTGCGTGTGCGTGCATGTGTGGAGGAGGGAGACGGACACAGCATGATCACAACACACAATAACACAGGGAAGATAGATACAGCAAGTTGTTCAAACACAATGAGAGAGAGGACGGGGATGAGAGAGACACAGACAAGCAATGGACAGACCCAGCTGGAAGACAGAGAACTGGATGGGCAGCAAGAAAGGGAAAGCACACATTCATCTTCCTCACAACTGTCATCTGTCATATTTTTTTTTTTTTCCTTTCCCTTACTGTTACTGTCATTTTTATTTCAAACCTAGCCGACTGCGTAGAGCCAAATCAGGGCTATAACCCTTTCAAAACATACACAATACTTCAACAGGAAAACGCAGGAAAAGAAAATTAAGTAAAACTATCAATGCATTCACGCACCTTATCTCAGGAAATGCTCCTGATGTTGACCACTCCATCCAAATTATCGCACAGGGGATTTTAAAAAAACATCTGTTTCTAAATTTAAACATAACTGAGGACACTAAAACATATATAAAAATTGGCTTAAATTTCCTAAAAAAATTACTTCCGCATAGATCTATCTCATTTCCAAGAGCCAAAAATGCACTTAATACATGTACCCACTTATCAATCCTACGAGAAAGTATGTACGACATTACTGAACGCATACAGGTGAATGGACCAGCAAGGCAGAAAATGATGGGAAGGAATGACAGAAAGCAAAAGAGGAAGAAAGAAACAAAGACTGTGACAGAAAAGAGGAAATTTCTAGCGCAGAATTTCCAGAAGGTGGGATACTATTTATGCTGAAGGAGCCCCTAGCATCCCCACGGGGGTAAGGTATTTTTTCGTTAAACGTTTTATATTTTTTCTTTACAATACACAATGTCATTTACAATAACATCATACGCATTTCAATCCAAGAGAAGAATCTAAACATTCAAAAGAAAGGGATGAAAAAATAATAACAAAGACAAAAAGAAACGGAGGGCAAACTATAGAGCAACTGGTCAGTAATGACAATTTAGTGATTAAAGTCAACAACATAATGCATGTAGGTTGTCAGAGTGAGCTATACAATACAATGAGAAACCGTACATTATTACTGCTATAACCACATTCTACACAACAAGCAAAGAAGATTCATAACTGAATAAATTGCAATGGAATGATCAATCACTGCAGAATACTACAAACAATCTGCCTGAAATTTGATACAGTTACCCTTTATTTTGCATCATACGCTTAAGCATTAAAACGTTTTCACTTGACAAAGGGCCTGGGCTTGAAACGTTGTGTTTTTATACTCCAAAGGATCATTAACAAACAAGGTACTTTTTAATGTTTTGTTTTACCCTCAACATCCAGCAGTCAATCTTTGTTTTACCATCATACACTAAGATTTCAAATTTCATCTTTTTCGTGAAAAGAATAAATGTTTTTGGTGAAGTTTTACATGACATACATTTTAGCAAGTAATGATATGAAGTTTAGCTAGTAATGATATGAAGTTAAGAACTGCGTCTATCTGTATCATTCTTTGATCATGGCCTCAAGACTGAAGTGCCGCTAAACACCTACATATATGAGAGATCGACAATCATACAAGTTCATTGTCTCACTTGATCAATGCCAACAGTTAATCTCCATAAAAAAAAAAATACAATATCAGCTTCAAAATACTGCAGTTTTCGTGCAGTCCTGACCCCTCTGCAATGCTGCATGGGATGGGCCACAGACAGCCACTGTGAGTCAGACGTAGAGTCAGCCATAAAGTTACCTCTCTCTGTATTTCTGTCTCTGGACTGACTGATACACAAAGAAAAACAGACAGTGGGCAGAAAGCAAAGGAAATCACAGAAGAAAGAAGACAATGACACTTCGATTTAAATTTGACAGCTGAACAGCAAGCCATACCAATAATACCTTTCTTTCGTTCTCTTCACATTTTCTTCTGTCACTCTTTGATCACGCCCTCAAGACTGATGTGCGGAAACACCCAGATCAGAGACATGGATAGACAGATCCGCACCACAACAATTTCGTTGATGATCGTAAGTTTCCCATGATCAACGTCAACAATAAGGTTTGCATACATCTCAGAACTACACAAATCCGTGTTTTGTGCAGCCCACAAATCCGTGTTTTCAGCAGTCCTCACCTCTGCAGCATCGTGTGCACCAGACTGCCACGTCCAGACAGACACAAACCGCGTGCTGCACTTCAATGTTAATCCCAATAAGTTGCCCTATTCAATCCCCTATTCAGAAGCCCAGTCCTGATCCCAATAATCTTAAACAATAATAAACTTTATAAAACAAAAATTAAAAATATATTTTCATATATATCGGCCTGTTTCCAATCTTCCGTTCTTGTTCAAATCACTGAGGATATCGTCTTCTTGCAGACAGCTGACGAGTCACCTAGAAGCCAATACCTCCTTCAACCTTTTTACTCACCATACCAACAAGCCCACAGTACAGCATCTGTTAGTCATAAGTTATTCTTCTGCAGGCTTCTGCTAATGGACAGAGTTCATTCGATCACTATTATATTTTTCAGCAGCATTTGACACTACTGATTATGACATCATGATCTCAACATTACCATCCATATTTGGCTGCATTTACAATCTGCTCCAGTTAAGCAGCTTACGTCACACCTTTCTTCTCGAACTAAATCTGTTGGCACCAATGACATTAGGTCAGCTCCATACCTGTTGAAATATGATGTTCTACATGGCTCTGTTCTGGGCCCTGTTCCCTTCAGTATGTATGTACAACCACTCAGTTCTGTTATAAAACAATCTGGAGTATTCCTCACAATTGCAATGCTCTGCTTTTCTCAGAGACATCTCAAGCACTGTTTCTTCTTCTTCTCCCTTAACTCCTTTCAGAGTCATTGGGGTGCCACACTAAATAATTGTTCACCAGATTCTTCAAACTCTTGTCAGTTGTAGGCCAAAGCCTTGGTCTCTGCAAATGATTTCTATGTCCATCCCACAATATTGTCAGTCCATTTTATTTTTTTTTCTGTCTTCCTCTCTGTCTCTCTCCCTCAACAGTTCCCTGGGTTTAGCAAAGCCACTAAACTTTGGTACATGGCCATACAAACGTAGCTGTTTTGTTGTTGTTGTTGTTGTTGTTTGGTTTGTTTGTTTTTTGTTTTTGTTTTGTTTTGGTTTTTCTTCCTTTTTTTAATCTAAGTCTGCAGGTCTTTATATGGTACAGTGTGCTGCGTGAAGGTTTGGTGCATTTGTTCATCGGTGGCATGATCAGTGTAACTGATTCTGGAGAAAGAAAGAAAAAAAACACCTGGAAAAGAAAGTGGAAAACACAAGTCAAGCGTTTGCGTACAAAATCTAAGGATATGCCCATGGTATTGAACATTCTACCCAATTTATCAATTCACCATCACGGGAGGGGGTAAGTAAAAAACAAACCTGAATATAAATACATAAACATGAATAAGTACACTAAAACATATATAAAACTGGCCTAAAATACCTAAAATTGCTTCTGCACATCACATTTCCTTGGAGCTTAAAATGCAGTTTATACATGTACCCAATGATCAATCCTAACTGAAAGTATGTAAGCGTTATGGAACACACACAGATGAATGGACCTGCGAGGCAAACGATGTTAAAAGAGATGACTGAATGTGCAGAAACAAGGCAGAAACAAAGAGTGTCAGAAAAGATGAATTTTCTGACACAAAATCTCATGAAGACAAGGATAATATCTATATGGAGAGAGCCTCCAGCATCCCCACAATGGTGCGCAATGCATTGTAGAACCACAAAAACAAGTGCTTTGAGCAGTCCCGAGACTTTTACTGTGCTTACTGCAGCCAGAGAGACACACACCATGCTACAGAACAAGTTACCAATCTTTCTTTGTCCATGTCTCTGATCAGGCCTGCGGATGAATCAATCTCCATTCCCTGCAAAGCTTTACCCTCACTCCCTCATCCCTTGTCAGCTGCCGTTAGAGGTGAATGACGATAATAAGACCATGACTGCTGACCTACTTCCCTTCCCTCTCTGGAAACTCAACATTACTTATCGTCAATATAATGGGAGAAATGAAGGAACGAAGAAGAAAACAGAAATGAAGGAATGAAGAAGAAAACAGTCTCATCAACTACAGCCACCAAAATTATTTCCGAATAAAAAGAGGCATGGTAGGCCTCAAGGATACTTAACTTTTTTTTCTTCCTAAAATGTACTTATAACAAACTTGTGTCGATTTATACGCCAATTAAAACTACAATAAAGAGGCCTTCTGATCATTCATTCACTCTAACGTCTAACTTATTATCCCTTACTTCTTCCAACTGCACCTTCACCTTTACTTTACCCATCCCACCCCAGAAGCACTGATCTGAAGCATTGTGACCATTCATTTAAAGTAAGAACAGCAACAACAACAACAACAACAAAACAATAAACACACGCACGAATTAAACCTTACACATCTCATACCCAACTCCAAGACAACTGTCGGCAAAAAGACTGAATACTGATACACGAGAACATGCATGCAAATGTATTTGACCAAGCCAGCTCCACAGGGGCACAGAATCTGATGTCCAGTCATGCTTGGATCATGCAGAGACCATAACAAATTGCATACGACGAAGAGTGCACAGCTCTCTGGCCTCAACATCAAAGCCCGGTTGCTGCATACAAAGATTCCTTTCCAAGCAGTCTGATTTACTGCCAACTGGTTCAGTGAATGTGAAGAAAGGGCAGGTACGGCATCTCATCCCAGTCCATATTTCTTCTGTCCCGGTGATTCACCCCACTCTCCCTGACACTGTTGCTAACATTCCCAGCAAAAAGCTATGTCAAAGCCACAAGCTTTCAGTGGTCTTCAAAGAGACAATCTAATAACCCCACAGCTGAATCAGGAATAGTGAAATATGTACCTCTTCTCAAACATATCTCACTATTCCTGATTCAGCTTTCTGAGGACAGGTCCCATTCCTCTCTATCACTGCTTTATCTTCCCCAGCCCTGAACAGGACCATGTACCCTTTCACAGCGGGGTGGACTGAAGGCAGAACACATCTGTTCTCCAAGCCAGGTTCAACCGCCTGCATTGATAACGCTGAGACCGCAACAGCAAAGTGAAGAAGTTGGTACAATTTTAACACTTAATCATTCAGGTGCATCCATGTGTGGTTCCTGCATGCAAAGATTCCTTTTCAACAATGCCGTTTAATTACCAACTGTCTCAGTAGGCATGAAGGGAGGGAGGGTACTGCATTTCATCACACCCCACATTTCTTCTGCCTCAGTGATTCACACTAATCTATTGACTCTCCCCACCAGGTCTTGACCCTGATGCCAACGTTTCCAGAGAACAGTTGTGTCAAAGCCAGTATCCACTGATGTATTATTTTTGTTTAAAGCCCAACCGATTGCATAGAGCCATATCAGGGCTGTAGCCATTTCAAAACATATACAATACTTCAACAGAAAAAAAGGAAAAGAAAATTAAGTACACCTATCAATGCATTCGCGCACATAATCAAAGGAGATGCCCTCTGGTACTGACCACTCCGTCCAATCAATCACACAGGGGATTTAAAAAGCAAACCAGAATACAAATTTAAACCTAACTAAAGACATATCTAAAAACAGGCCTATATTATCTAAAAATTGCTTCCACATATCTCATTTCCTTAGAACCAAAAACTGCACCTAATACATGCACCCAATTGCCAATTCTAAGAGAAAGTAAGACTTTATCAAACATATACAACAGAATAGACCAGAAAGGCAGAAAATGATAGGGAGAAATGACAGGAAGCAAAGGAGGAAGAAAGAAACAAAGACAGTGACAGAAAAGAGGAAATTTCTAGCTCAGAATTTCCAGATGGTGAGGTTACTATTTACACTGAAAGAGCCCCCGGCATCCCACAGGAGATCCACTGATGTAAGTATCTATTCACATCTACATGGATTGGAAATCAGATGAACAATTTTTCTTGAGCTAGATCAAACTCATGTGATTAGATCAGAAAGTGAGCTTCAACTCCCTTGCACCAAACTTCTACTGACTGCTGCTCGAGAGCCTGGACCCATTTCCCTGAAATTTGATCCATCCATCCAACCTAATCCTTTCAGCCTTGGCGTGCAGAGTGGCAACCGCATGCAATGGTCTTTCTTTATTCACTACTACTTGAACACACTGACACAGCTGGGAACACTTCTTACTACAACTTTACACAGGCTAACTTGAATGCATTTTGCGATGTAAACGCCCATAAGAACCATATCACCAAAGAGGCCGTTGCACATATGACAGTCATGTGCGCTCTTCCTTTTGAATGAGTCAACTGAGACTATGGAAATGCTGTTCTGCTGACAGTTGAATGAATTATCAGGATCTAGAAAGTAGAATATGATGAAAGGATGACATGGCCCTTAAAATCCCATTTTATACAACCAATGCTCATGATAAACAAGTCTGTCAAAGTCACAAAACTGACACTGCTTAAAGCTGTGCAAACAGACAAGTGTCTAAGATATAAAACTTGATGCTATTAAGTCATAAAAACAGACGTGTCAGCGTGTCAAACAACAATACATACATGATACAGCTACAATCTGTCTTGACTGTTTCTGGTTAGATTTTCCTGATGAAAGAAAAAGACGAAAGATTACTCAACTCTGTGCTGTGTGTATAAGTATTAAGACCTACAGCTTCTCTCTCTAAATAAGGTCTGTATCTAGGAGTGCGCCACTGTAATTAGTATCCTTACCTGCACCCCTATCTGAGTAAACTCATCTCCTGTGTGTAGAGGCAAACATACACACCTTGACCACTATCTTTTATACACACAAGAGCATGCATGTCGACACCTTTGCACACACAGTACACGATACCATACGTGCACGCGCACATCACACCTCTCTCTCTTCGTCCGCTTTTTTTTTAAACAGTAGGTCACAGGGGAAGAGAAGGAAGAGTGGGGGGCAGGGAGGGAGAGACAGCGTTAAAAGGCAGCGTAGGAGGGGAGGTATGATCATAATAAGGATTCATTTTCGAAGGTAAAACTAGCAGATAAGCTCTGTGATCACTTTTCATGTGGCTTCCGCCCTAAAAGGCACCCTTACCACATAAAACAGACCGACTTAATCAGATATAGAAGAAGACCGATATAAAAGCAACTACAAATTGCCCATATCATAAAAGAAGTGACAGAGTGAAAGATAGAGAAAAGAGAAGAGAGAGAGTGGATGCTGATAAATGCACTCACACTCAAGCACCCATGCACAGACGCATGCACATACACAGACAGAATACGAACAGGAAATGTTTTTGTTTACTGTTTTACAGATTTAGATTCAGATGATTTATTCATAAATGTCAAGGTTCCTCAGAAAGGGGTTAAAAAAATCGCACATTTACACACACAGCCATCATGCTATAATACAACTTTACATTTTAAATGCCTTTTTTTAAAGTTAAACAAATAAATAGCAAATTGTTTTAGAACGTTTTCATTCACATGCAAAGTTCCCCGACATGACTTGTACCTGTGCAAACTTGAGCAGCAGATTGGAAGGCGTGTATTCTACCTTTGAGTCAACCAGGCCTTATTTGCATATTGTATTTGAAAGTACAGTATGCGCTAATGATTAAATGAACAAATGAATATATTGTACTTTGAAAGTACAGTAAGAATGAAAAAACGAGTGAACAAATGAATGAATGAACAAGTTAATGGATAAACAAAATGAATGAATGAATGAATGAATGAATGAACGGCAGTTATATAAAGCACATCAAAACATTGCACAAACGCAAATGTGCAAGTTTCAAACACACATCTGTGTATTTACTGACTGACCGCTGCTACATCTGTTTTATTTTTTTCTTAAACCATTTTATGTCTACCAACATCTCAAACAACACCGACCCTAAGGTAAGGACTTACATTACAATCTATATTGGTGGTTAGGAACCAGAAAACCACAAAAATAGAATCAGAAAGAGTATCTGATATAACAAGATAGGCACAAACTTTCAGCCAACTGGTCTTTGTCAAGCGTAGGCCCTAACCATGAGGCAACAAACAACAAATATAAAAGTTAGGATTAAAGCAGCAAAACTTCTGTTGTTTCTTCTTTGTTGTCTTGCATTTACATTTGACGAAGGCTGGTTAGTCAAAAATTTGAGTCTGTTTCATTATATTAACTCTTTGACTCCCGCACTCTATCTACCAACTGCAAAACCTTAACCCTTAAGTTTTTGCTAGCATGACTGACAATGCAGGATACTGGTGGACAGGGTGCAGAGTCAAAGATTTATATAAGTGTTCTGATTCCATTTTCGTATTTTCCTGGTTCCTGTTTGCTTGAACACTGGCGATCACAGTTGCTTTGAATACACTGATGGTTGTCGCATTTTCATATTTCTGCTGCTATTTTGTTTGCTAGCTTGTGCATGACTTGCTTGGAAGGTACATAATACGTTGTTTGGTAAGTTGGTGCGAAAGGAGGTTGGAAGACAGGAAGGCACGTACGTCGACAGAAAGGCAGCTCCTCTTCTTTCCTGCTATGTTCTTCATGCATACATCAAATTTCAAAGTCATTCAACATAAGATGAAACAGAAGATATGCCACAACTTAGAAGACTGAAGATGTGCACCTGCTGTATTCTGTCTCACACACGAAGGATGCAGTTCAAATCAGTGCATAGCTCTCTCTCTCTCTCTTCTCTCTCTCTCTCTCTCTCCTCTTTCCTCAAATAAACACAACAAATAACATTTGTGTAACTAGTCTACAGTCATTTGTCATTGTCATTGTCATTTTTGTTTAAAGTTCAGCAGACCACATAGAGCCATATCTGGGTATAACATTTCAAAACATACACAATACTTCATAAGGAGAAAAAGGGGGATGAAAAAAAAGTAGGTACACATACCAATGTATATGCGCACATAATCTAAGGAAATGCCCCTGGCGTTGATCACTCCATCCAATTCATCACACAGGGGATTTAAAAAGCATACCTGAATACAACTTAAACATAACTAAGGACACTAAAATACACAAAACATAACTAAGGACACTAAAATACACAAAACATAACTAAGGACACTAAAATACACAAAACATAACTAAGGACACTAAAATACATTTATAAACAGTCTAAGTTACCTATAATTGCTTCCACGTATCTCATTTCCCTACACCCAAAAATGTGTTTAGTACATGTACCCAATTAACACGCAAGTGCATGACAAAAAACAAAAACAAAAAAAGCAATTCCTCTAAACCAAAGTAACTCTTACTGTTCACAAAATTTTTAACTCAATAAAGAATTAATCTGTTTACACAGTCATAACAACTTCAAGGTCGACTCTATCTGAATTCAGGATCACTTCTATATGATTTTAAGCATATCTCATCCAATAAAGATGCTTTTATCTCAATTGAAGACACTTTTATCTCAGCTCTGACACTTTTTATCCCTCTCCCAGTCCATAGCAATTATTAGCATTCATTTTTACAGAGCACTATTCTCCAAACTCAATTGGACCCTCTGCTCACTACACATGATCAGACTTTTTGTGGAGCACGGAGAACTAAAGCTGTTAAGCGCCCTGACTACAGTTCACTACATTGCTGCACAATCAGCATCTTTGGCAAGCATGCATGCTGGTTGTTTTCATGCTTCTGTAAGCCAGTCTCCCTTACGACTTACTGGACCTTTAATATCCACATTTGATATTCTGTATGTGTATAATGTGTTTAATGGCGGTTTAGGTACTAGCAGGTCTGCCTATCTGTTGACCTGAGAAATCAGTAAAACGTGCACGCTTCATCCACCAAGTGCAAATGTCTCAGCTGATCAAACCCAGGATCTTCCAACTAAATGTCAGACAGTTATCCATCTGCCGGACTATCCCAGTACAGAACTAGCAGATTATTCTGTTTAACCTGCAACACGGAAGTTGCACAATATTCCAATTTGTGACAGTAAGCTGTGAATTATTCTATTTTGTTTGTAAAAGAGATTATTACCCTATTGGCAGAAGTAAAATCACACATTATTATTCTTAAATTGCAACTGTTGTTTTCTTCTAATGAATTAAAACAGAGAAAGTGGATATTACTGATTTATTCTACTCAATGTGTAATAGAGAATTCATAAAGCATTCTAACTTGGACAGAGAAATCTGAACATGTCATAGACTCAGAAATTCTCTGGAAACTTCTAGAGGACAGTTCTGCACTCTACTATAATCACAGACACCCACAACTGCTATTTATGAAGTATTATCGATTTCATTCAAAAACCTTAACTTCAAAAAAAAAAGGAAAAAAAAAAAGAAAGTTTGTTTGTCTCATTCTCTCTTTATTCTTAATGTTACTGAAAATATTTTATTAAATCAAATTAAATTTTAAAACTACAACAGATTACATAACTACATACAACTCAAAAGTCAACATCTAACAATCATGTCAAAAGTGTCCTTTGAAAACTAACTGAACGATTCTGATAAAAATTCAACATGCTTGTTTAATCAATGCCGTAGATCTGTGTGTGACAGTTTAACAGTTTTATATGTCGTAATATTGTTCCTGTATGTCATCATCATCATCATCAGGTGCCTTGCCGCATGGCGTTGGCGATTATGGACTTCCAACTGTCTCTATCTCTTGTTGCCTCAAGCATCTCTTCAGCCACTCTGCAAGTCCATCTAGTATCTTCTCCCTGGGTCTACCCGGTGCTCTCCTTTCCTCCAGCTTTCCCATTGTGACCAGGTGTTCCAATTCCCCTTTCCTCATAAAATGGCCTATGAATGTTGCCTGCCTTTTCCTACTCAGCCTTATGAATGGTCTACTTGTGTCTGCCTCCATCAAGACTGTCTTGTTTGTTTTCTTTGCTGTCCATAGAACTCTCAACATCCTTTTGGGAAACCATATCTCAGCTGCCTCAATCTTGTTCTGGCTTTGCTTGTTGACTGCCCACGCCTCGCAACCGTACAACAGCATCGTTTCTATATAACATTCAAGAAGTCTCTTCCTGATGTTAATTGATAGGCATTTGTTGGTAAGAATGCTTTCCATCTTCTTGGATGTTGTTTTGGCTTGGCCAATTCTGCTGGCTATTTCTGATGTACATCTGCCGTCTGTTCAAATGATCGTTATCAACCTGTTTCAAGGTTGTGCTGTTTGCTGTTATTTTGCATGAGGGTATTTCATGTTTTTTACTGATCACCATGACTTCAGTCTTCCTGCTGTTTAGTTCCAACCCCTTACCTTTGCTTTCTATTTCTAGTATATTCACAAGGTTTTGTAGGTCCCTTTCACTTTCTGCAATTAGCACCGTGTCATCTGTGTATTGAATGTTGTTTATCATTTTTCCTCCAACCTTTAATCCAGGGTCTTCCTCTAGGTTTCTCATGACATTTTCGCTGTAAAGTGAAAACAGATCTGGTGACAAAACACAACCCGTCTGACTCATCTTTTTGATGTTTTGGAAAGAGCTTATCGTTTTTTATTCTCACTGCAGCTGTTTGTTCCCAATACATATTTCTGATTATTCGCAGATCTTTTCCATCAATACTGAGTCTTTCTAGTTGGTTGATCAATTCTTCATGTCTTGCCCGATCGAAAGCCTTGGTATAATCAACAAAGCATAAATATAAATCCTTGTTCATCTCAAATGACCTCTCTATGATAGTCCTTATGATATTTGTGGCATTAATAGTTCCTTTCCCTTCCACAAACCCACACTGTTCATCTGCTATTTCTCTTTTGATTCTATTCCTTGTCCTCATCATGATTATTCTTAATAGGATCTTGGTTACATGACTCATCAAACTGATTGTGCGATGGAGTTCGCATTCTATAGCCCCTGTCTTCTTTGTAAGTGCAATAAAAATTGATTTGGACATATCTTTGGGGATTTTTCCCGTGTCGTAAATTTCATTTAGAGGACTGTTATTTTTTCTATACCCTATAATGAATTCCTCCAGGGCTTCAACCATCTCTGTGGTAATGTTATCTGGTCCTGGGGCTTTTCCTGGTTTCATCTTTTTCAATGCTGCTCCAACTTCATCTTTCATTATGGGTGGTCCTTCAAAGTTCTTTCTTATAATGTGTTCTACATTTCTGTCATCTTCAAAGAGGTCTTTAATGTACTCTCCCCATCTGTCTAATATTTTGTCTTTTTCCATGAGAATCGTACCATCTTTCGATTTTAAGCAACCAGCTGATGTGCATGTATTTTTCCCGTGGACAACTTCTTCAATTCGTCTGGTGTCACCTGCGCCGCGTGACGGTCCCTACCAGACGAAGGTGCTCCATCGGAGCACCTATTCACATCGTTATCTTCATTTTCCTTCTTTTTTGTTTTTTTTTGTTTTTGTTTTTTGTGTGTGTGTGTGCGTGTATCACAACGTAGAACATTCAAAGAATAAATTATAGTTATCAGATTCAAACACATGTGCATCAGATATCAGATCCAAACACATGTACTCTATTTTCTGAGAATTAAACCTGAAAGAACAGTTATCAGTTTCAAACATATGTATGCACATACTCTAGTCTGCCAGATCTTGCTACTATCATCTCCATCGTATAAGCCTGATCAGGAAGTATCTCTCTGTCGAAACAACTGCAAAACTCGTTCTCTCCTTCATAATGTCTCGCATTGACTATTGCAATTCACTCCTGTCTGGTCTTCCTGCCTACACCATTCACATCCTACAGCGCATTCAAAACAATGCTGTACGCCTTGTACTCAAAAAGAAAAAAGCTGACCACATATCTCCTCTCCTGGCACAACTTCACTGGCTCCCTGTATCAAAGCGCATACAGTACAAACTAGACACCATGTGCTACAAAAGCCTCAATAACGCAGCCCCCGATTACCTGTCAAGCCTACTTGAGATCTATGTTGCCTCCGATCCTCTGACTTTTCGCTTTCCACGCACTAAGCTCAATACCTATGGTCCACGAGCCTTCTCTGTTTCTGGTCCACTCTCCTGGAACAAACTTCCTCTCTCAGTCCGTCAGCAACCTACTTTTGCCTCCTTCAAGTCCGCTCTCAAAACTCACCTTTTCTCCTCTGCATAAAATCCTAACCTCACTCAACCCCCCTCTGCAGCCTGTCTCCGCTCGGAGGGGAATCACTTTGTTTTAATATATAATTGTATATGATGTGCTCTCTGTGGTTTTCCATTGGTTTTATTCTTGCTTTTATTGCTTTTATTCTTTTCTCCCCATTTGTGGCCATGCATGTGTGTGTGTGTGTGTGTGTGTGTGTGTGTGTGTGTGTGTGTGTGTGTGTGTGTGTGTGTGTGTGTGTGTGTGTGTGCGTGTGTGTGCGTGCGTGCGTGCGTGTGCGTCTTTTCGGCGCTTGGATTTGATTTTGTCGAGATTTGCGCTATGTAAATATTGTAATTATTATGTATGCATGTGCGTACGTATGTATGTATGTATGTATGTATGTATACGCTTAGATTTATGTATGTATGTATGTATGCATGTATACGCTCAGCTTAGATTTATGTATGTAAGTATGTAGGCATGTATGTATGCATGTATACGCTCATATGTATGTAGGTATGTATGCATGTATAAGCTCAGCGCTTAGATTTGATTTTATCAAGATTTTGCGCTATATAAATAAAATATATTATTATTATTTATTATTATGTATTCAGTTTCATGTGAATTAAATCTGAAATAGTTGTTATCAGATTCAAACACATGTGCATGTTTTCCAAGATCTAAACCTAAAACAATATATTAAACAATGAACAAAACCTAAACACCCACATCCCCACCCCCCCAAAAAAAGTCCTACTTCGTCACTATTTCATAAAGGAAACTTTCTCAGTTTCTGCATGAAATGCAGATCATGTTTATTGGGAAATTCACAATGCCACAGTACAGCAGCATCCTTCTCTTTCTTTTCTCCTCTTTTTTTCCCCTGTATGATTGTATTTCTGTTTACATATAGGTTTAGGTGGACTTTCTGTGGAATTTTGCATGGGACAACCTCTTTGGTGAAATGGAGTCTTTCACTAGTGTATGCACATGCTGTATGCAGGGCCTCCATTATCATCTTATCCGAAAGACTAGCACCAACGCCACCACTCAATGTCAAGTGGAGGGGAAGATGAATGTTTCCTGCCAGTCGGAACTCAAGACATCAGACCTCCGGGTTCTTTTGTCCCCAGAATGGCAGTTTAACCACTGGGCTACCACTCTAGGTCTGATCTTTTAAACTTTTCTCTCCTACCAATCTTCACACCACCCCATACTAATCCCTGCATCTCATCGTCAATCTCCTTAATCCAGTACTTTCAACACCCATCTTTATCATCTACAATTCCCCAAGCCCAGCAAGAGCATTGCTTCACTTGCAAGAAATTCATGTTTGGTATTCAGCATCACAGTGAGGACCTGTACAGCGGCAGGCTCTGAAGTGAACACATCCTACACAAACAGGCCCCAGTGACAAATCTTCTGTCTGAGAAAAAACGTGTGGCATTTCTCTACATGCTGCTTCAAGGTAAACGTAGAAATAACTTCTTTATAAACAAAGGTGAAGCCATACTAGAGTTGTCATTTTCACACTTTCTATATAGGTTGTTCTCAGAAACATGTGTGGCATAGGGGTAACTCACTTGAAACACTTGAAATTTGTTTTCTGTTTGTGGATGCTTGTGATGCTTGTTGTATTTTGGTAGTGTTTGTATTGAAATAATAAAGTCTAAAAAAATTATTGCATGTCTTCATCTTTCTTGCTGTACATTGAGCATTAAATACAAAAAACACACACAAAACAATATGGCGGATTTGTGACATGAAGAAACACACTGTAAACTGATCATTTTTAAGATTCTTTAAGAAGTGTTTTTTGAAACAAAAACAATGTCAAACAGCTATACAGATATCTATGTATCTTTGCACTAAACAAAATCTTAGCTGTATCTTGATATTAATTATATATGGGCATATGATATTTTTGTTACGGTCGTGACGCATGGTTTCCACTTTCGAGTCTGTCTTAATGTTTCATGCACAAAACTATTCAGCATTCCAGAGAATGCTTTTCTACAAAAACTGACGAAGAAAACAGTGCACGACAGTAGGAACAATTGGTGCATACAAACTGCAGTTCCTGTCCTCTTACGTCATATCGTATATTATGTCACCCGGCGTCGTTTCCATTTTTCACGGTCGCGACCGTACAACGGAAAACCTCTGTGAACTCTGAGACTAAGGTCAGTTGACCGAGATTCCAAGTCAGGCACTTAGCCTTGACCTGAAACATCTCTGGCATGCTGGTTTTTCCCGCCGTATCACCTTTATGAGTACATTTTACAGTTTGGTTCCTTTGTCTTCCATCCTCTTTGGAAACGTCACGACTGTGCCAGCCTCCTGCGACTACATCATTGAAGGTGGGTGTACTGGTTTGTTTCATCGTTTTTGATCGTTTAATTATGAGTAGTTCTTTGGAAAAAAGAATATTGTTACATTATCAACTTTAATCATGGCATAAAATAATGTAAATCAGTGTTTAAGACGAAAAATTTAATAATTTCGGATGTTCTCTAAGAGTGCATCTTTACCGATGATTTGGTTTTGCTAACCAATTCCAAAGAACTTAGTCTTTTTTTTATAAAGACAGGATGCTTACAGAGTAGAAAATGTCATCAGGAGACATACACTTTGATTAAAGAAAGCGACTGTTCCTGTGCGGGGTGAAATTTTAAAGCATAATCTAAATAAATAGATCTGTTTGTGAGTCGCGTGTCGGTCGCGACAAGAGAGGAAAGAGCCATAGTTTCTTGGGCCGACCGACCGAATTTTAGGAACCGTTTTTCTTCTGTGTGTCATTGATGTTTTTCTTTACTTCATTAATGTAAAAAACCAAACATATCTGTATAGTAAATACTGAATATGATTTTCGAACTTTTGATTGGGGGTTTATTTTCCTCTGTGTCTGTAAATGTCAGGCTGAGTGTTACAGTTGCGACGGGAAACTATGACGCTCTGTTTTCTTGTCGCGACTGTTAGATCCGGAAAACGAGAAAATGAAGTACTTGCCTGTCAGTTGCTTCTTTGCATGTTTGTTTATCAATGGATCGGTTACTAAAAACAAAATTTACAGTCTGCGTTTCTATTACTGCTATTTTTATCTGTCACTGGCGGAATAAAGATTTACCGATGTGTTGGTCGCGACAGGAAATGAAATCTACATGGTTTCTTTTACCGACCGAAATGCCTCGTCATGGTATTTCTCCTTTTCATACATCACATGTTCCCATTGTTGATTCGGTGAAAGGAACAGAATTATAATGTTGCCGTTAAACCCGTGCTCCTCATCTTTTTTTTGCCAGCAACGATGGTTTGTTACTTCTACTGTAATCTTCGTCAGAAGTATGTACGGTCGCTCGCGGAACACACTGTTCCGAGTTTCTCGTCACGACGAAAACGTGTCTCTACTCATCTCCCTTCCCCACCTTCTTCCGCGTGATTTTACTTAGGATTGACGGTGATTCGCTTTTTAGCTAAGAATTTCGTCTCGCCAATGAAATTAGTTTGTGTGCAAAACCAGTGCATACTTTGTCATTTAAAAAAAAGTGAACGGTTGTGACATGGAAACCAGGCAGTGAACTCTGACTACAATGAGATTTTGCTCTACTGTATCCATACATCACTCTCATCCAACCCCAAACTTCGTTGCTGGGTCAAGATCTAATAAACTTAAAAACTAACAAATGCTGAGCTTGACTTAAGTAAATACAGAGCATATTGGTCGATTTCAGTTAAGTTGTGATGAGAAACTCTGTGTGTATGTGTGTGTGTGTGTGTGTGTGTGTGTGTGTGTGTTTCACTGATCTTTAATGCAGGCTATGTATCACTGAGACAAGTTGTTGTATTCCAACCTTTTTTCTCCCAACAGTCTTCATTCATTTCATTAAAGTAATTTATTAATTGGCTATTTGACTAATTTCACTAATTTCTTTTAAAAATTAATGTCTTGTTTCCATGTCATGTATTACACATCATTTTGCATTGAAAAAGGATTGTAATGTAACTTTTAAACGCCGTATGACATCACCACACACACACACACAACACACAACACACACACACACACACACACACACACACACACACACACACACACACCATACCATACATCACACATACACACACCACACCACGTGTTAAAAAGAGAGATGTTGCTTTTCATTGTTACGTTATATTTTCAGTTACCCAGATTGGGCAAACAACAAATCCTTGATGGGAAGGCCAGAAATAACACGACTTCCTCAATTGCTCCAGTCAGCCACCCTCTCCCTGATCCAGAAACTTTGGTGACTGAGAAGACTCAACCTTTGAAAATCAGGTAACTCATTGGAAAATCTAATTACTTTGATATTAGTGTCACTGTCCACTGGTGTGTTTGTAACATTAATGCTACAGCTGTGTGTGTGTGTGTGTGTGTGTGTGTGTGTGTGTGTGTGTGTGTGTGTGTGTTCAATGATAGCCAAATTGTAGTTTTATATTGTATGCCCAAATGATACAAAACAAATATGAACAATAATCATACATGCATCCTGAAAGTATTAGACTGAAAGTTACTATGTCAATCTATTCTTTATTGCATTAATATATTGTGTGTGACACAAATATTACTAATGACATTGTCATTTTCTGTGTTGCGGTCATCTGAAAGTTAATCATTATGTGGAAGTGGCCTTTCCTAGGAAGAGTGGACAGAAGATGGAACATTATATTGGAAAGGTAAGACACTTCTTTGAGAACACAAAATCAAATCAGTTTGTTTAACATTAAGCAAAATTTACCAACCAGTAGGTCCAGATTCTTCACTGATGAAGATGGCAGTATTAAGAGGATGAAGATGGCAGTATTAAGAGGATCAATAATAGAAACAGCTCGGTTATTACTAACACAACTAATTTTTGCCATTAGGTGACAAGTTACCAGCCAAAGGGTCCAAATGCTTCACTAATGGTGATGGTAGTATTAATAGAGCCAATAGTATAATTAGATATAGTGCGGTTATTACTAACACTCCTAATTTCTGCCATTGGGTAATAATTCTATTGTTGCTTTTAATTGCAGATTAAAACCATTGACGCAGCAGATGAGGACATCGCTGTCAGCTACCTGAAACACCATCCCTCAGGCTGCTATTACACATGGCCAGATCATACCGATTTGTCCTGGGTCAAGATCCAGGAAATTACACGAGTACTGGGCGACCCATGGATCGATGGCCGTGGTCACTACACTTTTAGTAGTTGACATCATCCGTCTCCATCAGTGTAGTTGACAAATGTATACATAATGCTTAAATTGTTACACTTGTTTTATTTTTCTGAATTGAATTGTTCTATTTTCAGCTGTTTTATCCTTGACTCATATTTGCCATGTATGTGTAGATTTCTCTCTGTTTCGTAGAGTTGGATTCCACGTCACAACCGTAACAGACTCCAAATAGATAACATTTATCAGTGATTTGACTTCAAATCCTTTCTATTTTCTTAATTTTGGTTGTTCTAATGTCAGTTGTTTCCTTTTTGGCTCATGTTTGCCATGTCCATAGTTGGTTTAAGTTGTTTTGTAGAATTAGATTCCGCGTCACAACTGTAACGGACTCCATGTCACAACTGTAACACATTGTTTTTATTATATAATGAAAGACAATAAACGGTACATCGGCTTGAAAATCTGCTTTGTACCTTTTGAGTGCAAGGATATGAAATACTGCATGCCTGACTTGAGCTGTATAGTTCAATAATCATGGAGACATGAGAATGTGAAGTTGCTGCGAGCATGGAGGATTAATGGTCAACTTAAAAATTACAGAAAAATACTCCCTCCCAGTCATTCTGAAAGTTCTTTTTACATGGGAACTTTTCTTTCCTTTGATTACAAATAAATTGGACCAGATTTTACAAAGCATGCTGTTTTTAAACACTTCAAAGCACTTTTTTTGGGTTCCACGTCACAACCGTAACACAACCAAAAAATTATTTTTTAATCATCTACTACAAGAAGATGAATTGACAGATCATCTTTTCCTTTTTAGAATATGATGTGTATTGAAATGCTGTACTGTGTGACACAAAGACATATATCTACAGTGAAATTTATTTTGGGGTCTCTGTGTCACAGAAATAACACATGTTTTTGAGAACCACCCATATACACTCAAGGGACTTCCACCTTGGGAAAAAAATTGTTCAAGAGATTTTCATTCAGTCTTTTTTTTTTCTCTCTCTCTCTTTTCTTTTCTTTCTTTTTTTCCCCAAAGATGCATAGTGATTCTATAAAGTACTGAAACAAAACAAAAACAAAAACAAAACAAAAACACTAACATCATCTTGCTGAAAGAATGACTGGCACAAGAAGTTAGACTGGGTGAAAACGCTATGTTTGGAGGTTTCCAAAACAAGACCATGGACACAACGGCTGCCGACAGGAAAAAGAGAGAAAGGGTTGCCCAACACGACATTGTGCTGGTGGCAGACAGCAGAAAGGGATCAACAGAAGATGGAATCACAGCAAAACAGACAGAATGGCTGAGAACCGTGCACCGTGGAGTGCCTTGACTGCCTCTTGTGTCGTGTGACGCGGGAGCACCCAAGTCTACCGCAACACATCCCTCCTTGAATAAAATCCCCAAAAGTGTAACTTGGGTGCCGAAAACAGGTCATGCTTGTTTGTGTTCACGCCTTAGTTCACAGCAAGATCTTCAAAGAGGAACACAGTGAATGTGTCAAAGAAAATAATTCACCATGCAATAATTGTTGGGGTTTTTTTTTTTTTTTTTTTTTTGCTTAATCGGAGAACCTGAAAGAGAGGCTGTTTGCTTTGATGCTTCCAGTGCAAAACACTAGACCGTTTTTTTTTAAATCATCTTTCTTTACAAAAAACAAAACAAAACAAACAAGACAGTCACACCATTCCAACAACCTCCCTTTTATAAACAGAAATCATTACAGAAAATCCTAATTTTGTATTTCTCGAAGTCATGGTGATCTTGAATAAGCATCAGACGAAGTACAACTTGACATGAAGCAAAGAAATTAGTAGATACCAAAAGAATTCAAACAGAACTTAAGTATTGCCAGAAATTCATGACAAAGTGCTATTTCCACATCTTCCTAAAAAAAAGTACTGATTTTAGGCACTTTTTGAGTCCTTATGACCTTAATACTGGAGTCAGGTATATAAAAAAAAAAAAAAAGTCATACACTGGGCTCCCTAAAAAATTAATGACGCACTCTGAACCAAATCTGTAAAAAGATTTTTCCAAAAGCAATTCAGGAAATGTTGCTGCCATATTTTTGTCACACACACACACACACACACACACACACACACACACACACACACACACACACACACATTTAATATTAACAAAAACAAAAAAAATAGGGGAGAGATCTATATTATCAAAAGGAGAATGTGTGAAAACTCTCTCTCTCTTTCTGTGTGTGTGTGTGTGTGTGTGTGTGAGAGAGAGAGAGTGAGAGAGAGAGAGAGAGAGAGAGAGAGAGAGAGAGAACACAGAGAGAAACAGGGAAAGGCAAAGAATGTGTGTCTGTGTAAAGTTATGAAGTAAGAGAGAGAGAGAGAGAGAGTGTGTGTGTGTGTGTGTGTGTGTGTGTGTGTGTGTGTGTGTGTGTGTGTGTGTGTGTGTGTGTGTGTGTGTGTGTGTGTGTGTGTGTGTGTGTTTGTCTGTCTGTTTTGAGATATAAAGACATGTGCAGTAGCGAAATGTGGTAAGGCTGCAAGAAATTACAACATTCCTTCATGACTCTTGAAACATGGTGGAGAAATGATATCCTCATTGCCATCTGCAATAAAATCTGGTACACAGGCGAGTGGACATGTCATGGCCCCAGTCACTTATGAGGGTATGATGAGACCACGTCTGTATAGCTTGAAAACGCATTTACAGAAAATGGAAAAATAAGTCAAAGAAAACGTCAGTCTATGATGTAATTCTGTGCCAAATTTCGTTATTCATCTTTGATCCGTCTTACGGTTCTGGTTCTGACAGTGTATGTCAAGGCCCTGTCAGACACTGATTTGAAAAATGGCAACGAAAATGGCGTTTTCAACAGCGGATTATCGCAGCTACATCAAGGTACGTGTCGCCCTCGGAAAGAACGCTCCCTCTCACACACACATGCACGCGCACACACACACACACATATGTACGCGCACACACACAAACACACGAGCACACATGCAAGCACACACACATGTGTACACACATGCGCACACACACACACAAACACACACGCAAGCACACACACACACACGTGCACACACACACGCGCACACACACACACCCCACACACACACACACAAAAGCATGCTCAAAATCAAATGAAACATCTGAGGGAATTGCCATTTAAGAAGTGAGGAAGATGGGGCATATATATTCTTACACGTATGCACACGCATACGTATACACGCACACGCAAGAAAGCATACAAGCACTCATGTGCACAGCTACACGCATCATTGGATGAGACGTGCAATTAATTTCTGTTGTGCATTTCCAGTATACTCTCTTCTCTTTAAGCCACTCTCCTGACATGTCAGCTAGTCTTTCACCCCTCTCCATGCAAGCAAATGTCATCAATTTAACCACACACACGCACGCACACACACACACACACACACACACACACACACACACACACAAAAAATTCAGCCTAAGGCTAAATTAGACGGGTGCAGACAGACATGATGAGCCGAGAAACACACACACACACACACACACACACACACACACACACACACACACACAACACAACACACACACACACACACACACACACACACACACACACACACACACACACACACACGCCAAAGCAACAGGTAGATAAATGGAAAAAAAAGATTTTACACACACACACACACACACACACACACACACACACACACACACACACACACACACACACCAAGCGACAGACAGCAGCGAAGAAACTGCCAATCAAATCAAAGCCCACCTGCCTCGAGGCGCAAGGAAACCTATTACTTTGAAGAAAATGATGCCTGCTCCTTTCACACACACACACACACACACACACACACACACACACACACACACACACACACACAGTATGCACACACAAACATGCATACGTTTACACACACATGCAAGCTCACACACGCACACACATATACACATGCGCTCGCATGAAAACACACACACACACACACACACACACACATCATCATCATCATCATCGCATGAACACACACACACACACACACACACACACACACACATCATATACACAAAGAGTTACAAGTGCGTGCACACACACACACACACACACACACACACACACACACACACACACACACACACACACATTCTTTCCTTCTTCCTCCTCTAATCAACTAATTAACCCTTGCCCTGTTGGGGCTCAACCTCTGCTTGTTTTTGGTTCCCACAGACATTCCTATACATGTAAAAATACTGTGTCAGTTCCGGAACAGAGCTTCCCCCACATCTGTTCATCACAAAGTATGAAAAAAAAAAGAACAAAAAAAGAAAAGAGAGAAGACAGGTTCATATTCATGTACAGCAGGCAAGCTGGCTCTTCTGGACTCAAGATTTGATGTCTTGAGTTCCATCCCAGCCTGCAAAATTAAAACTGGCAGTTCACTACCCATTTGAATGCTTTGATCATTCATTCTGGCAATGTCAGCTGATGTTTCACAAGTCCTAGTCTTCCTCACCCCACCCCAACCCATTTCAAAATCTTGCCAAAGCAGGCTTAAGGAGTCAACCAGAAAACAGATGGTAGATTATATGCAGCACAAATGAAATTGCATGAGTGCATGACTCTCTTGAATAAACTCTTTGACAAATGTGTGTTCATGCATGTGCGCATGCGAGCATGTTTTCATACCACACAAGTTAAGGTTATGCATGTGTGTGTACATGCACATATGTGGTGGGGGGGAGGGGGGATAGGGGGGGGGGGGATTGTGGTGGTGAATTGGTTTGTATCAACACAAGCTGAGGTTGTGCATTTATGTGTTGCGGGGTGGTGGTGTGAAGGTGGGACGTATGTTTGTGTCTGCATGCGCGCGCGTGCATGCGTGCGTGTGTGTGTTGTGTGATGTGTGTGTGTGCACGCGCGCATGCGCACGTGAGTGATGTGTCTGTCAAGACCACAAGTTTTGTTTCTTTTCATATCATACATACAAGAAAATGCTTTAAAAGTAGAACACTACACAAGCCTTTGACCTCAACAGTCACAGTGACACAGGTCCTCTCCCTCCCCCGTGCCCCCCCCCCCCCCCAAATTCTCCTCCCTACGTCCACTTCTGCGGTCAGGAAATTACTCTTTTCCTGTTGCAGAGTTAAAACTAAGTGGGCTTTCCCTTCCACATGACAATTATACAAGTCTACGCACATGCGCGACTAACAGACAGCAAGAAGGAGTTACGACAGAGAGTGAGTGAGTTTAGTACACACAGGGAACAAGGAGAGAGATATATAACAAAAACAATGAAAATAACACAAACACACGTTTCTGCGTTTATTCCTTGCCCAGAGAGGGTCAAACCACATTCACCCTTTCACTCTCGGATCCTACCCACCAATTCTTACGTTAAAACTTAACCCTTTGACTCCCTCGCCCTATCCACCTGATTCATGCAAGAAGCTGGTTGATATGGTAAGGGAATCAAAGGGTTATGTTTTCGCTTTGCCAGCATGGTTGGCAATGCAGGATGCTGGTGGACGGTGCGGGAGTTAAAGGGTTATACATGAATTTTACATCAATAGCATCACTACTTCCAATGAACAGAACAGCAAAATACCAATTGGCAACCACATCAAAGTTTAACCCTTTGACTCCTGCACCCTGTTTACCAGCATCCTGCATTGTCAACCATGATAGCAAAACAAAAACTTAACCCTTTGATTCCATCACCCTATCCATGTGCTTCCTGCAGCTGGTGGATAGGATGTGGGGGTCAAAGGTCAAAAGAATCAGATGTTAAATGTTATTAGTTTAACCACAAGAGAGTGGGGACAGAAAGTTAAACTGTCTCACACACACACACACACACACACAACACACACACACACACACACAACACACACACACACACACACACACACACACACACACACATGCGGGAGGTAAGCATGCTCTATTTACAGGCAATGAAAGCATTTGGCAAGCAATTGCTGGTTTGCTTTTTGAACACAAGCTGAGACATGATGGCTGCATGGCTGGTTTCTTCAGCATCCAATTTTTTGCCCCTCTGTCTGCGTTCTGAGACATACATACACTCACTCTCTCTCTCTCTCCTCTCTCTCTCTTTCTTTTTCTGTGTGTGTGGGGGGAGGGCTAGATGTAAACAAGCATTACTGTATTTACTTCTTTTTTTTTTTTGAGGGAGTATCAGAGTATCAAAATGGGTTTGATATGTGATGTGAAATTAGCATTCCTCTTGCCAAGGACTGCACATTGTCACAATGCAGCACCTCTTCCTCTCCCTATATCTTTTTGTTATACTTATGGAAGTAGATTCTTTTCTAAAGAACACTGCCATGGACATCGCTAATAGTTGTTTTAAACTCTTTACAGGTGCCAAGTGCATGCTGCACAATGGATTCTGATTCACTGTCTCAGAAGACTTAGCACCCAGACCACCACACAAGGCCTAATGAAGAAAGAGAGGGGGGGGGTGGGTGGGGAGGGGAGGGGGAGTTCCTGTCTAACTGAGAGTTACTGTTATTGTTCTTTAAAGCCCAGCCGACTGTGTAGAGCCAAACCAGGGCTATAACCAGTTCAAAACATACACAATACTTCAACAGGAAAAAAAAAAAGGAAAAGAAAATTAAGTTATCAACACATTCGCGCACATAATCTAAGGAGATGCCCCTGCTGTTGACCATTCCGTCCAATTTATCACACAGGGGATTTAAAAATCATACATGAATACAAATTTAAACTTAACTAAGGACACTAAAACATACATATATATCATATCCCTTGAGCCAAACCAAAAATGCACTAAACACAAGTACCCAATTATCAATCCTAAGAGAAAGTAAGACTTCATCGAACACATAGAACAAGGCAGAAAATGATGGGAAGAAAAGACAGAAAGCAAAGGAGAAAGGAAGAAACAAAGACAGTAACAGAAAAGAGGAAATTTCAAGCACTGATTTTTCAGAAGGTGGGAATGCTATTTATACCGAAAGAGCTCCCAACATCCCCATGGAGGAACTGAGAATCAAACCCAGAGCCTTTTGCATTCTAAGCATGTGCTTTTAACTATTACTAGGTCACACACTCACCCCTGGGAAATAGGATTCTTCTCAGGAGGAGGGAGAACTACAGAAAGCAATACCAACGAAGTGAACACAGTGCAGTGCATAAGGAGGTTAAGGTTCATACTATACTGCAGCAAATAACACAACTTCACACACACACACACACACACACACACACACACACACACACACACAACACACACACATGCGCGCGCGCACACCGCACACGCGCACACACACGCATGCACCACACACACGCACGCACACACGCACGCATGCACACACAGTGACACACACACACTCAACTATGGTTTTCAAAAATATCTACCTATCTAATGAAGTTCAACAATCCCATTCACACAAGTTAAAACTCTAAAATACAAAATCTTGGTCAAAAAAAAAAAAAAATCCAGGTGCTTTATATTACCTTCTACGTGACAACATTTAAAAAAAATCAAAACTGAGGTAAATTATTAAGTACATATCAATGAAAGGACAGCTGTCACTGAAAAATAAACAAATGTGACAGTGGTTCTACTGATCTATACAAATGAAGTACAAAGCTTGAAAATAACAGACAGGCAGGCAGGCAAAACAACTCAAGCAAAGACAAATTTTCATTTACAAGGGGAGTAGATTGGCAAAAACACTACTTTTTTCTTTAACTTCTGTATCTACCATAGAGGATCTACAGTAAACATGAATTATAACATGAAATATCAAAATGTTAAACTGATATCAGTGTATCAATATTTAACTAAGGCGAAAGAATTGACACAGACAAAGGCGGGCAACAAAAAAAATCAGTCAATGACAGGCAGAAATGAATGTGAAAGACAGAGACAGACAGACAGAGAAAGACAAGGCAGACAGACTGAATGTGAAAGACAGAGCAGACAGACAGAAAGACACAGGCAGACAGACAGATGCACATACAGAATACTAATTAAGACACAGAGGCACTCTGACAGAAAGAAAGTATCTTTCGTGAGGATGCTTGCATTACAATAACAACAACAACAAAAATTGTAAGATGTTCTTTGTGTCATGTCTGATGCCACCATTTTCAGTTTTCAGTTTTCTCAAGACAGTCTTTGTAATGTGTGTGCTTGTGCTTTTATTCTGTGGATGTATGTGTTCTAGTGTTTATGCGTGTGTGTGTGTGTGCCTACTATACATGTATATTTCTATGTGTGTGTATACCTGTGTGTGTCTGGTCTGTGTATGTCTGCATGTATCTTCCACTTAATTAGCTGGCTTTGTACCTGTCTGTTCATTTCAGAGTCTACACATCCAGGGGTGTCCAGGTATGATCAACTCAAAATGAGGCAGGAGAAAGAAAAAAAGAGAAATGAATGTGTGTGTGTGTGTGTGTGTGTGTTCGTTCGTTATTTCTTTTAAAATCTATTCATACACGTGCTTTTAGACGATTGTGTGTGTGTGTGTGTATGTTCGTTCTGATTTCAAATTCACATATCTGCTTTTAGACGAGTGTGTAGTGTGTGTAGTGTGTTCATTATTTCTTTTAATATCTATTCACATACGTGCTTTTAGACGACTGTGTGTGCGTGTGTGTGTGTGTAAGTGTGTAAGTGTGTGTGTGTGTGTGTGTGTGTGTGT
>JAPXFY010000016.1:57040678-57065678 GCA_030674185.1 Monoplex corrugatus | reverse complement strand
GGTTGTGGATTTGATCCTCATGTGGTCTACTTTTTATTTTCTTTTAACCCAAGACCTCGCCAACATGTAAGGTTTTATGTGCAGGTATAGGACTTATGCCATGATCAATTTTTATCTCTCCATCAAATGACACCTGTGGCATCAATGCATATGGAATTCATTGTGAGCGTTGAGATGCCATCTTACGAAACTGACACTGAATATTGGAAACTGATTACTGTAAACATGAAATTCTAACATTTCTGCAGCACTTACATTTTATGAAAACAAGTATCAGCCCTTTAAAAGCTGACCTGATCGTCATGAAGTCTCTACCACATCACTACCCAGTTTAGGGTTTAAGGAACAATCTCTATGTCCTATAACAAAGGTCAAATCCTGGTACATGGTGCAAACCACTTATTCACTACTTTATATTTCCCAACTCGGACAGGGTCAGGTACCTATTCACAACTGGATGGACTGGAGATAACATGCAATTTTTTTCATGCTATGAACAGGTGCTGTCACTCAGATTAAAATAAGGGCACTCTATGCCGTGCATGTTTCACACTGATCTCTGTGTGTACGTGTCCAAATGTGTGTGTGTGTGTGTGTGTGTGTGGAAAAATTTGTTTTGTTTCAAGGGGGGTTTTGTTTGTTTGTTTTTGGTCTTCATTAGTCCGATTCACTAGTTCTGTACAATCTGCTTTTCTTCTTCTACTTCTAGAATCCAGGTGTTCAATTCTGACAAAATAAAGCTGTATGCACTCACATCTCATGCATGCATGCTTCACCTGGCCTTCAGGTGTTGCAAACGAGCACAAACAAATTTATGCCAAGGTATCAATCATACGCACACACATGCATACACACACACACACGCACACACTCTCTCTCTCTCTCTCATTCACACATACACACACTTCCTTTTGTCTTTCCTACCTTCCTCTTGTCTCCTCCTCCCCATTCCTCTTAAATACTCTACATCTCCCCCCACCCCCACTCTTTCCCTCTTGTCTCAGGTGTGTGTGCAGATGGTATAAGAGATAAAATTAGTGTCATTGGCCACACTGCATGTTTGCAGACATGTAAATGTGCACTTATGTGTAAGGCATGTGTGTACAGTCAATGGAAATTCTTAACACACTGAACGTTCATGCATTTGCTGGTGATCATATTTTTCTAAAAATCAGTTTCCGTGTGTGTGTGTGTGTCTTTGTGTGTGTGTGTGTGTGTGGGGGGGGGGGGCATGTGGGTGTGTGTACGTGCACATGTGCATGCTATAGTATAAGCCTGCAAACTAAGCAAATTGTTCTCCAGCAATGTTGTCTTTATAGAAGAAGAAAGCAGAAGTGGTGTCAGTTTTAACACACACACACACACACACACACACACACACACACACACACACAACACACACACACACACACAACAGTCAGACACACACAGACACACAACACACACACACACCTTTTTTGCACATTTCTGTGCCTGGAAAATTACTTATAACAGACTATTTCAATGGTAACAGTGATTGAATGGTTTGATCATCTTCCAAAACCTGATCCTAAATTTGGGTACAAGAAATAATAGACCATTTTGACTTTCTTTTTTTTGGACATGTATCAAATTCAGTACTGAGGCGTGTATAGGGAAATCTTGCAATAATTAGCACTCACTCTCTCTCTCTCTCTCTCTCTCTCTCTCTCTCTCTCTCTCTCTCTCTCTCTCTCTCTCTCTCAGTTAAACACTCTACACGGAGAAGCTACTCCTTTGCAATTTAATGTAAATATGAATAAAAGTAATGTTATCATATCTAGAAAGGAAGAATATTTAGCTGCTAGCAACAGATGAGTGTACAATGATATGGTTATGCCTATTGTAAATGTACATAAGTGCTTAGGCATTTATTTTTCTATACGTTTGAATTTTACTTTGGCCTGTACGGATATTGTTAGCAGGGGAAAAAAAATGCAATGTTATATGTGATGAAGAGACTGAACACATAAAATACTATTTCACTTGATTTATTAGTCAACGTCTTTGATTCATAAATAAAGCCAATTTTACTTGATTTATTTATCAAAATGTTTGATTCATAAATACAGCCAATTTTGCTTTATGAAGCAAAACTTTGGGAATCAGACAAATCAGTTACATATTGTGAAGCTTACAGTTATTTGTTTTAAAAGGATTTTTAAGACTGGACAAATGTACATCCAATGTTTCAGTATATGAAGAAACGAACAGATATCCATTGTCCGTTCATTCAATTGTACAATGTATTTGATTCTGATTAAAACTATTGTACCCGGAAGACACTAGATTACCTAAAAAATCATGTAAGATGCTACCTGATCTAGACTCTAAAAGAAAGAAGAAGTGGGTAACTAGTATACATATGTGTCTACATGAAAATGGGTTTGGTGATATTTGCTTTTTCCAAGGAGTTGGCAATGAGAAACAGTTTATTCATGATTTTCAGCAAAGGCTAATTGACTGCAGATGGCAAAATTGGAATGACCATATACAGACAAATGGAAGATCCGATATTTACAGAACTGTCATAAATTCTCACAGTGTTAAACCATACAAAACCCTTGATTTGGATACTGATCTAAAAAAAAAAAAGAAGAAAAAGCAAAATTAAAATTTAGACTTGAAATTTCAACTTTGAAACCCCATTAGTTTAATATTATTTTTAAATCCAATTTAAAAACCCACCTCTTTTCCCAACAATGAATTCCGTAACTCCTTCTTTCCTTCAGTCTGTGCATTAAATATTGTAAGATGGTCTCTGTCAATTGTATGCATATGCCTCGTGCGCGAGTATGCTTTGATTTGAATTGTCAAGATTTGGCACCATATAAATATTGTAATTCTTCTTCTTCTTCTTCTTATTATGATTATCATTATTATTATTATTATTTGAAATACAAGCAATACAGAGAGTCTGATTAACTCTGTCCCCTATATCACATATGCAAACTAAAGAAGACAAGATACATTTCCCCCTGTGCTGCCCACTTTTAGATGATATTCAGTAAAGGTTTATCCCTAAACGGTATAACAGATGCCAAAATATGTTCAAATTGTGTTTGTTAGTGTGTCCAACACATTCTGATTATGGCAATAATTTTGTTTTGTTCCTGCTTAACCATCTAAAATCAGAAAAACTGCTTTATCATAATTTACAGGTCATTTTGTTCTTGATTGTTAATATTATTTGATACATTTTTCGATAATTTTATCAAACTTGTATAAGCACCATTCTGCAGGGGCTATATGCATTTTTTTGAAAAAAAAAAATAGAAGTCTGATCTCTCTCTCTCTCTCATGCGCGCACCCATTATGATGCACGAATGCAAGACTGAACAGAAACTTCATCCTTTCCTTCATTTGATGGGATAATACTAAGACAAGATCATGCTAACACATGAAATGGGAGACTGTTAGAATAGCATGGCCATTAGAATAGCATGGCCGTCTTATTTACACAGATTATTTCATATTACCTGCATGGGTGTGTGTTTGTGTCAAAAATGTCTTAACACTTTCCCAGCTCTTTATGGATGGATCTCTACCAAATTTTTATCCAAACTATGACTAAAATAATCACAGATGCGTGAACAACACTTTCCCAGGAACTTCTGACGACGACAATTCTCTTTTCACTCTTTTACAGTCTATCAGTGTCCTCACTGACCATCATGTTTCATTACTTATGAAGTTGCTTCAAGATCACAGTGACAGATATTCAAGGTCATCTGTATATTCATAACACTGTATATAACAAACTTAAAAAAACAAACTATTTGAAGTTGTTAACCATAGTTGTAAATCTAATTAAATTTTCTTCTTCAGTATGTGTATTTGATTTAAGCAAAAGTTTGTTTTGAAAAGTATGTTCAATCATCTATTCTATGAATACAGCTTACCATCAGAGGCCAAGAGAACATCATAAAGGTAGGGAAAAAAAAAAAGTTTTGAGCTTAAAAATGGTGCAATCAAGTGATGTGATGCAATGGCTTAATTAAACAACACGCGTAAATGCATACGCTGAAAGAAATTTCAGATAAAGTGTTCACAAGTCACCAATGTTCTTACAATTGTATCAAGTTCGCTTCCTCACATTTCTAGGAACTTAGACCATTTTTCCATTACTGCAACATTCAACTAATGCACAAAAAGATATAAAGCCATTTTTCCATTACTGCAACATTCAACCAATGCACAAAAAGATATAAGCTTCAATTTACAGACTTTTAGAATAATAACCCATAATTAGGTTACAATAGCTGAATCATCAACAGTGATGTTAAAAGTCTTTCCCCACTAATTTCTCTTTTTTCTTTACTCAGGAAGGATGTCTGTCGGTCTTTGCATCACTTTGACAAAAATCTGTTATGCAAGATTTTGTAAACACTTTGTAAATGGATCTTTACCAAATTTAAGTCTAAGGTGTAGACCACTGAGGAGTCATGGAATTACCTTTTTATTTAAATCATTATTCAAATTACAGCCAGCCACTATTCAAACTAAAACTGGCTGCTATAAAGTTTTCCAAGAAATACTGTAATTTCCAGGTTATGACGCCACTGGATATAAGACACACCTATCAATCTGAAATAAAATCTTAAAAATCCTGGCTATATGGTATTCCTGTGTATTAAGCATTGTCAAAATGGAGATGAATGAAACTCATTCAACAAATACAAACTGCTATGATGTGCTAGCCTGAAGGCTATTTTTTGCATATGCACAGTAAGTTACTAGCAGCCAGATTAACAACAACAACAACAAAATCAATGTTCACATTTAAGAGGCTGTCGGTTGTGAGCAAAAGTCATGAAATATTTGTGCTTACTCCCACATGGAAAATTCTGATAACTTTTCAACTGCCTCTAGATTTACTTGAACTTACGCCATCAGTTTCTGAATTAGCATTTACTTGAACTTAGCGCCATCAGTTTCTGAATTAGCATTTTGCATCAAAGCAAAACATTTGTATTTTTCATCAAGGAAAATCTTGAAGATGCTCTTTGCTATTTCATGACATGAGCTAAGAGATTCTCACCAGTTCTGTTACTAATTCTATCCACAAATAAGGGGCTCTCAGTGTATACATTTAGCGATGGCTTCAAGGTCACGGGAAAAAATATTGCCTTACAATCCAATGCTCACTGTAGCTGGTAGTATTTTTACCCAGGTTCTCTGATGTTGTGCCACAAATATGAAACACCCCCCCCCCCCCCACACACACACAATATATACATATACATAAATAAATAGATAGATAGATAATATATATGTTCTGAAACTGTCCAGTAATAAACAAATAATACTCACCCATGTACCATTCCATTTTCTTTGTAGTTGACCTGAATGAATTTACCAAAACGACTGGAGTTGTTGTTGTGCACCGTTTTAGCATTCCCAAACGCCTGCACACAATCCATTTTAGAATCTTCAATTACACTGATACAGTAAGAAAAACCATACACAATCAATTTTTTTTCCAGAAAGTTGATAGACACACTACATTAGCCAGCAAACGTCTTTAACCCTTTGGCTTCCGCACCCTAACCACCCACTGTAAAAACTTAACTCTTTGACTCCTTCACCCTGTCCACCAGCTTCCTGCAGGAAGTTGGTAGACAAGGTGAGGGAGTCAAAGGGTTAAGCTTTTGCTTTGCTAGCATGGTTGACAATGCAGGATGCTAGTGGACAGGGTGCAGGAGTCAAAGGGTTAAACACACACACACACACACACACACACACACACACAACACACACACACACACACACACACACACACACACACACACACACACACACACACACGCACGCACGCACGCACGCGCACACACTCACTCACTCTTCTAAGCAAAGAAATAACTGTTTACCACAAACAGTACAACAGCAAAAATGTTAACCTTTCAGTACTCAATCCAGCCAAACCAGCAATATGTGCTTGGAACATTTACATATCTTACTAATATTTACTGGTTTTAAAACATTTCCACTACAATTTGTTTGGGAATTCCAAGGCCTACAAAACACAACAATAAAACCAAAAAGTAATGCCCAAATTGCGACCTGTTATGACAGAGATTAAAAAAAGTCACACAGTCTGTTTTTCACATGAGATTCAGAACATTACTTGGGGACTAGGACCTCCATTCTGATCTTTTAGTATTTTCAGTATCTACAGTCATTCCTGTCATATGTGGTAAACTGGAACCTTTGAATGAAACTTGAACAGTCTAAAAATATTTTTCTTTGTTAGGATACTGAAATTATCAATGAAGATGACCACTTTTCATCATCTTTGTCCAGCCATAACTGATGAAACTAAAGACACAAAGTATACTTCAGCTAGTATCTGAATGAAAAAGAAACACCTATAATGGTAAAACTATTCTCACAATCTCCCTTTCTGTACAAAAATCATTACAGAAAAATCCAGATTTTGTCCTCCTCAAGGTTACTACGACCTTGAAGAAGTTTCAGTTAAAATCAAATTTCCATACATGTTTTAAGGTGAAAAGCACCTAGAAGATTGCTTCTGGAATATTGCACTGTGAAAATCATCATTATTATTATCATCAGTAGTATTACTATTAGTATGTAAATGCCAAACCCTGTCCTTTTTAATTCACATCCCTCAAAAATCATTTCTACCCCCCTCCCCCTCTATAACCAAAAACTTACCTCTAAGACAGGCCCAGCCCCCAATATGGTTTGTTCCACTCCACTTCCATGCAGCCCTTTGTGAGATAGCGCCGTTAGGTGGTGCAGCAAGAGGTTTGTGCTTTCCGTCTTTCCTGACCCAGACTCCCCAGAAATCACAATGCACTGGTTCTGTCGTGTCTGCAGCATACTGTGGTAGGCAGCATCAGCGATGGCAAAGATGTGGGGTGGGAGCTCCCCGAGGCGTCGGTTCTGGTACATCTTGACATACTTAGGATTGTAGATAGGGAAGAACTTGAAGGGGTTCAGGGCAATCAGGATAGAGCCCACATAAGTGTAGATCTTGGAGTGACTGAACCTGCAGAAAAATCAAACACAACAGTAACTGATTCTGTATCTCTCAACCATCAAAGACACAGTAAGCAGCTATTGTATCAATACAACGCCTCCACAGTTTGCTCCAAAGAATGTGCATACACACATCCTAGAAAATACCGCTAGGAACACAAAATAAACAAAGTAAAGAACGTTTTTGACGTTTTTGAAAAAAAACAAACAGTGAAGGTTATCCTCTGAGGCCGTGCAGAAATGAGGTAGTACTAGTAGACCTTGACTTTTCTTGGGAAATCACTGTGCGAATCAGTGTCCATGTCATCTCTCTTGCTATTTTGTCTTTCCCGACTCTGAGCATGGTTAGGGCCTCATTTACAGATGGTTGAACATCAGGCAGCACATTTTTTTCTTTAGCCTGACTCAAACCCACACAGTCATACTGGAAAACACCAGACGGGCACATCAGCCAAGTGGTTACGACACTGATCTTCAAAATGGGAGGTCTGGGTTCAAACCTGTTTGGATACCACCTGATGAGTAAATGGTGGATTCTTCTGATCTCCCAGGTAAACATACATGCGGATCTGCTCATGGCTGAACTCCTTTTGAATGAGTCATCATTATCATCAGGTGCCTTGCCGCATGGCGTTGGCGATTATGGACTTCTATCTGTCTCCATCTCTTGTTGCCTCAACTGGCTCAAGCATCTCTTCCACCTCCTTGTCCCCAGCCACTCCGCAAGTCTGTCTAGCATCTTCTCACTGGGTCTACCCGGTGCTCTCTTTCCCTCCAGTTTTCCCGTTGTGACCAGGTGTTCCAATTCCCCTTTCCTCATAAAATGGCCTATAAATGTTGCCTGTCTTTTCCTAATCTTCCTTATGAATATCTACTTGTGTCTGCCTCCATCAAGACTGTCTCGTTTGTTTTCTTTGCTGTCCATGGAACTCTCAACATCTTTCTCAGAAACCACATCTCAGCTGCCTCAATCTTGTTCTGGCTTTGCTTGTTGACTATCCATGCCTCGCAACCGTACAACAGTATTGGTTCTATATAACATTCAAGAACTCTCTTCCAGATGTTAATTGATAGGCATTTGTTGGTAATAATGCTTTTCATCTTCTTGAATGCTGTTTTGGCTTGGCCGATTCAGCTAGCTATTTCTGATGTGTATCTGCCATCTGTTCAAATGATTGTTCTAAGGTATTTAAAAGTATCAAAATGTTTCAAGGTTGTGCCCTTTGCTGTTATTTTGCATAAGGGGATTTCATGTTTTTTACTGATCACCATGACTTCAGTCTTCCTGTTCTTTAGTTCCAACCCCTTACCTTTACTATCTATTTCAAGTATATTCACAAGGTTTTGTAGGTCCCTTTCACTTTCTGCAATTAGCACCATGTCATCTGCGTATCGAATGTTATCATTTTTCCTCCAACCTTTAATCCAGGGTCTTCCTCTAGGTTTCTCATGATGTTTTCGCTGCAAAGTGAAAACAGATCTGGTGACAAAACACAACCCGTCTGACTCCTCTTTTGATGTTTTAAAAAGAGCTTATATCGTTTTTTATTCTCATTGCAACTGTTTGTTCCCAATACATATTTCTGATTATTCGTAGATCTTTTCCAGCAATACTGAGTCTTTCTAGTTGGTTGATCAATTCTTCATGTCTTACCCCATCGAAAGCCTTGGTATAATCAACAAAGCATAAATATAAATCCTTGTTCATCTCGATTGACCTCTCTATGATAGTTCTTAGGATGTATATGGCATTAATAGTTCCTTTCCCTTCCACAAATCCACACTGTTCATCTGCTATTTCTCTTTTGATTCTATTCCTTGTTCTCATCATGATTATTCTTAATAGGATCTAGGTTACACGACTCATCAAACTGATTGTGCGATGGAGTTCGCATTCTAGAGCCCCTGTCTTCTTTGGAAGTGCAATGAAAATTGATTTTGACATATCTTTGGGTTTTTTTCCAGTGTCGTAAATTTCATTTAGAAGGACTGTTATTTTTTCTATACCAAATTCCTCCAGGGCTTCAATCATCTCTGTAGTAATGTTGTCCGGTCCTGGGGCTTTTCCTGGTTTCATCTTTTTCAATGCTGCTCTAACTTCATGAATGAGTGCGCACACAAAACATCAAATACACACATAAACAATCCTAGAAGCCTGTTGGTGTTTGAAGGCTTATGGACCACAAGAACACCCGGCATACACACCCCTGAATATGGAGTAATAACTATTAATGCTGAGCTACAAAAATAGCTTACACTAAAAAAAGAAAATGCTCATGTGTCCATGTGCAGCATGGTAGTTGCAGCAAACTGACACTCACACGAAACACAAGACGAAAAAACACTCAAAAGCAAGAGCTCTATATCTACACCAACCAGACTTCATTTCTTGTATCTGGTTATATATCAGACATCACCCTTTCCATTACAGAACACTGAACAAGTTGTTTTAACCCATTTAATGTATCTACTATGATCAGGACAGCAAAGTGGGAGAACGTCTACTTTTTCTTACTGTGCTGCAGAGCTTTAAGTCTCATTCAAGGTTTTTCAAAGTGTGTGCTCACTCAATGTAAACTACTTAATGGATACCTAGTCCTCCATTAATATCCTATTAACATCATGACTCATACTGAAAAAACAAATGTATATCATCTGGAGTGATCCTTACAGTTACAATCACATTCCACAGCAAACCATCCTGGCAAGGTGATGCTAAGCTTACACTATAATAAAAAGAAGGTATTAGGCATCCATCAGTTTTGGGGGTTGTGGTAGTATGGATCTGCAGCCTTTTCATGTCTGACTGTTTACAGTACAGCACTTACACTTTTGCGTAAAGTGACAGAAAAGCATTAGTATATTAATTATTAGCCTGTTTGTTCAAGTGAGAAGGCCATGTTTATAAAATATTTTCTGTATGGACATGGGGTGTGCACACACACATACATGCGCACACACGCACGCATGTGAACACACATACGCACCCACACACTCACTCGCACGCACGCATGCACGCACGCACGCAGCACGCACGCACGCATCACACCACACACACACACACAGAGAAAATACACACAAAAACACACACATACTTTTTTAAATATCCCTTTTTTTCATGAAAAATGCAGCTAGCATGCTTTGCAATGGGACTCTACTATTTCTTTTATGCTCATATTTTTTCTGTGTAGAGGCACAAGGACTAGCTTTAAGACAGGTCAAATGGGACCTAATGCCGAGTTATAACGTATTCTCAAGTCTGAAGTCTCTCCCATACATTCTCTTCCTTTCCTATTAATCTATTTTGATAGCATTTATCCATTTATAATTTACTTTACTTCTTTACTATATTGTTTATGTTAACAATCTATAATGGTGGTAATGAGAAAACTTTCATGCTCTTTCTCTCTCTCTCTCTCTCCTCGCTCTCTATCTCTCTTAACACATTTACTCCCCCCCCTGCTCCTCTCTCTCTCACCCTTCATTCGTGCACACATGCACATACACAGACACACAACACATTACTATTTTCTTATCTAAGTCTATAACTCTCTCTCTCTCTCTCTCAAACAACAACAAATGTGATGTGTTACTGTCCAATCTCCTTATGTAGGGCCTATTATGTCTGACATTATTGATATACTGATGTATTTCTTTTCTGCATTTTTAGTTCTAGACAGTTATGTAAATTAGCATCGGCAAGTTTGAAAAATGGCTGTCAGCTAATAACTTCAAACATTATCATTATACCTACCCATATGACCACTCTCTATCCACAAAGCATCGTCCTCATTTTTCAGCATCATGCACAGACTTATTCATAGTGTGAGGTACAAACCTGTTTTTGTGCATACATGTGTCAGACATTTATAGACTCTCTCCCCCCTTCCTTTGTCTGTTTTAAATGCTTGCTTTACTTTCTTCTAGAAGATGACAAGCATTCTTACCAACAAATGCCTATCAATTATTAACATCAGGAAGAGAGTCCTTGAATGTTATACAGAACCAATACTGTTGTACGGATGTGAGGCGTGGACAGTCAGCAAGCAAAGCCAAAGCAAGACTGTGGCAGCCAAGATGTGGTTTCTAAGAAGAATGTTGAGAGTTCCATGGACAGCAAAGAAAACAAACGAGACAGTCTTGATGGAGGCAGATACAAGTAGATCACTCATACAGAAGATTAGGAAAAGGCAGGCAACATTTATAGGCCATTTTATGAGAAAGGGGGATTTGGAGCACCTGGTCTCAACGGGAAAACTGGAGGGAAAGAGAGCACCAGGTAGACCCAGGGAGAAAACGCTAGACAGACTTGCGGAGTGGCTGAAGATGAGGAGGATGGAGGAGATGCTTGGGGCAACAAAAGATAGCGACAGATGGAAGTCCATGATCGCCAACGCCATGCGGCAAGGCACCTGAAGATGATGATGATTACTTTCTTCCTTTCCTTTGTTTGTATGTATGTAAATTTGTGTTTTTACAATTCATTTTATTTTGATTTGTTTAGTTTTAAGTAAGGAGTTTTATTTCATGTCTTTATGTTATATGTGTAGTAGTAGCAAGGACTAGCTGTAAGACATGTTCAGTGAGACCTAACTGTAAATCCTTAAGTAATAAAGTATCTGGAAGGGTTTTTTTCTGACAACTGTGACTCTCCATGTGAAAACATTACACTGCCAGCTATTCTTTGAAAAACTGTATGTTGTATAGCAGCCAGCTGTAGGCAGCCAGCTGTAGTTTGAATAGTGGCTATATAAAGTGTGCTGTGAATATTTGGTAAAAAAGTAAAGTACATAATTAGAGACAAATAGATAGATGGACAGACAGACAGAGTGATAGACAGACAGACAGATATATATGTATACAATAAGATAAAATCTAGTTTTGTTTATTTTCAGATTTTAACGGTTCTTTTTGTGTATTTAACCTGGAAATTTTAACCTTCAGCTTGGTTTCTGTCAAAAACAACACAACAAGACAAAGCTTGTCCTATACCATAAAGTGGTAGGTGATAGAAGTGGTATAGACTTTTCTCAAGGCCAGCATGATTAGGATGGTGTCCATCTGCTTTCCCTAGCTGTTTTATCTTCTCTAGTCCTGAACTGGTTCAAGTATCCACTCACACCGGGATGGTCTGGAGATCACACACACAAAATTTTTCTGTCCTGAATCAGTCCAGAACTCATGTAAAACTGGAAAACTGGGGCCTCTACTTCTACTCAAACCAAAAAACATGAAACAATACAAAGCAATCATATTCATAAATTCAAGCTGACCTTTATGAACAAAACCTCTTGACTTGCACAATTACACCTACAACCAGGACACGTTTGTAAATCAACCTATCAACTGACCTGGCCTTGAGGTTCTGCATAAGTGTCTGCTCGTTTAGGTCAGGGAGGTTGCAAAGATCTTGGTACTCTTTTGAGCCCACTGGCTGCTGCAAGAAGGACATCAGGAAAGTGTCCACCACGCTCTGGTCTTTGCATTCCACCCACCCACTCCGCGATACTTCTGGATCTTTCCGCCGAATGTAGAACCTGCAAGGGCACAAACATTGTTACTGGCAAGAACGAAGATGCTGAGTGGATGGACTGATACACACTATCATGCTTTCATATAGTCATACTAAATAACACGCACACACACACAGTAAATACACGCAACTTCATAAACACCCACCCCTATGAAAAACTGGGATATTTTTGCTGTTCTTGTTGTAGAACCCACGTGGTGCAAACATAAAATGATGACTGGAGTGCATATGCCATTGACAAATGTGCTTAAGAACATCCACCCAAACACACACACATGCAAATAAGCACACTTATAAACAAATACAGTGACACATACAAGAAAAGACTTTTAGCTTTGATTCATCCTAAATCTCTCTAGTACACACTAGTTCAAGCCCAGATATCTCACCTCACCTGTCTCACCTGTCGCGTCACCAGGTTCAGTGTTGGCCGCTGCAAATCTGGACTCTACCATCTCCCTCCAGGCCACTCTGTCTAGACTTTTATGGACAATTTCTTGAATATTTAGGCCACAGATGCTGGTTATGTTCTCGATGTATGAGACTGGAGGTCTGCCTTTCTTCCTTTTTGCCATTTTTCCTTGAAAGATGGTTGCCATGAGGTCTGTGTTCTTGTTGCATGACACATGGCCAATGTATCTTAGTCTTCTCCTGTTAATATCTGCTAGTAGTTTTCTGGTGGCATAAAGTTCTCCCAGGACACTTTCATTAGTTCTTCTGTCTGTCCATTTGACATGTAGAACTTAGAAGTCTCTAACAAAACCACTTCTCTGCTGCCTCAATTCTTCTGCAATAAATTTTTCTCAGAGTCCAGGCTTCACAGCCAAAAATCATGACTGGCCATATCAAACATTTTAAAAGTCTAACTTTCAGACCATTTGGTATGCCTCTGTCTTTCCAAATGTTGTTGAGTTGGACCATTTTTTGCTTTGCCGTTCCAATTTTTATTCTGACGTCTTTGGAGCAGGTAAGGCACTTTGTTAATTAAGATGTCATGATTGTTTTCAGTGTCTCTGCCTTTGATATGTAATAATGTAGCACTTCTGTTTTCTTGGCACTCAAGTTTAGAACAGCCTTTTTGCCTTTTGCATCTACCCTATATAGAATTCATTTTATGTTGGTAATGTTGTCTGCTCACAGCGCAGTATCATCAGCATAGCATAGGTTTGTAAGATTTTTTCCCTCCTATCTTTATACCCATGCCTTTTATATCAGCATCTCTCATAACTCGTTCTGTGTAGATGTTAAAGAGATATGGTGAGATGATGCAACCTTGTCTGACTCCCATGCGAATGTTGAAAGAATTTACATTTCTGATTGTTCCATCTAAATGTAGCCTTTTGGCCTTTATAAAATGAGGCAATTAGCCTTTATAGAATGAGGCAATTAATGCAATGAGATGTTTGGAAAAGCCCATTTTGACTACTGTGTTGAACAGGTAGAAATGAATGACACTGTCAAATGCTTTGATATAGTCTATGAAGGTGACAAAAGCTTCTTTTTCAGTGATTGTCATTTTCTCTATGAGTGTTTGTAGCACAAAGAGCAGGTCAGCTGTGCCTCCATTGGATCAGTAGCCTGTCTGGCAGTCCAATATTTCTTGATCCATAGGTCTTAACCAATCTTAAAAATCCATTTCTGTTACTACTACTATTGTTATTGTTATTGTTGTTTAAAGCCCAGCTGACTGCGTTGAGCAATATCAGAGCTATGACCAGTTTTAAAACATACACACTAACAGGGGAAAAAAACCCAGAAAAGAACATTAAGCACACACATCAATGCATTCCTGCACATAATCTAACGAAATGCCCATGGCACTGAACACTCCGTCCAATTTATCACACAGGGAATATAAAAGAAAACATATCTGAGTACAAATTTTAAAAGCAAGCATACCTGAGCACAAATTTAAACATAACTATGAATTCTAAAAACTGAAAAGGCCTAAATTACCTAAAATTGCTTCTGCATATATCACCTCCCTAGAGCCAACTAATACACAGACCCAATTATCAATCCTAAGAGAAAGTACTTAAGATTTTATTGAACACATACAGGTGAATGGACCAGCAAGGCACAAAATGAGAAGAAATGACAGAAAGCAAAGGAACAAGGCAGAAACAAACAGTACCAGAAAAGAGGAAATTTCTTGCACAGAATTTCCAGGAAATGGGGATACTACTTATAGTTATACTGAAAGAGCCTTTGGCTTCTCCATAGGGGTCTACTACTACTACATTAAGCCCTGACCTGTAGCCAGTAAAGAGCCCCATGCCGCGGTCAACCTCAGCGTTGATGACCTTGGGCCATAATAGCTGGATGCCCACAGGGTTGTCCATGTCCTCCAAGCGGCGCTCCTTGCAGAGCTGACCCCCAGATGAGAACACCTCCGCCAGCTCGAACCTCTCCGATGACCCTGCCAGTCTCAATTTGCGAGCCGCTACCTGTGAATACCAAGCCAAATCAGTTGTGGTCAAAATGGCACCACTGTGAAAGTAAGCCAATAACTGCACTGCATTTTCTTTTTAAAACATATACTTGTATTGTATACTATGTACTTGTTACTTCTTGCAGGATCATATATATATGCGTTCCACATTATGTAAAGATCCATGTCTATATATATAAACAGCTAAAAAATCTTTGCTGACATTGCTCTCTCTCTCGCTCTCTCCGATTCTCTCTCCTCTTTCTCTGTTTCTCTCTCCTCTCTCTCTGTTTCTCTTTCTCTCTCTCCCATCTCTCGCTGAGTCCTCTTCCCATACTCATAGCCCGGTATGGGCTGATGGCCTCACATATAAACCAAAGTCAATATCACTGTCTTGCTCTTTCAGTGGAACCTAAAATTTACCCCTTTTTCAGCTTTTTTTTTCTCTCTCTTTTTTCCCCTTTAATACACTTAATATATAAATCTTAAAGGAATTGGAGTTCACAAGATACACTATTAATTAATCACATACCAAGTAGCAGTTCAAACTGTCAACTAACTTTACTTGTACTGGTAGTTTCCTCACTTAACAGCCATAATGATTCTTAAATTGCCAACTCATAGCTGCAATAGAGATTGTATGAATCTTAAGCCATAAACTGAAGAAGTGAAAGACAGAGTGATTACACAAGCTTTGAACAGGAACTGTCAAGTCCTACATTCACCCTTTTCACTTCTTCAACCTACCCACAGCTTCCATCAGCTTCCTATAGGCAGAGGGAGGGAGTGAAAGGGTTAACGTACCATGTCACAGATTGCTACAGAATGTATGAGCCATAAGGAAGAGAATGATAATACTGTAACAATGACATGGGAATTCAAGTTTAAACACAAAGTTATCTTCAACCACAATCTTGCTCTCAATTTCTGTGGCTGTTTGACATTCAAGTTTAAACACAAAGTTATCTTCAACCACAATCTTGCTCTCAATTTCTGTGGCTGTTTGACACAATGAGTGCCAAACAAGGAAAATCATCAAGTTTGGAGTTTGTTCAAGAGGAATTCTTGCTGAACTTGACACATCTGGCAGACTTCCTGAGCCAGTGGTGGACTGGTGAACATTGATTTAATGTCTACTGCACTATTTTTTTTTTTTTTTTTTTTTTTTGGGGGGGGGGGGGGGGGGGGGGGCAGAAGAGGCACAAAGGGCTCAAAATGAAGATATTTGTAGAAATACTGATACTGATAGTAAGAACTAAGCGATGAAATTGCAAGAACAAAAAAGTTTGGGGACGAGAGAACAAACGAGGGAAGAAGTTAACCGGAACTAATTTAAAACCAAAAACTGAGTAAACATAACAATTAACACCTAATTTACAAGTTATAAATATAACTAATTCGCTGTTGGAGATATGACATTCTTTTTATATGATGATCAAAAAGAAAACAAACAAAACGAAAATGTTATTGATACCAATTACATTATCTTATATTTTATAAACTATATTCTTAGAAAGTAGTGAAATATATTAAACTTAAAGCCAGACAGAATATGACTAGTATTTTCTGTCCACAAAGACATACAATACTTCCAGTACTGTTTGTTTTGAATGCACCAAGTTTCCACCTGAACATAAATGACAACTGATTGTATTATTCCGCTAACAATTAAACTGGTTGCTTGTTTTACCCAATTCAAAATACGTGTACATTATTCTCATATTTTTTCTAGTTATCTTGGAACTACTTTCAAACACTGATTCAACTAAAGTATAAATACTATAGCAGTCATTTCAAGTACAGAGGAGCAGCTGGATACTGTTTGATTTTTTTTAAAAATTCAGTTTTTAGGCCCTGGTTTGGCAGTCCTGTCAAGCATATTATCAACCAAATTATTAAATAATAAAACAAAAAAAATCAAAAACAATGACAGTACCTGACAGACAGTAGTTTCAGGGTAATATCAGGGTAAGAACAGACTTTGAATTAAATGGGTAATTTCTATTAACTTTTTTTTTTCAAATTTTAATTATTCAAGCTAGCATAAGTACAAATTCTGAAGCAACACAAATAAACCATGTATAGTATCATCTTAGGAAAGCTTCTTAAATAATCTATAGTATAATACAACAAAAAGTTCAGCTGTAAATTACTGACATGTTGGATTTAATTGAAGGATGTCTATACTGAGCCTGCTTTTTTCCCTTCATTTATCATTTTATGATCCATCACTATCACTATACATTTTTTAAATGATCTGCTTGATTTGCTAGTAAGTTTGTATTATCTTCCTTTTACAAGTCACCGTAGTAAATCATGCTCTGTGGAATTTTCAAATGAGTGCTGCTAAGAATAAATGTCTTCCAGAATAGATATTATATAGTCTATATCTGTCATTCTTTGCTACTGGTCACTAGTGGGGGTTAGCATACAAGAACATAATTTACTGACATGTTTTGCTTCAATTCATGTGAAATGAATGTGATTGTCTTGGTAAAATAATAAAGAAACAGCCTGAGCAAGGTTGATATTGTAGTGTGAACATTTTTTGAGAAAATGAAAACAAAATGCAAAAATAGTGGTCAAAATGGCGTCTGATTTTATGACATGGCTAACCTGACTTTTTCAAAAGTGTGTTTTCAAGATAGTAGGTCAATCATTTAACTAAATTAGTGTACTTATGTCACAACAATAAGCTTAATAAGCGGTTCAAATGATTAAAATTATCAAATTTTCATTCTGGCTTTTCAATTCGGACGACAAAAATTACGGTAACCGCGTTACATGGCATGTCCGTGCACACAGCATCCAAGTTGTGTGCTTCTATCTTCTTGACAGCTAATTTGGAAACCCCAAGCCAGACAGAACGCAAGTTTGTATCACAGAAATTAATTCTAATGTTAGAACGATTTTGCATTCCTATTTGAATAGGTAGGGTCGGATATTTTTCACCATGTCCCAAATGAAACGACAGTTACCTCAAAACTTCTAAGACCGTTTTCCACCACGCGCTTCAAAAGTTCCATTCAAACACTTTAGTATAAGTGACCTTTGCTCTTACGCACTGATTGATGACGTTTCTCGTGAAAATGCGCAATTGTGTGGGTCATGAGGACACAAGAACCGCAACATGTCCCACGTTTGTGTAATTGGTAACGCGTTTACCACAAACGTAGTCAATCGTCGATTCGCTGTTTGTATCGGCAACATTGCCTGTTTAGAGGGTTTGTGAACAATCTTCGGATTTGAAGGTAAGGAAAATGATTTTAGATGATTATTTACCAAATAGTGTTGCTGATATTTTTATTTCTGGCTCAATACCACTTAAGTACAAAAGGCACTGTGCCTCAAGCTTTGTTGTCTGCTGTCCCATGATACGCCAGTTACTGCAAAAAGCCTGTTGTGTCTTATAATGATCCAAAGAGTGGTTGTGCATGGTCCATTTTGTAGGTTTAACTTGAGCTTAGATACTAAGTTCAACTTTGTCTTCTATTATCATGAATCCTTTCGATGATTGGCAATAATGGATCATTGGTAAAGTCTCTGTTTCAAGGGACACTGATCTGATAAAGAAATTTTGCATCTACCGGTAAAAGAAGAACATGTCTCACTTCTGACTTTTTTTGTTATTTTTTTGTTATGTCTTTTGATTCAGATAGATGAACTCTGTTTTGTTCACACTTAGATGGAGCCTGATCTCCATTGCTGTTCTTTCGATATTGTGAAGGAGAGATGTTGCATCCTTTAGGAGGTCTGCGAGAACAGCCAGGTCATCAGCGTAATCCGCATCTGTTATTTTTACCGCAGGGTAGCGTCTGCTCTTCTGTTCTGTGAGGGTAAAGCTGAGTTTTTTTTAGATATCTTGGCAGCTACATTGACTCCACAGAACAAGACGTCAACACCAGACTCGGAAATGCCTGGGGTGCACTAAATCAACTGGACAAAATCTGGAAATCCAATCTACCAGATAACCTGAAATGGAACTTCTCCAAGCAGCAGTAGAGTCCGTTCTTACATATATGGCTCAATCTCTTGGACCCTAACAATGACAATGGAGAAAAAGATTGATGGAGCATACACATGCATGCTGCGTGCAGCCATGAACTTAATCCTGGAGAGAACATCCAACTAACAAAGAGTTATATGGTAAGATCCCACCAATCAGTAAATCAATACGTCAACAAAGACTGCGCTTCGCGGGACACTGCTGGCATAGCAAAGAAGAACTGGTGGGGGATGTTCTACTATGGAGACCCAGTCACGGCAAACAAAGACCAGGACATCCAAAGAAGACCTTCATCACCAACTGATCGATGATACGGGCTGTCGGAATGATGAACTACCTACTGCAATGTCTGACAGAGAAAGATGGAAGAAACGTGTCATGGATAGCCGAGCAAACTCGACTTGATGATGATGACATTATGTCTTTTTGTCAAGAAGGATGGTGTCTTTGGTTGGGAAGACCTGGCCTGGCATCCCACATCCCAAATCAAAGACATTAAACCACCACCAACTGTGACCAAGCCTTGTGCCTGGAAGACACCTGGCTTTCACTTTCAACTAAAAGACAGAAGAACAAAACTTTTTTTTTTGTTTTTTTTTTTGCATTCTTGTTTGAGTGTGTCCATGTAACACAGATACCTTTCAAGAAAACATTTGCACAACTCCTCTGTATTTGGCTGTTGGGAAATAAAAGCTTGTGAGAGTGATGCTGTTCTTGCATTGCACATGTGTGTGAAAGATGATTGAAATACTGTTATTTTTGTGTGCACTGTGAAAAATATGAGTAGGTCACTCGCGTTACCGTGTCCCGTGTGTTATGCCAGTTTTCGAAGTATTAGATGTAAACCAAAATCAACAAATTATTCATCAAACCTTTCATACAACATCCTCTACAACTTCAAATCAAAAGTAAATATTACAATAATATCTCTAGTTTTATCCAAGTTAGTGTCCCAGTGTAATGTGTGTTACCTTTTTGGAGCAGAAATGATAATTATCCTGCTACATTCAAACCTTGTTAGCTGCTGCTTCTCTTTTTGCAAATTTATAAAGACTAAAGATATAGGTATGATAACACCAAATAACAGCTTCATTGGAACTTAATGGAAGTGTATTAAATTTTTGGTCATGTTCCACATTTTAGTGACCACTAGCAAAGAATGACAGATATATGTAAATCAATTCCAGAACCATTCATCTTTCACTATGTCAAATGAGTATGCACAATGTAATAATATTTTATTTTATAACTGTGTCCTGAGAAAATGTTAATATAGTTTGTTCTGAAAAGTTTATGTCTGATTTTGATTTAACTTGAACAGCATTTGTTTCAGTTACAGTATTTCAGGATTCAGTTTCAATTACACTAGTTACAGTGTCTCAAAATGGCACAGATCTCCGCATTTGGAATAAATTCCATACACACTGACACCACAGATGCCATTCTGTGATGGATAGGATCCAAAATAAACCCAAGATACCCTGGAAAGGTGTTGGGGGTTTCAAATTGCTATCAACCGCAGTGTTTCTTAACAGAAGTTCAGTAGAGACAACTTTCCTTTGTTCATCAACTATTATCTTTTCGGACTGAGGTTTTGTGACTGGACAATACTGTTTTCTTACTTTTAAGATACAGCCTGGCATTCACTAGGCTCAAGAGAAACAGACACTTCAGGAGTTTGACAATCAATTTATGTAACACGTCAATGACACATTCAAAAAGTGGATGGGACTCAACTGTGGTCTCACTCTCCCCATCAAGACCATAGCACACTCAATTCTGTGCAGGAGTTGGTCAGGCCAAAAAGTTTTGGGAATGATGGGGCTTCAAACCAACAATCTGCCAGTCAGTGTTCCCTATGCTGACTACTTGCAACACTGACTGGTTTCTATTGATTTTCTAACAACATTATGATTAAAGCAGTTTGCACTTTACCTGAACAATGTCAATTGCTGGTGTGACTTTCTCTGCCTCTACGGCCACAAAGTCACACTCCTGGCTCAATGGACCAGCATAGATTCGAACCATGTAGGTCTCCATGCTGAGGCGACGGATGATTTGAACCTGGAGGACAAAGAACAAAGAATCAGTACAAAATGTTGATCAATAGGCAATATGTGATCATCCATACACAAAACCCATAATCAATACTGAATTAGTCTAAAATCATGTCAGGGTGTCTTTCATCTGTCAGACATTATGTAAAACAATTTTGTATGCAGTTTCTAATGGTAAAAATAATGATAAAATCAGACAATCAATGCGAGATACTGAGGCTTTTAGTTTTAAATAAGGTATTCGCCAAAATTAACTCAACCTGAGAAAATAGCAATTATAAACTTCAAACCACAAGACTCATCAAGATTTGTCAATTTTTGTGTTAGAAGGACTTTTAGTTCACTCTTTGTCTTGAAAACTGTCAAGGTATTTGAATTTCATTAATTGATCCAGGGGAAGTGCAGAGTCTCCTCTGGTGGGTGGCCCTTTGGCAGTTTGAGATATCTTGCTCATATGGGCTTCCCGGCATTGAAACTTGACTGAATGAGCTTGGGGTTACTGAAATATTGGGGAACTAGAATAAGTGGTGTGCGATCACCACCACTGAGGCAGCAGGACAGAGAAAAAAGGAGTATTAGACCTGTATAATCAAGATTGCGCAAGACAGAATCAGTTCCACTCAACTCAAAATCCCAAAATCAACCATGGAGACCTCATCATCTGTACCTCACTAGTGCAAAATAACGAGAAATGACCTTATGACTATATTTTGTGGTGAAGAATCACATGAAAGAGGACATGATATAGGCCTACATCAGTAGTACATGTTATTCATGGAGAAATTGCATCTTTTTGAAACAGAATGGCTGACATATTTGTTTTTAATAACAGCTGAAACTTTATGCTGTCTTTTCTATTTACAACACTAATACAAAAATTGTCAATGTGTGTGCATTAGAGTTTCGCGCTTGACCAAATGGAACAGGATTTTGACGTAAATGCTCCACAACCATGGAGAAGAAGTGGAAATTCATTCATGACACCATCAGAAACACTGTCATTCCATCCCTTGGGAAGAAGGAGAGAAAAAACAAAGACTAATTTTAAGGCTCACCTATCACAGACAGCATCTATTATCAGTGCCGAGAGTAGCTCTGATTAACTACAAAAGAAACCAATCAGAAAAAAGTACCTGACTCAATCACTGCACTGAGAACAGCAACAATGTCCAACAAATCACTAAGCGCTGTGTAAACAACTACTGGCAGACCCTGTGCAAGATGTGTGAAAGGATGAAGAAAGCCTTCGGGCCTACCACTAGCAAGATCGCTCCAACTAAGTACAAGGATGGCAAAGTCATCAAAGACCCTACCAAGTAAACGGAGAGGTGAACATGGTCAATGAGTCAGCCCTTGCTATCATCCCTGCCTTACTTTTCATCCATGAGCTAGAGTACCCCCAATCTCAAAGAGCTGGACTACTCCCAACAAAGGACAATTTCAGCAAGGCCACTGTTTCACTTGTTCATGGCAAGGTGTTAAGCTAAGATGGCATCCCTCTTGAACCAATTCAGTGTGGGAAATCAGGACTCCTGAGACATCTTCATAAGCTCGCCAGTGCTGGGAGGAGGGGTCAATTCCCTAAGACAAGCAAGATGCAAACACTGTCAAACTATACAAGAAAAATGGAGTCAAAAGCCACTGTAACAATTACAGAGGCATAAATCACTGCTCAGCACCACTGACAAACTAAGCTTTTGTCTGAGTAATCCTTAAGAGGCTGCAGATACTAGCCAACTGCGTCCATCTCAAATTATTATTATTATTATTATTATGAACATTTAGTACGCCTAATCAAATTAATGCCCTAGGCGTTTACAATGGCAAAACATATAACCAGAATCACAAGCACACACACCCACAGAAGCACCCACACACACACAAACACACACACACACACACAAACACACACACAGCATGACATGCAAATACAATGACACATTGACACTAAGACACTATAATGTCACCATTACATTACATGGGGGGAAGGGGGCAGAGATTACCAGTTTTGGGAAACAGGTAAGTTTTGAGGGAGCGTTTGAATGTGGACAGAGAGGGTGAGTATCTAAGAGAGCGAGGTAACTGATTCCAGATGGTTGAAGCTTGATAGGAAAAAGAACGCTGCCCAAACCTTTTAGTGCGGACTATGGGGATACTATAGAGACGGGTATCAGATGAGGACCGCAAAGCTCGAGATGGCGTGTAGAGATGTAACAGATGGGTGAGATACTCAGGACAGGAAGACTCAATAGATTTGAAGCAGAGGCAGGCAATCTTGTAGGATATTCTTTGCTGAACAGGGAGCCAGTGGAGAGAACAGAGCAATGGCGTAACATGGTTAAATTTTGAAGAGCGGAAGATGAGACGGGCAGCATGATTTTGAACTTTCTGAAGTTTGTTAATGAGATGAGAGGGGAACCAGAAAAAAGAGCATTACAGTAATCGAGACGGGATAGAACAAATGCACAGACAAGAGCCTTTGTCGTGTCTTCTGAGAGGAGGTGGCGGATAGAAGCAATTCGGCGGAGTTCAAGAAAACAAGTCCGACAGACGTTGCTCACATGCTGGCGGAAGGACAGGGTTTGATCAAGAGTTACACCAAGGTTACGGGCAAAATGGGAGAGAGGGATAGATGAGTCAACAAGTGTGACAGAGGTTGGAAGAGAGGGGTGATTTTGGGTTCTGGGCAGACAGATCCACCGACATTATCTTCTTGCTCAAGCAGCTAAGGAGAAGAGCTGGGAACATTTAAGCAGCCTTTATATTTTGCCTTCACTGACCTGACCAACGCTTTTGAGCTGGTCAGCAAAAGAAGTCTCTTCACACTCTCAGAAAAGATTGGATGCCCATCACAGCTACTGAATCTCATCATCTCTTCCATGACCGCATGCAGAGGACAGTGCAGTCTGACAGATCATCCTCAGAGCCAACACCAATTCAAAGCGGAGTGAAGCAGTGCTGCATCCTAGTCCCTAAGTATTCAGAGCACCTAATGACAGAGTGTACCTACACACTAGGTCCACTGGCGGCAAGCTTTTCAACCTTGCATGCTTTAGAGCATAGACCGAAGTGTGCCAGGTCCTGATCTGGGAGCTAGACATCTCACACAGCTTGGTCTACAGAGGCTAGTCAGTTCCCTAGCACATGCTCTGCCAAGTGTTTGACCTAACCATTTGTGGAAGAAAGAGATACTGGGCCAGAATGTCGCAAAGACCACAATTTCAACATCAGCAATCACATTCTGCAAGTGGTACATGAATTAACCTACTTAGGATCAACAGTCTTCAGCAATTTGTCCCTCAACCAGAGCTCAACAGGCAGATCTATACAAAAAGCTGCCACTGCCATGGCTAACTATCCAAGAGAGTGTGGGAAAATAACAAGCTCACCAAAGCTACTAAGATTACAGGATACAGAGCCTGCTTACTGAGTACTTTTCTCTAGGGTAGTGAGAGCTGGACAATCTATTACATATGCGCCAAGATCATCACTTCAACAGCTTTCACCTGGGTGCTTGCACCAGAACCTGAGCATTTCCTGGTAGGACTGTGTGCCATACAAGGACGTCCTTGACCAAACTATTGTACAAAAGCAATACATACATGTCCTATTCACACAACAATGACTGCACAAGCTGGCTTGGCCACATCTGCCGCATGCAGGACAACCACATCCCAACAGATATCTTTATGGAAAGCATGCCCCAGGATCATAGCCCACAGGGCACTAACTGCTGATACTTATTCTGTAGTTGCAGTTGTATGTCTGCAAAACTTGACCTAAATCCACTGATGTAAAGACTTGGGAAGAGAAAGTTACAAATCACTATGCCTGAAGACAGACTGTACATGCAGGCATTGCCACAACAGATGAGAAACAAACTTAACCCATTGACTCCCGCACCCTATACACCAACTGCAAAAACTTAAAACCTTTGATTCCCTCACCCC
>JAPXFY010000016.1:56900678-57035678 GCA_030674185.1 Monoplex corrugatus | reverse complement strand
ATTAAGCACTGTGGCAGCTTTTGAGCACACTGAACTGAAATGGAATGGGACATTATCACACACCCAAACGCGCATACACATGTATACACTCTCTCTCTCTCTCTTTCTCTCTCTCTCTCCCTTTTTAGTTTGTTGAAACAAAACTACTTAAATTGTGCTATATTTGTTATACATATTCGTTTTGCTGATTTATGCTAAAATGCAAACTATATAAAATTAAAAACAATATGCTCACTCCCCACTGATATGGGCCAAAAACTTGACAAACCGTTCAGTGCTCACTGTTCTCTCTCTCTCTCTCTCTCTCTCATCTCTCCTCTCTCCCTCCACACACACACACACACACACACACACACACACACAACATTAGAATACATACAACATTAACAACAACAACAGTAAAAATATCTTCATTACAAAAAATGACCTCTTTCAATCCAGCCTCATCTATTCAAGAACTACCCTGTGGAACACATGACCGGAAAACATGGCAGAATGTCCTGATTTCATGTATTTCACAAGAGACAGATAACACTTCCCATGAAATAGCTCTTTTATTATCCAACCGTGACCCCTCATGGGGATGCCAGGGGCTCTTTCAGTATAAATAGTATCCCCACCTTCTGGAAATTCTGAGCTAGAAATTTCCTCTTTTCTGTCACTCTCTTCGTTTCTTTCTTCCTCCTTTGCTTTCTGTCATTTCTTCCTATCACTTTCTGCCTTGCTGATCCATTTACCTGTATAAAGTCTTACGTACTTTCTCTTTGGGTTGATAACTGGATATATATATCAAGTGCATTTCTGGCTCTAGGAAAATGAGACACGCGGAAGCAATTTTAGGTAATTTAGGCCTGTTCTTAGATGTTTTAGTGTCCTTATTTATGTTTAAATTTGATTCAGTTATGTTTTTTAATTCCCCTGTGCGATAAACTGGATGGAGTGGTCAACACCAGGGGCAGCTCCTTAGATTATGTGAGCGAATACATTGATATGTATACTTGATTTCTTTTCTTTTTCTTTTCCTGTTAAAGTATTTGTGTACGTTTTGAAATGGTTATAGCACTGGCATGGCTCTACACTGTTGGCTGGGCTTTAAAACAATACAACAACAATAATTTAACCATCAGATCAATCATTAACATTTTTCACATGAATCACTAAGAATGTAAGATTACCATGTATTTTTCACAGTGACTTTATAAACTTTAAAAAGTTTTTTTTCTTTGAGGTTTAATGTCAGTAGCATCCAGTATTTACAACTTGCATAAAAAAGAGAAATAAATTGTGTGTGTGTGTGTGTGTGTGTGTGTAAGATGGGCCAGAAGAATTGAGTGATGGGATGAGCTGTTTAAAAAAAAAATATATAATAATGATATTTATAAGGTGCCAAATCATGATCCAAGAATCAAACCAATGTGCGCACTCTCACCATTCACCAAAGCAATTACCAACAATGACCACATCTCCAGTGCACAAAGCAACCTAAACTGGGAGAAGGAAGACAAGTGGGAAGTTGGGCATGACCCTTGACACAAGCCATCATCTCTCTCTCTCTCTCTCTCTCTCTCTCTCTCTCTCCACCACACACACCAAACCACACACCACACACTCCACACACACACACACACACACACACAAAACACAGTGCGCTGCGCTAGGGTACACTCAAGCCTGTTTGACAAATGACCCTGATCCAAGTTGTCATCTTCTCTGTTACACGCAAATTCTCTTTTTGGGCCTCATGGGAGGGAAGGGGAGAAATGAACCTATATATCTCCAATAGTATTTTGCTAGGGCAGCCAGGCAAATGCTCTGCTCATCAAGATTTTCAACTGCCATGGGATCTTTAGCGTGTGCAGGTGAGAAGTCACACGGGTCCAACTCGTTCTTCATCTCCTTCCGAAGGACTAGATGCTCAGTTCAATTTTCTGGTCAAAATATGGAGAAAAGTGGATGCTTGTACTGGAAACGATTCCTGGCACCTTGAGTTACAGAGTGAAAACCAAATATGTAAAGGTTCTCTATGTACAGCTTTCTATGATGTGAATCTATGGGGCAGTAGCACAATGCATGCATATTGGTGGGTTTGACTGTAGGTTCTCTTGTGTTGTGTGTGTGGTGTGTGTGTGTGTGTGTGTGTGTGTGTGTGTGTGTGTGTGTGTGTGTGTGTGTGTGTGTGTGTGTGTGTGTGTGGCTTTTCTGCTTTGCTTTGTTTTTTTAGAACACAGCGGATCAAGAAATACATTTCACTACTCTACTTGAGATACCTTTCACTACAATACAATCTAAATGGTTTCAGTGATGCACATATACAAGGATACACATAGAAAGCATGTGTTAAGTAGGACTCCAAGAACTTGCCAGTGTGTATGTCTTATGAACAGGTATAGGGTTTATGCCATGATCATTTTGGATCTATCCACTTCATCGCATCTGGGGTTATAGGGTTTATGCCCTGATCATTTTGGATCTGTCCACCTCATCGCATTTGGGGTGTCAGCACATATGGAATTTATGAACACTTATCCACAAGTCTTGTCAGTTAGACTGAAACACCTGACGTGTTCACGGTAGATATTTATAACCTGTAATCAAATAAACTAAAGCCTCTGTGCTGTAAATATGTACAAAATTATAACCATGCCCTACCTTGTGTCGATGAATGATGTAAATGAAAATATGATGTAACCAACAGAACAAAAAACAGATCCTAACATGGAGCTGCTTAGACGCTGTCTTCACAAGACTCATCTTGGAGAGTGTCCAATCAAAATTCATGCCAATTTGATGTATATGGACAGTAAACATGTGTGTGTCATAAGGGACAGTTTGCCACTAAACGTGATACTCTCAAACAAGGAAAAAAACAACTCAAAAGGTAACTACCATTGTGGACATCCTAGTAAGGCCAGAGTAAGCGAACTGCTCAGCTTGTAGAGAGAGTATATGAAGAGGATTGCTAGAAATACTTGGGCCAGAGGGCCCCAAATGACTATGTGATGTGATCACAGGTGATGAAACGTGGATCACCTTCGATGGCATCCCAAACAAATGGTCCAATCAAATGTGGGTGGGAGCTAATGAAGAAAGATCAGTTGTAGAAAACTGGTTTTCAAAGCCAGAGGAGACTTTTCTTCATTTTCTCAGATCCCAAGGCTCTGTAGCGGTTGATATTTTGCCTGCAAAATCTATTCTAGATATAATCATAATGCAAAATGTGTTTTGCCCAAAAGTTGTGCAATTCATCCATGAACAGCATCTGAATAGGGATACCAGTAAAACATTCCTTCTACATGACAAGCCTAGCGCCCATAGAGCCAAGGTCACTGTAGCCTACAGCACCCATAAAGCCAAGATCACTGTAGCCTATCTACAGGAGCAATCCATTCAAGTTCTACATTGCCCACCCTACAGTCCAGGCTTAGCCCCATGCAAATTCTGGTCATTTCCCTTGTCTAAAGCACAACTGGCTGCCACGAACTTTTCAGAATCCAAGATTCAGGAAAACTTGTGAAATCACAGCTTGCTACCAGATCTCAATCAGACTATCAAAAGCATTTGACTTTTTTTTGTTGAGGAGAATGACACTGTGTGGAAAGAGGATGAAAACACTAAAGACTATGGAAATTTCACATACATCGGACTTCACATGTTTGTTTTGCGAAGTAATGACATAGTTTTTGGACCAGCCCTCCAATTCCAAGCACGGAAATGCCATCTTGAGAAACTGAGACTAAAACCAAGTAATGTCTGCATTGCTGAAAAGCCGACATTGATAACTGATTCATGTATAATTTTTGTGTAATGTAGACCACCTTTGGGTATCGGCTAGACATAAAAACACATATACATACTGCTTATTTCATATCCTCACAAACAGAATTTGTTCCTGTTCTCTCTCCCTCCTTCCTCAGATAAAAATTTTTTTAAAAACTTTTATCAACTTCCAAAATACTGACAGACAGGTGGGCAAGCAGACAGATATTAAAAACAAACTTCACTCAAACTCCTGAAAAAAAAATATATAGGAAAACTGTAATGTTTAAAAATGCAAGCACAGTCCCACCAGACCGCCTGAAAAGATCTGTTAAAAAATGTACATAGAATGTAATGGAGAAGACACGAGCAGTGTCCTATCAGATAGCATCAAAGGACCGTGGAAAACCTGTTAAGCATAGCCAACATTACCTTCTTTCAACAGTGAGTGCAAGCGAGCGTCAAATGGATGACAAATAGGAAGCAAGTAACCGTGACCTCTTTAACCCCCTCTTCCTTGCCCCCCCCCCCCCCCCTTTACCTATCTTACAGGTGAGCTGCCTAGAAAAGGACACAGGCAAGCGAGCTGATAGACCCAGAGTTACCTGTCTGCACCTGAGGTACACTAATCTCTCCCTGTTGCATGGTTCACACACACACACACACACACACACACACACACTTCTCCTCTCTCTCTCTCTCACTCCTCTCATCTCTCTCTCTCTCTCTCTCTTTCTCTCTCTCTCTCTCCTCTCTCTCAATATCAAGCAGATTCTAGGAACAGATATATAACTCAAGGAAAACTGACAAAGCATTTTGTATTACTCTTGTTAAATCAGAAAACACAGATATTAAATCAGAAAACACAGACTATTCATCCACTCAATAGATATTCTTTGATTTTCCAATAATAAAGATCTCTCTCTCTCTCTCTCTCTCTCTCTCTGAGCCAAGTGGAAGAAATGATTTTTTACAGAATGGTCATAAATTCCCAGAATATTAAACCATTCATAAGCTGTACTATATACTTTAATTTGAAAACTGCAAGTCTAAAAATCCCATCAGCTGAGATAATCCCATCAGCTGAGATACAAACAACGTAAAACTAATTCAATTTTTCCCTTATGCATGCAAGCTGAAGAAAAAGAGACACATTCTGTCCTGTGTTTCTTCTTCTTCTTCCGATGTCCAGCATCTGATGATATTTAGTCAAAGTTTATTCTATGAAGATATTTTAGTTGCCTAAACATATTCAAATTTGTTACCTGAGTTCAGCTCGTTCTGATAATATTAAGAAATTAAGTTTGTTTCTACTGACAGTGAAGGCATCTAAAATATGTGAAACTGCTTTATCCTAGTGCACAATTTATTTTGTAGTTAATTGTTAATCTTATTTACTATACTATTTGATTACTTTAACATATCAGCACCCTTTTGGTAGCAAATTATGACCTTTTCTAAACAACATCTCGTCTGAAAATTTCTCAACAGGTGCTATATAGTGTGGTCAAAGGCCAATGTACATTGATTAACCCTGTGACTCTCACACCCTATCCACCAACTGCAAAAATTTAACCCTTTGACTCCCTCACCCTATCCACCAGCTTCCTGCAAAGGGTTATGGTTTTGCTTTGCTAGCATGGTTGGCAATGCAGGATTCAGATGGACAGGGTGCAGGAGTCAAAAGGTTGAAACATCTTTTTCCCCCCTCTCTTTCTGAACAGTTGTAAAGTAAAGCACCTCTCTCTCTACCTCTCTCTCTCAGTCTCACACACACACTCTCTCTCTCCACACACACACACACACTCTCTCTCTCTCCCCTTCTCCACCCCACTCTTGCCAACCTTCTCATGTCCATGTGGCCTGATTGCAATGGTGGCCCTATGGTTTGGCATGTATCTACACTAGGATGATGAAAACTTGTGGAGACACAAGATTTGATCCCCACGGTAAATGTGTCCCCTGCACCAAACATCTCTCCTCTCTCTCTTCTCCTCTCTCTCTCTCTCTCTCTCCTCTCTCTCCTTTCTCTCTCCATGCAGGTTCAATCTTCACAGTACTTTACTAAGTAAAGGCGTCCCATACACCCATCTCTCTTTCTCCTCTTTCTGGCTTTCTCTCTCCTTCTCTTTCTGGACCCCACTACCCCACCTCTTCCACACTGTCTGCCCCTTATCATTATGTTGTACCAAGGAGGACCTAGGGAGCAAAACAGTTTTTGCATTCACGGATGCCTGTGGTGATTGATGAGGCTGTGATCGTTGGCAGATGATGCAATGTGGGCCTGTGACAGATATGACTGAGGCTACTAACACCTAATAAGTGAACATACGGCTTACACAAGCCACATTCCACACACTACTAGTGCTGACTGTATTAAAATTACAATCAACAGACTCTATACTTCCTTCAAATCTGCTTCTAAGATTCATCTCTTTCAACAGTAATCTGTGTGTATGTGTGTGTGTGCATGTTCACTGATTTAATGTCTTTTCACCTCAGTGACTTCAGACAAAACAAACAAAACAAACAAAACAACAACAAAAGCACAAAGGAGTAATACTTGTGTGAAAAAAACTCAGGCAAAGACAGAACAGAATCACAACTGGAAAAGGAATTTCATGACTGAAAATACTGACGCATATCAAATATTAAGGGCTCCAAGATGACAGACTGAACTCTGATATAATGGAATGAGATAGTACGTTTTGTGTTTTTACAATCCTAAATGACAGATTGTACATAACACACTTTCCATTTCTGATATCAGCAATAAACACTTATGCGAGAAGAGAGGATAAATTCTCTGGAGGGCAAGCTATCGCTTTCATTGTTTGGTTTACGAAAAATTTTCCTAGCCATGAAATGACTACAGAACCAGTCACAAGCGTCAGCTCATGATTAATACAAAAGCTTATCAACAATATCACATTATAGAACTAACATTATTCTGATGAGAGATGAGCCTGTACACTTTATCAAGTATTTGGAAATGGTCCTAATGAAGTGATAAAGAGGGTTCAAATCTTATATGTCGTCCCACGCGTCACATACTTTTCTAAACCCCCCCCCCCCCCCCCCCGCACACACACACACATGCGCGCAAGCACACACATACATGCACATTCACAAAGCAACTTGAAGACAAAGCAAGACACACACACATACATGGCCTCTTCTTTTTCCTCTTACACACTCTTCAAGAACAACTTAATACAAAATGTTAAAACATATGCAGTCTCACCTAAATTTTACACACACACACACACACACACACACACACACACACACACACACACACACAGTAGCAGGCATTTTTAGATAACAATGAAACAATAAGAAGGCACAAACCATTAGGTCATAGGTGACTAAGGTAGAATCACACACACACACACACACACACACACACACACACACACACACACACACGCACGCACGCATGCACACACGCATGCATGCGCGCGCACACGCGCACGCACACACACACAGTAATACTACTACTAGCAGGTCACACTCTTCAAGAACAACTCAATACAAAATGATAAAATGCATAAAATGCATGCAAAGTCTCACTTACGTTTTACACACACACACACACACACATTTTTTTTAGAACAACGAAACAATAAGAAGGCACAAACCATTACGTGACTATACAAAGCCACACTAACGTAGAATCTCTCTCTCTCTCACACACACACACACACACACACACACACACACACACACACACACACACACACACACACACACACACACACACACAACACAACACAACACAACACACACACACACACACACACACACACACACACACACAACACACACACACACACACACACACACACACACACACACACACACACACACACACACTGTGCACGCGCGCGCGTTCACGCACATACACACACAACAACCATTTGACAGAGGCCGAATTCATTAGCTGAGGTCAAAAGAATGGATTCATTAAGACAGGTCAGAACAACCCAATACCATCACGGAAGGAAACAGAAGCTTCAGAAACCAGAAAAGGCCCGCGATTATAGGAGAGTAAAGGGGACTGACCCAGCTCACCACAAAGAATGCAGTCAGTGGTAGACCACCAGGCTGTCTGTAAGTTATTCATTGTTTCTGTTGATAAGGAGGTGGTGCAAAGACAGCCCTCACTGTTTCTGCCGATTTATGTCACAACACAAACACTGATGAAATAATGAAAGTGTTGTTTTGATCAGTACATTGATGAAATAATGAAAGCGTTGTTTTGATCAGTCTTTCTTTTAATCAATTAATGGTGTCCCCCTTTCAGACCGACCAGGAAGGCATCAAACATGATAAAACGGATGAATTCGGGATTACAGGCAGAAGAATCACCGTCACATGGTTAGCACATCAGACTAATGACTGGGAGGCATGCAGTGGGTTCAAATTCCATCAATTCCAAATCAATATATTTTACAGGATTTCTTGATCTCAATAAGCTCCCTATATATGTGTGCATATAATTAAATTACTTTAAGTAAATAATACTGTCACAATCAACTTTTATGCCAAGTGTTTAACAAAACTCATGAAGTCAAGCATAATCAATAAACTAATCAACATTCAAGCTCTATAATTCAAAGTTCTGACAAAAAGACATACATACATGTACGTGGATACATAATCAAAATTAGTACCACGCTTCCGCAACAAAACTCTTGGTGAACGTGCTTTTTCTTATCAGGCCCCCTCTATTTGGAACAAACTTCCCTTTCCTCTCCGCTCTACCTGTACCCTTTCTTCGTTTAAGTCCAGTCTAAAAACCACTCTTTTTAAATCCTAGCCTGTAGTTCTGTACTCTTACTTCAGCTGCCACCTTGAAATCTGTGCCCGCGCGCGTGTGTGTGTGTGTGCGGGTGTGTGTGTGTGTGTGTGTGTGTGTGGGTGCGTGTGTGTGTGTGTGTGTGCGGGTGTGCGTGTGTGTGTGTGTGTGCGGGTGTGTGTGTGTGTGTGTGCGTGTGTGTGTGTGTGTGTGTGTGTGTGTGTGTGTGTGTGTGTGTGTGTGTGTGTGTGTGTGTGTGTGTGTGTGCGTGTGCGTGTGTTGTGTGTGTGTGTGTTTACTGTAAGCGCTTAGGGCTTTTTAGATTAAGCGCCATAAATGTTCACTATTATTATTATTAATCAAATGAATACACCATGACAGTTTACAATCAATCAATATAACTCTGCGATGTGTTGCCAGGATAAGAGTCTGCTAAACCTCTATCTTTCAGACTGGACAGTCTAAATTTTCACATGAAATATTTTGATATAAACTCACGTTAAAACTCATCAAATTCATTCACTTGCTGCATTTTGAAGATAATTTGACATGCTGGGGCATTTTTCATTTTCATGTTTTATGACAGATTTGTGCTTGTGTTTCAATTAGATAAGAGAATGACACATGTGCGAATTCAAGGCAGGCATGTTTAAATCACCAAAGGTAACAATGCAGAACTGAACTGAACAGAAAACAGGGTCAGCTGACAACACTGAATTACATTTCAGAATAATTTTACTTACCCCTGGCTCCAAACAATAATTTTAGAGTCAATGCAGGTCTGGTACTATCAGATCACATTAATCAATATCTGGTGCTAAAGAGTAAAAATGGCATAATTATGATTACAAGTGACATAACTTTGCTGTTCCATTGCTTCCATCAAATAATCCATTTCATATTCCACTGACTGCAAGGTCACTTACTGCTCTCCTATCATGCCTGTTGCACTTAAGCAAAATTGATTTTTTTCCCTTAACTTTTTTCAGCCCCATCTTCTACACTATATTTTTGACACTGTTTAGTTTAATTCTCCAACATGCCTCCAGCTCCACCAAAACTGAGGTCAGAATGAGAACAGGGCACAAATACCAAAAACCTGGGATGATGTTTTTGCAATGTTAACATGACACATCAAAATGCAGATGATCAAAATTGATGCTATGGAGATCCATTTTGGGTTGAGACTGTATCTCAAGGTTGTACGCCATGGTTTTAACTCCAACAAAAAGACAGACATGCAGCCCTGCAGTTTAACATCAGCAAAAAAAACCCCAAAAAAACCATACACGCATAAAACACTATTTCATAGTACATCTTCGTGACAACCAGGCCTGAGATACAGACACCTTATTACTCACCTTAGCCGTCTTCAGTTAAATAAGTCTGATGAGTCAATGTGTGTGATGGGTGTGTGGTGGCGGTGGTGTGTGTGTGTGGTGATAGTGGTGGTGGTGGTGATGTTTGTATGTATGTGTGTGTGTGTGTGTGTGTGTGTGTGTGTGCGTGTGCGTGTGCTGTGTGTGTATGTGTGTGTGTGGTGTGTGTGTGTGTGTGTGTGTGTGTGTGTGTGTGTGTGTGTGTGTGTCTGCCTGCCCATCTGTATCTGTGTCTGCATGTGTGTGCAACTGAAAGTCTGGAATATATTATACATATTGATAATTTTGATTTGTCCCTTTTTCTAATGAGCTCTTTTCTATAACAAGGCCAATATAATATAATGAAATAGAGAGTAAAGAGATTTCTTACATGTGTGCTCTATGTCAATACCACTATTGTACTTACATCAATTAAGAGACTAATAATTATACTTTTTATTTCATATTCAATCACACATAACGAAAACTATGATTGATACTCTCTAAGCAATAAAAAGAAAATGAAAGGAAAAAATAAACTCCAAAATAATCTGTCTGTCTCCACTGTGTCAATACTATATTGTCATAAAATCCACACACACACACACACACACACACACACACACACACACACACACACACACACACACACACACACACACAACACACAACACACAAGTCACATCAGAAGATTACACAATTACATTTTATATATTTCTTTTTTATGTATGCATGGATGCATGCTAGCTGTGCTTTTTCTATGTTCCATGTGCCTTAAAACCTTGGAGCACAATGTGTGTGAGTGTGTGAGAGTGTATGTGTGTGTGTGTGAATGCATGCATATGAATATGCAGGTGTGAGTGTGTCTGCGAGAGAGTAAGAGAGAGATTACAGTAGATAAAGAATGGATAAGGACAGATGAGAATGGGCTGGAGGAAGGGGAGGATTTCATTCATAAATAAACTGTAACACAGAAAACCAGATTAAAGCGCAAAGAAAAAAAAATTGGAACTTTTCAACTCATTTCAAGATTTCAAAGTTTATAAAAGTTGATGTGAAAAACAGAAATAACTTGTCTGTCATAGGTTTGTTTTTTGATTTTTTTCTTTTCAAACATGTTTAAACTTCATAAGCACATTTTTGGCAAGTGAAGTAATAAACTCATCATGTTTCCATAATTTTCTTTAAAGCTTCTTAGATACTTTCAGCAACAGGATTTTATTTTAATTGCAGATTAGATGTCAAAGACTCGAAATATGGAAAAAAATCTCAGTGGTCATAATTACACTCTTTCCAGCTATTTTTGGCTGTAGCCATGATTGGCTGACAGCATCTTTAGCAGGAATTTCCCTTGCTGTGTCGCAATTTTCAAATTTACACAAGAGCACAGAACGTCATCATCATCATGCACCATGCCACATGGTGATGACGATCATGGCCTTCTATACGAATCTATCTTTTCCTGCAGCAAGTATATCTCCTATCCTTTTTGTCCCCACCCATTCTGCAAAACTAATATTTTCTCCCTAGGTCCACTTGGCATTCTTTTTCTCTCCAGCTTCCTACTGTGACAAGGTGCCCAAATTTCTCTTGCCTCACATGTCCTACAAATGGTGCTTGTCTTTTCCTAATTTTTCATTCATGTTCTATTTGTGCTTGCTTTTTTCAAGACTGTCTTGTTCATTTGCTCTGCTGTCCATGTAATTCTTAACATTCTTCTCAGCAACCACATTTCAACTGCCTCTATCTTGTTCTGACTTTGCTTCTTGATTGGCCAGACTTTGCAACCATACAACAGTACTGGTTCTATGTACACTGAAAAACTTTCTTCCTCATATCAATTGACAGACATTTGCCGGTAAGACGGCATTTCATTTTCCTGATTGCTGTTTTAATTTGGCCACTTCTGTGGGATATTTCTAGTGTGCATCTGCCATCTGATGAGACGACTACTACCCACATATTTTAACTTATCAACCTGTCTCATTGTTGAACCATTTTTTGCTGTTGTGAGGGGATTGGGTTTTCCCCCTTCTTGTTGTTTTTTTGTTTGTTTGTTTTTGTTTTTTGGTTTTTGTTTTTGTTTTGTTTGTTTGGTTGGTTGGTTGTTGTTTTTTTTTACTTGAGGGGATTTTTTGTTGTTGCTTTTTTTTTTACTGATTTCCATTTAGCTCTAGCCCTTTATTTCTGCTTTCTATTTCTATTAAATTCACAAGATTTAGTAGCTCTTTTTCATAGTCTGCAATTACAACAGTGTCATCTGCATAAGGAGGACTGTTTATCAATTTTCCTCCAACTTTTATCCCAAGGCATTCTTCTTGGTTTCTCATGATAGTTTTGCTGTAAAATGAAACAAATTTGGTGACAGAACACATCCCGGTCTAACCCCCTTTTTGATATTTTCAACAGGTCTAACCCCCTTTTTGATATTTTCAACAGAACTTGTATCATTTTCTACCCTCATTGCTGCAGTTAGTTCCCAATACACACTTATTATCATTCACAAATCTTTTCCACCGATATTGAGCTTTTCCAGTTGATCAATTCTTTCAAACTTTGTATCTTACCTAATCAAAAGCCTTGGTATAATCAACAAAACATATATATAAATCCTTATGCAACTAAACTGATCTTTCTATATGAGTTTTTAAGATACAGATGGCATTAACAGTTCCTTTCCCTTCATCAAATCCACATTGCTCTTCTGCTAGTTCTAGTACGATTCTATTCCTTGTCCTCATCATGGTTATTCCAAGACAATCTTTACCACACAACTCATCAGACTGATTGTACGATGGAGTCCGCATTCCACAACCCCTGCCTTCTTTGGAAGTGTGATGAAAATTGACTTTAACATACCTTTAGGGTTTCTTCTGGTGTCATAAATTTCATTAGAAATGTTAAAAGTATACCAAAAGAATTCAGAGGCAAATCAGTTTGAAGTCCAAATAAAACCAGATCTTTTCCACATTACAATCAAATCATGTTACTTGTTAGAGATATTCATTTCGCTTCAGAACGCAAAAATATTAGGTCTTCAGGGAAGTTTCCTCCAACCCTACGTAGTCACACACGCATCATACCAATATTAACTAAGCTTCATGCCTGCACACATCCATATGCTGCAACCCTCCCCACTACACATCTCCCACTCACAAACACATCTCAAAACAGTACTGTTACTATAAACTAACCTACTTGCTTGAATACAGCTGCATCCATCCACACACACCACCCCACCCACTCACCCATGTTTGTGTACAGGTACATGCCACCCTAAACCACACACACACACACACACACACACACACACACACACACACACACACACACACACACACACACCACACAGTAGACTGGAAGAAGGGAGAGGGAGATGCAAAGGGTGCAGCGATAACTGAATAAAACTCCATTTCCTTTACCAAGTTATCTGACCCAAACAGCAGACCTGACACAAATTAAAGCACAGTTTAGGTTCAGACAGCCATCAAAATATTCTTACTTGAATATTTCAGGGCCACAGAATCAAGAGAATGCCACAGAAACTATCAAGAAACAGACTCTTGATTATGGGATCCAAACCATTAACTCCTCACATCCCGGAACTGTGTATTTTCACCTGCTGGAGCAGCAGATATACTATGACAGCTGCAGAAATAAAAATGAGCGATAAATCTAACATGCCAGCCACTGTATGGAGCACAAGGGACAGAGAGACAGTGAGTGAGAGATTAAGTAAGCTAGTAAGAAGAGAGAGAGAAAGAATGAAGAAATGAGCAAGCATGTTGGTGTGTGCAATGCATGCATGAGTGTGCGTGTGCCTGCATGCATGTGCGTATGTGCGTGTGTGTGTGTGTGTGTGTGTGTGTGTGTGTGTGTGTGTGTGTGTGTGTGTGTGTGTGTGTGTGTGTGTGCATACATTGTGTACTGTATTATGTACAAATGTAACCTTGTGATTGTATGTGTGTGAGTGTACGAGTGCATGCAAGTGTGAGTGCACGAGTGCATGCAAGTGTGAGTGCATGTGTACACATGCTGTTGTATGATGTGTGCATATGACTGTGTGTGCATGCAAGTTGTGTGTGTGTGTGGGGGGGGGGGGGCTATATTTGTATTTGAGCACACGCATACTCTTTGTGTATTAGCATATGTGTAAACGTTCCTATATGTGTGAAAATCAATGAGTAAACTAAGTGTTAGACTCCAGTCCAGCCAAGTAGAAAAGGAAACATTCAGTGAGCAAGAGTAAACGTTATGCAAGATATATATATAAGAGTGGGTTTCACTATGGGAGTCTGAGCCTGGCCTTCGCGACATACAAACGTCGCGGAAGGCCACGGTCTGAGTGTATGTCACTATGAGAGTCTGAGTGTAGGTCACAGTGAAAGTCTGAGCGTCGAGTTGTAAGACTTCGTAGTTTGTACAAGTAGAACTAGAAGTAATCATGTGTGAATCACTTGATGCTTAACAAGTTAAGTACGACACAAAAAGTGCAATCATTGAAGTGAATTGAGAGAGAGACAGAATGAGTGTGTGTGTGTGAGAGAGAGAGAGCAAATTTTGCGAGAGTGCTGCTCTGTTCAGTTGATTTTAAAGTCCTACCACTCTCTGAGTATACGAGGACTAGCAAAAAAAATTGCCTTAGTTTTAAGAAGCCTTTAAAAATGTTGGTAGTATTGTGAGATACTAATGATTTTTTCGGTTCTCTGTCTGGATGAGCGAGAGTGCGTATACAAACATATTTTTTATGTGTGTGTGTGACGGACAGACAGCCGGGGACAGAGAGAGACAGAAAGAATGTGTGTGTGGTGGTCTTTCATTTAATGTCTATTCACTTAAGTGATTTTAGACAACAAAAAAACAAACAAACAAAAAACAAAAAATTAATGAGGAGTGAAGAGTATACTTGGAAATGGTTAATCTTCAGGAAAAAGAAATGAACCAGAAAACAACTGTGCCGAAGACGAGAAGGAACAAAATCACAAGACGTTATCATAATTAACGACTGAAACAATAAAATTGGTTAACCATAACACTGAACATGTGAAATAACGGTGTGTTAAAGATAATGCGCTATAGGACTTTTTGACAGGCTAACAAAAAATTCATATGTTAAGGATGGTGAGGCAAATACATCAGAAACTGTCTTACTCTTAGATAGTGCAGGAATATGTCTTTTCACCCGAACGCATGAAAAAATATGACTATGTGTTATCTTTTTTTCCACACAGACATACTATATTCCTGGTGTATTTTGTTTTAAATGCATCAAGTTTCCACCTATACATAAGGGATTGTATACTTCTGCTGGCAGGAAACTGCTTAAGAGTTTTGCTAATTTCAAAGTTCATATAACAGTTTTCATACTTTTTCTGTTTATCTTGAAACTGCTTCCATACATAGGAGTCCACTAAGGTATAACACTCATGCAATGAGAGGGAAAGTTGTACACTATTTGAATCTGGGGAGCTCTTTGCCCCCCGTTTGGCAGCCCTATCAACCATATCGTTATAATGAAAAGAACTATGAGATGGTATCCAGCAGAAAGTAATATCAATGCCTCTTAAGGATAAACTATTAATCAAGTGAGTAATTTTCAATATCATTTCAGATCTTGTTTGTAATTTTGATAATTCAAGAGCTTGAAGTACAGATTTTGAATCAACGCAAAAAAGTATCTTGGGAAGTGTCCTAGGAAAATTTATCATATAATTCAAAGCCATTAAGATTGCAAAGAGTTCAGCGGTAAAGACAGATTTATTAAGTCCTATATAGAAGGATTTCTCAATTTTGAGAGCAGGTATTAAAAACGCTGACCCTGCTTGTCTTTCAATTATTGATCCATCAGTGTAAACTTTCAAGTGATCGGAATAAAAATCTTCTATATGACATTTAACTTGACTTGCCAGTAAGTTGATATTATCTTCTTTTTTTTAAGTCAGTGTGACATATGTCAAAACGTGCTCTTTGAAGTTCCCAACTGGGTACTGGTGAAAAGGAAGGTCTTGAAGTGACAGGATCTGCTTCTAGCAGATCTATTCCAGAGCCTTTCATAACATCAGTTGTATATGTTGCTAGTGTGACCTGTGAGGATATTGATTTAGCTCTTTTTGGAAAGTCGGAGTCTGATCTTATTTTTGTCTCTGTTTCAATGCTGTTTTCTATGGTGGTGTTTCTTAACAGAAATTTAGTGGAAGCGACTTTCCTTTGTTCATCAAGCGGCAATAATTTGATCGCGTTGTATGTGCGAAGACAAGAGGCATGCATTGGAAGACCCAGGGCAAGTTTGAAACCTTTACAATCTAAGCTCTGCAGTTTTGTTAATAAGTGTTTCGGTGCACTGAAGAAGATTTCTTGGGCATAGGTTAATTTAGATCTAATAAGCATTTACAAAGATGAACAAGTGTTGATATATCTTGTCCCCATGTCTGTTTGCGAACTATTTTCAAGAAATTTAAACTTTTTTGAGCTTTTGTTAATAAGTATTCAATATGCTGATTCCAAGATAATTTCGCTGTAAGGAAAACTCCTAAGAATTTAATCGACTCGTTATATTGAAGAAGAGTATCTCCCAGTTTGAACGTGGGAATATTTGCTGGGTTAACTCCATGTTAAACAAAACTATCTTTGTTTTTTCCACTGATAAATGCAGACCATTTTCTACCATATATCGTGCTATTGTATCAAGCTGTAATTGATAACATTTACGCGTATAATTAAGACAGCGCGTGGGTGCGTGCGTGCGTGCGCGCATGTACTAGACAGACAGAAACAGAGACAATGACAGTGAAAGGGGTCAGGGAGGGTGAATACACTCAGACATGACACACTTGATCAATGACAAGACAACTGCACACGATCATAAACTATTACATATTGCCCAACACAACAGCTTGCATGCATACAACAACGACAAACAAGGACCTGCATCAATTTTGATGCAAATATATTGTCATGACATAAACACATTTTCATCATATATTCTAACTGCAGACATGACATTTCAATATCCTCCCCACACAATACTGTCTTCTTGATCATGCTGATAAACTAACAAAATCAAATAACAAACAATGCCTCCAGTCAGGGCTCTCACATTGGACTGAACTATTTCCCCAATTGTTCTCAAACTTATCTCAAGACACACACTGCAACTTATCTCAAGACACACACTGCAGCAATCATTTCATTGTCTCAGTAGACTGTAATATACAGCTAGCAGTTGTGTTAATAGAAACTTTTTTGACAGCCTACATCATCTAATTGTGTATAAATGGAAACACTTTTAGACACCCTTCACTGAACTGAAACAAGACTGCTCACTACTCATGACTAATCCAAAGAATGCACAAGAAGGCAAAGTCTGGCATGCACATTCAGAAACAAAAACAAAAAAATTAACTCATTAGACAAGATACATATTTTTCCCTAGCAAAATTTTACTCCACATGATCATGTTTACTGTTTCAAATAATTAAACCAAAAACCTTGACAATCCACAGTTAATTGTCCAATGCGCATAAACATCACTTTGAAAAAATATGTTATCATCTGTCTTCCCTTGTACAATGACAAACTGCCAGTCTTCACCATTTTTTTTCTCGGAAGGGGTGGAAGACAGGGGGTGGGGAGGTGAGAAGATGAAACATTGGTTTGTTCTGAACTGCTTTGTCCTGTTTAGATATTTGTATTCTGAGTACTCCGAGAACTGTAAAGTGCAGAATTACACAATTACCTACAATTATGAGCACAGAGGCTGTACATCTTAGAATACGCATGTCCACATATGGACATCATACATCATATGAACATCAGTCATACCTCTGCGACAGGATCAATATTTTTAAAGTAACTCTCTCTCTGCCCCCCCTCCCCCCTCTCTCTCTCTCTCTCTATGACACACATGCATGCACACGTGTAAGTACGCATGCACGCACGCACGCACGCACACACACACACACACACACACACACTCTCTCTCTCTCTCTCTCTCCATTCCTTCCCCCCTCTCTCTCCCACAAGTCTCAATCATTCACTCACACAATAATGACACATATACACATGAACTGATTAAGCAAGATTTTTTTATGGTGAAAAAAGGAGGAGTATGGCCTCTCTAAAACAGAAGTTTCAAAGAAAAGAACTTGAAAATAATAAACAAATAATAAGTGAAACAAGCAAAATAAAAAACCAAATAAATCTAGCAACCAGCACTAAAGCAGAAGTCTGACAATAGTCAGCAGTAAAATAGGAGAGATGGAATCCAAACATTAACTGGCTATAAAAACAGTGGTGTCATTTTCAAAAAGTTACGAGTACATCAGTTTTCTATTGAACTGCCAGTATTCCTAAAAACAGCAGAATACAATCGCTGTCTTGTTCACTCAAGACAGCCCAACAGTAGAGTCATAAATAGTAATGTCATAAGCTTTGTATCTCAACAACAAAATTAAGATCATTACATCTTTTTTAAAACTCCGAAAGTCATATCGATGTCACTCACAAGCGAGAATACTATTAGTACTGTAAATTATGGCAGAGTCAGGAAACAAACACCATGCACCATGCTTTCAACCCATTGACTCCCGCACCCTATTTACCAACTGCAAAAACTTAACCCTTTCACTCTCTCACCCTATCCATAGTGTGATCTCATGAACAAAGTGCTTGCCCTGGCAAATAAACAGTCTGAAAACACAGAGGTTTGGTACCAGGCTGGCCAGGTCTTTATGCACTAGTCTTTCAGATGACATATTACTGTAACACCAAACTTGTAAGGTCCTGAGTGCAGCATGCACTTCACAAAACGCAAAACGCACAGCAACACAACAACGAAACAGTTGTTTCTGATAAACTTCCAAGCACTAATCAATAAGGTAACAAAAATACATACTTATACAGCACAAAAACATACACATACACGGAAAAAAGCACATATCAAAATTAATTTTTATAAAATGGGGGGCAATGTACTATGTGACATGCTTTTCCTGGTAGGCTACTAGATAAACCTTTATATTCAGTCAACTTTCAGTTGTGACAAAAACCACAACAACAAAAACAATCCAATCCGAGTGATCAAAAGCCAAGGGTAAGTGACAGCACTTCCCTACCTTACACTCTTCTCTTCATCAGGTCATGATACCTCTCTTGAATCAATACTGCCTCTGCTATAGGTAGGAGCCACCTGGGGCTGAAAAATGCCACAGTAGCTTTCTGGATGGGGGTTAAAACCCCTGATTTACCAATCAATAGCCAATTTGCTAACCACTTCTGCACTTGACTGGTACTGATGTTAAGAGTGTGCGTATGTGTTGTGTGTGTGTGTGTGTGTGTGTGTGTGTGTGTGTGTGTGTGTGTGTGTGTGTGGGGTGTGGGGGTGTGTGTGTGTGGAAGAGAGAGGGATCTGTGCATGATTCCCGCCCACTCTACAGAAGCAGCATGAAAAATTTACATTGCTTGCAAAAAAAACAACAACAACAAAAAACACCTTTGATTTCCTCCTTGATCCAAACAATTTTTCCATTCAGGTTCATCACCCTGTCAACTTACTAATACCTACACCTTCCTGACAACTCTTCACCAAACATAAAGAGGTGTAGTGGTTTTGTAACTCTGATACTTTCTTACACAGTCTCATAACGCTAGACGTCGCAGGAAAGGGTAATATAGACCCAACTACTCTCAGCTCACCTTTCTCCCTCACTGCTTTCTTTCCATTACTGAACAGGGTCATGTACCCATTACAGGTAACAATAAACACACACACACACACACACACACACACACACACACACACACACACACACACACACACACAATATATATATATATACACATATGCAAACAACCATTCGAATTTTGTATACATGTATGTGTGTATACACTTCTACGCAGTCAGTTGATTCATGACCAAAATGTCTTGCTTAACTACCTCATTTTCTTCAAACTCTATTTCTTTTATAGTATCCTATTTCATGCTGTTATACAAGATCTGCAACAGCAGATAAACTGGTGCTCTAATATATAAAGACCACTGACAATTAACTAAATAAATAATAAAAATAATGTACTCATTCACACACAGTAGGTTTGACTATGGACCACAGGGTGCACAGCCAAAGCTTCATGATACAGTCAGACTGGAAGGCTGGCAGCTCTGCTTGTAGTTGTACACAAACAGGGCCTCATCTTCTTACACATCTCAGTTCAGTTGTTTGCACTAGCATGTTTGCATGCCTGTTCACATATGTATCATATCACTGTACATGTTACAGAGAAAGAGAGCAGTGTGTGCATACACGTGCGTGTGTATGTGTATGTATGTGTATCTGTGTGAGACATACATGTGTCTGTGTGTCAACATTTTGTGTGTGTGTGTGTGTGTGTGTGTGTGTGTGTGTGTGTGTGTGTGTGTGTGTGTGTGTGTGTGTGTGTGTGTGTGTGTGGTGTGTGTGTGTGCACACGCTCATGTACATGCATGCTTGTTTGTGTGGTGCATGTGCATTTGCATTTGTGTGTGTTCATTGAAGCAGTAATATTGTTCTTGTGCTTGTTTGGTGAGGACGTTTCTTTTCCTATTTATCTGTCTGGGTTTTTCAATTTTTGTAATAGTTTATTTGCTGTTGTTTAGGTGTGGGTTGTTTCTTTTTCTTCTTTTTTAATGCTGGAGATGTACATTTTGTTGCTTTTGTTGAGCACTAGTATAGTCTTTTCATTTTTCTTCCTTTACCGTCTTCTCTCTTCCCCACCAACACTTCATCACAATGATACGGAGAACAGCCTGAATTTCACACAGTAAACTTGTTCTGACAAAAAAGAATAAAATACCATTTTTTTACACAAATGACATACAAGAGCACACACACTTGACACACACACACACTCAAATACACACATACATGCATACACACATGATGCATACACATAAAGTGATATACTCACCACCCTTCAAAGCAAAAGAGGCTGAGTGACATAAGCATCTATTTCAAGGGCCTATGGACATGCAAGAGGGAAGTAAAATGTCAGTATGGCTAAATCAATCATGTTCTGCCAGTCAACGTTGGGTCAACATAAGCTTGTAATGTTTTATACCGATACATACAGTTCACTCAAACATGATGGATGTGTAATTCAGTAAACATCTAGACACAAAGTTCCATGATGTCAAAAAGTCAGTCAGAGAGGAATGAATCTTGACATAACTTTGAACATGGAATTTCAACACTACTTTTAATAATCTAAACAGCTGGTTACTGCTGCATGTTAGAAAGAAAAAAAAACAATAGGAAAAAAACAAAATGTCGCTTTCAAAACTGTGCAGTCTTTTACATACGCTTCAGAAAAAATCTTTTCAATGCACACTGTCAGTAAACATAAATTACAAACCTTTTCAGTATACAGAAACAAAGTTAATAAAATAACAAATAAACCAACAACAACAAAAATCAGAGAAAGACAATTTAATGGAAGAATGAAAGAAAAGATGATGAATGTTGCAATTCTTTTTTCTTCTCCTTTATTTCCAACAACAAGACTTCTTGATTTCAAATCAATGTCTGAAAACGGGTTATCTCTTTCCAATATGACCCAATTCAATATATACTAACTAGACACCCTTTCTATTACCAAATAGTGGAAGCCATGTTTCAAGTCAATGTGACAGTGAAAATAGGTTGCCTTCACCCAATATGATTCAAATGTTACAATAAATACTTTATTTTTCCTATGCAAGCCAATAAGGATCCAATCTTATGCAGACAATGAGGTCAAAGTGACTGTATCTTATAAAGTTGCTTAAGATTTTGTCACAATGCACACTCAAATTTTGTTGAGTTTGTTTTAAAAAATAAAAGGGATGTTTGTTTGTATGGTGTGTGTGTGTGTGTGTATTGTGTGTGTGTGCGTGCATGCATGTGTGCGTGTGTGTGTGCACACACAAGTGTAAGTGCATGTGTGTGCAAGTCAGTCTGTCTGAACGCGCATGAGTGTATGTGTGTGCATTTTGTGTGTGTGTGTGTGTGTGTGTGTGTGTGTGTGTGTGTGTGTGTGTGTGTGTGTGTGTGTGTGTCTGAGAGAGTGCATGAGTGTGTGTATGTGTGTGCGTGTGTATGTGAGTGCATGAGAGTGTGTGTGTGTGTGTGTGTGTGTGTGTGTGTGACTGTGTGTGTGTGTGTGTGTGTGTGTGTGTGACTGTGTGTGTGTGTGTGTGTGTGACTGGTGGTGTGTGTGCACGTGTGTGTTTTTGTTTTTTCTCTTTTTATTCAACTTATTTAATGCAGACAAAGTGAATGTATCATGCAAGCGCTGGTGATACTACGTCCATTCAATCTTTTTGTCTTTTTTTTTCTTTCTCTTGCTTAAATAATTTAGCCAACAAAAGGTAACTATATCAATTATCATGCACCTGTTGAAAACAGCCCCAATCAAACTTCGTTCTTTTCAAATCATCATAATTTTCAGTCATGAATGTTACATTGTGAACACGACCAATGTCAGTTGTTCTGTGTATCACTCCCCCCCCCCCCCCCCCCCCCACCCCCTCAACACAGGTATATCAACTTCCTGCAATGCTATGTAAAGAAAACACAAGCTAAGGCGTTTAACTTAACACAGCACATAATGAATTATGTAAATATAATTATCACATCCGACATGTGAGCCACCTGCAAAATTTCACCACCAAGTCTGGGACATTAACCCTTTGACTCACACACCCTATCCACCAGCATCATGCTCTGTCAACCATGCCAGCAAAGCAAAAACTTAACCCTTTGACTTCCTCATCCTTTCCACCAGCTTCCTCCTGAAGGAGTCAAAGGATTAAGTTTTTGCAGTTGGTAGACAGGGTGTGGGAGTCAAAGGGTTAAAGGATTCCACTTACACAGCTGATACTTCCAAACTCTTTAGAGGTGACCTCATACTGAACTTGAACCTAAGATCACATGAGACCTGAACCTGTCACAATTGTGACAATGATTTTGAGAAAGAGCCAAGGTCTATAGGAACGTCAATGCTCAAGTCACACTCCACTTAATAATCCCTTATGTGTGTTTGTTCAACCAGTGTTTATTGCCCCACAATAGATAGCCATATTGACAAAACACTTGTATTTATTTCTGGTCAAACACACTCTGAAGTCTTAACATCGCGAAGTCCTGTTGTGCTGCGCTGTCATACTGTGTTTTACTGTGTTTCACTGTGTTGCATTGTGTTGCATGGTACTGTGTTGCATTGTTTTGGGTTGTATTGATTGCACTGCATTGGACTATACATGTACAGTATTATGCATTAAACTCTACATATTGTCTTGAGACATGTTGCAGCTTGAGTCAAAGTGAACTGAGTTAGTGAGTCAAGTCAGATCATGTTACCTTGCACTCTACTATATTGTATTGCATATCAGATTTGAGATTTGAAGCCTTCCATGGTTGGGCTGAGGGCAATCTCAGCAGGAAGGCTATTCCAGTTGGTTATGGTCCTGGGGAAGAAAGACTTTTGTCTGCATAGTGTCCTGCAGTTGCAAAGGTGGTACGTTGCTGGGTGCAACCGTCGGGTTCCTTTGGATGCAGAAGGATTTTGAGAGGGTTTGTGGCACGTGTTGATGATGACACTTCCATTGTGAAACTTATATAAGTTTGTCAGCTTCGCCTTTCTCCTTCGCTCTGTGAGGGGGGACCACTGGGGAGTCTCCAGCATGTCTTGGACACTGGACATTTTCCGGTGTCGATGGGTGACCCAGCTAGCAACTCAGCATTGGATCGCTTCCAGTTTTTTGACATCCTTCTCTATGTAGGGTTCCCACACAGAGCTAGCATACTCAAGGGTGGGTGGACTAGTGTTTGGTAGGCTTGCTGCTTGATAAGTTGGGTGCCTACTTTCAGGTTTCGTCTCAAAAGGCCAAGGGTCCTGTTGGCATGATTGGAGACATTTGAGATGTGAGGACTCCAGCTGAGATCAGAGGTGATGATAATGCCAAGGTATTTGGACTTGCTGACTGTATCAAGGGTGTGGCCACGGAGGGTGTTCTTTAAAGGTAGGGGGTTTCTCTTCCGGCTCACTCGCAGTGTCTGGCATTTGTCTGGGTGAAAACTTTTGCTCCCACTCCTTCAGGCGATCGAGATCCTTTTGTAGGGCTTGCTGGTCGCTGGTGGAGAATAGTTTTGTGGCACAGAGTGTCATCAGCAAAGAGACGAGCAGTGGAGGACAGTCCAGTCGACATGTTGTTGATGTAGAGTAAGAATAGGCTAGGCCCAAGGACAGAGCCTTGGGGAACTCCAGACTCTACAGGAATAGGGCTGGAAGTAGCTCCATCCACCAATGCTGACTGCTGTCTATCGAGAGGAAATTTTTTATCCAGGTGTGTATTTTCCCTGTGATACCAAGGGAATGGATCTTGTGAAGCAGGAGGGCGTGGCAGACTTTATCAAACGCTTTGGAGAAGTCCATAATGAGGGCGTCTGTCTGTTTTCCAGCCTCAAGGTTTACGGATAGTTCATCCGCAAGTCCGATAAGCTGGCTTTTACAGGACCGCTGACGTCTGAATCCATGCTGTGCTTCGGTGAATAACACCATTTTCCTCAGCAAAGTTCATAACAGTGCTTGTGATGATGTGCTCCATTACTTTGCATGGTATACTGGTCAAAGAGATAGGGCGGTAGTTTTCTGGGCAGTAGTGCTCACCTTTCTTGAAGACTGGGGTAACACTGGCAGTTCTCCAGTCTTTTGGTACTATGCCCTGTTGAGGGAGCACTGGTAGAGGAGTGTGAAAGCAGGAGCTAGTTCTTCAGCAAGCTCTTGCAGTAGTCTCAGGCTAATGCCATCTGGGCCGGGAGCATTGCCTTGAAGAGCTTGGTGACTCCTGCTGCTGAGATTGTTATGGCACTTACAGTAGGAGAGTCCGATCGGGAGCTGTCAATAGACCTGTTCTGTTGGTGAACTCTTCTTTGCTGCAGGTGATCTGTGCGCTGAAAGCTGAGTGGAATTGCTGTTTAGCACTTCTGCTCGCTCTTTTGCTCCTGTGGGGCAACACTTGCAGCCTCGGTGCGTATGCCTTGATGTATGCCCAGAATTTCTTGTTCATTACTGGTTTCTCATCCGTACTGTCTTTGAACATGTTCTCGGTGTACGCCCAGTAAGAACGGCACAGGTTTCTCTGGACACGGTGCTTCAGTTTTTTCAGTTCAGTTCACACTTCCTGGCTTCCGGTCTTTTTCCACTTTTTGTACAGTCGGTCTCATCATCGGATCATCTTCAGGGTTGCATAGTCAACCCAGGGCTTGTTGTTTTTTCCACCTATGGTTCTTTTGGGGATATTCTTCTCTGTCATGGAGGCAATACCTTCTTTCAGTGATTGCCAAAGCATCTGTGTCACTGGACTGAAGTGAAGGCCAGTCTGCTTTGGAGTATTGGGGGACTGTGCGCTTTGGAGGATGTTGATATGCATGGTTGGTGTCAAACTCCAGGTAGATGTCATGGTCGGAGAGTCTAGGAAGGGGCTCAATCCAGGGCACTAGGGATGGATGAATCGTGATAAAGAGGTCGAGGGTGTTCTCTCCTCTTGTGGGGAATGTGACGAGCTGTTCACCAACCCCTACCCTATGAGTACCAAAGACAGGGAACTATGCCTGCTAGAATTCGCCAGCTATGACTTCATTCTCGCTAACACTTCTGGTGAACATAACACATTCCTATGACGGGCATGGCACTCCCCAAGCAAACTCCCCAAATGGTCAGATTCACAGCCAGATTGATTATATTATGAACCTGAACAGAGCTGATATCAATAGGGCTAAAACAACATTCCCACAAAATGACCTTGGCAGTGACCATGACCTTGTCATGATGAATTTTAGGGTAAGGCTGAAGATTAACAACAAAATGCAAAACAGGCATCTCCAGTCTAATCTCAACAAACTGAAAGATCCTGAGATCACTGAACAATTCCAAGCAACAATCGGAGGAAAATTCATCCCACTACTACTGCTTAAAGCAACCCTTGAAACCCTCACAAACAATTTCAACCAACTGATGAAAACCTTGCTCAACAGAAGTCTTCAGGATAAACCAACACATCCAAGCCAAGGACCATGAGCATCTTGGGAGATATGTGACTCTAGAAGGGGCTTAGAGCAGCACACAAATACTGCGATGGGAAAAGAGAAATGCAGTGCTATAAACAAGCAGACTGGTCAAGAAATGAAAAACGCAAAAGAAAGGTGGATCAAGCAACAATGTGAAGATATCAGAAGAAAAATTTTTAAGATTGTAAAAGACTTGACCAAACAAAAGCAAAGCACAGTCAGCACCGTTCAGGACAAAGACAGCAAATGTCTTACACAGAAAAGAGACACCATAAAAAGATGCTTTGAACTATACAACAGACAGAGCAAAGGAGATCCAATGTGTTAACAGTACAAGATTCAAACCACAAAAACAGAATCAGCATATGTATTTAATAACATAACAAAACAAGACAGGTATAGATTTCTGGCCTTTGTCAAACATGTATACAAAAGACGAAAAAAGACTAAATGCACAACATTTAATGTAAAAAAAAAAACAACAATAACAATACTTAAAGTTAGACAATTGTTGTCTACTAGTTGGCTGAAAATTTGTACCGATCCTGTTTTGTTATATCAAGTACACGTTTTAATTCTATTTTTTTGTTTTTCTGGTTTGAATTCCTTGAACACTGGCAGTCAATTTGATACATATTTCAGTACAAGATTCCTCAAAAGAAGAATGACTTCCCAATACTACATGAGGAAACTGCAGAAGCAATGAAGTTGCTGAAAAGTGGTAAGGTTGCAGCTATTGACAACATCGCTGCAGAACTCTCCTATCATGATGGCGAGGCAGTAAGTGATAACCTAACTGCTATCTGCACCAAACTCTGACACACACACTGGAAAGTCCATGCCATGTACCCAGTAACTAATCATCACCTTTCCCAAGAAATGCAATTTCTAACACTGCCAGATCTACTACATTATCAGTTTGTTCAGTCATGGCAGCAAAATAAAGATCAATATCATTCTGAACAGATTACAGCAGCAAGCAGACAGAGAGATACTATAAGAGTAGGCCGGTTTCTGCAAAAGCAGAAGTGCTACTGAACAGATCTTTTCATCTGTGCATCTTTTGTAAAAAAAAAACACTTCCAACTCCAGAGGGAGTTCAGTCATATCTTCATAGACTTGAAGAAGGTGTTTGACAGAGTTTGGCAAGAGGCATTATGGGCCACAATGAAAAAATTTTAATATCAGGCAAAAGCTAATCAACATATTCAGCAACTATATATCCAAAACAACCACTGCAGAACTTACACAGGGTACAAATAGAGAATGGTTCCATGCTTCAGCTGGAAGGAAGGAAGGAATCTTTTATTTAATGTCTATTCACAATAGTGATTTTAGAGAGAGAGACACACACACACACACACACACACACACACACACACACACACACACACACACGCACACACGCGCACGCGCGAAAGGAAAAAAGGAAAAGGTGGGGGTGGGAGATGGAGATGGGGATGGGGAGGGGTTGTAGAAGTCTGAATGTAAGAAGGGGAAAAAGTATAAGTAATAATTCAGAACAATGAATTAACAGTGTCAAATAATAACTTAAAACAAATAATGAACTCTTCATAACAATCTGCCAACAGGGAATCTGAGAATCAGCTGGGCTAACAAGATAATATCATTAGTTTTGTTGTAAAGGATATCTCTAGCGTCAGTACATGAAAAAATCAAGATTGTTATTTCTATATGTCGTAAGTAAGATAGGACATTGATCTTTATATCAGCTTCAGTTGGAATTCATCAAGGCTACCTCCCCCCCCCCCCCCCACCCCATCCCCACTTTTCAACATATTGTTGGAAAGCATCAAAGCATCTTGGCTGACGCACTTAAAGATCATGTCAGAACAGTCCAGTCATTACTAGAAGAAGAACCACCATAACTTCACTTCAAATGACTGATACTGGTGAACTGGCAAGTAGTGACCAAGAATTCACCAACTTAGACTAAATGAAGCACTGACATGATGTGACATGGAAACCAGCACAGAGAGGACCAAACTGATGCTAGCCACAACATACCACTGATCACTATTGATGTATTAACTTTCCATGGACTAAAGCTAAGAGATGATTGAAGCCCTGGAGGAATTTAGTAATGAAAAAATAAGTCCTCCTAAATAAAATTGACGACATTGGAAAAAATCTCCAAAGATATGTCAAAATCAATTTTCATTGCACTTCCAAAGAAGACAGGGGCTATAGAATGCCAACTCCATCGCACAATCAGTTTGATGAGTCATGTAACAAAAATCCTATTAAGAATAATCATGATGAGGACAAGGAATAGAATCAAAAGAGAAATTGCAGATGAACAGTGTGGATTTGTGGAAGGGAAAGGAACTATTAATGCCATATACATCCTAAGAGCTATCATAGAGAGGTCAACTGAGATGAATAAGGATTTATATTTATGCTTTGTTGATTATACCAAGGTTTTCGATGGGGTAAGACATGAAGAATTGATCAACCAACTAGAAAGACTCAATATCAATGGAAAAGATCTACGAATAATCAGAAATATGTATTGGGAACAAACAGCTACAATGAGAATAGAAAACTATATAAGCTCTTTCCAAAAACATCAAAAGAGGAGTCAGACAGGGTTGTGTTTTGTCATCAGATCTGTTTTCACTTTACAGCGAAAACATCATGAGAAACCTAGAGGAAGACCCTGGATTAAAGGTTGGAGGAAAAATGATAACCCTGTGAATATACTAGAAATAGAAAGCAATGGTAAGGGGTTGGAACTAAACAGCAGGAAGACTGAAGTCATGATGATCAGTAAAAAACATGAAATCCCCTCATGCAAATAACAGCAAACGGCACAACCTTGAGACAGGTTGATAAATTTAAATACCTGGGAATGATCATTTCACTAGACAGCAGATGCACATCAGAAATAGCCAGCAGAATCGGCCATGCCAAAACAGCATTCAAGAAGATGACAAGCATTCTTACCAACAAATGCCTATCAATTAACATCAAGAAGAGAGTTCTTGAATGTTATATAGAACCAATACTGTTGTATGGTTGTGAGGCGTGGACAGTCAACAAGTAAAGCCAGAACAAGATTGAGGCAGCCGAGATGTGGTTTCTAAGAAGAATGTTGAGAGTTGCATGGACAGCAAAGAAAACAAATGAGACAGTCTTGATGGAGGCAGACACAAGCAGATCATTCATATGGAAGATTAGGAAAAGACAGGCAACATTTTATGAGGAAATGGGAATTGGAGCACCTGGTCACAACGGGAAAGCTGGAAGGAAAGAGTATCACATAGACCCAGGGAGAAGATACTACATGTAGATGGACTTGCAGAGTGGCTGAAGACAAGGAGGGTGGAAGAGATGCTTGGTGCAACAAGAGATAGAGACAGATGGAAGTCCACGATCGCCAGTGCCATGCGGCAAGGCACCTGATGATAAATGCTAAGAACCATTCAACAATTCACTTACCTGGGATCCATCATTAGCAATGAAATCATTTCAAGAGCAACAAACAAAAGCACTGTCATTTTTCTTTCTTTCTTTTATTGTTGTTTAAAGCCCAGCCGACTGCGCAAAGCCATATCAGGGCTATAACCGCTTCAAAACACACAAAACTTCAACAGGAAAAAAAAAAGAAAAGAAAATTAAGTACACATATCAATGCCTTCGTGCACATAATCTAAGGACATGCCCCCGGCGTAGGACCATTCCGTCCAATTTATCGCACAGGGGAGATTTAAAAAACACACCTGAATACAGCGCTTAGATTTGATTTTATCAAGATTTTGCGCTATATAAATATTGTAATTATTATTATTATTATTATAAATATAAACATACATAAGGATACCAAAACATATATATATAAAAACAGGCATAAATTACCTAAAATTGCTTCTGCATATCTCACCTCCTTAGAGCCAAAAATGCACTTAATACATGTACCCAATAATCAATCCGAAAAAAAAGCATGTAAGACTTTATCGAAAAAATACAGGTGAATGGACCATTAAGGCAGAAAATAAGTAGAAATGACAGAAAGCAAGGCAACAAGGCAGAAACAAAGAGAGTAACAGAAAAGAGGAAATTTCTAGAACAGAATTTCCAGAAGGTGGGGATACTATTTATACTGAAAGAGCCCCCAGCAACCCAATGGGGGTAAAGCACTGTCAAGAGTAAAACCTGTATGGTAGGACATGAACAGCTCCATAAAATAGAAGCTCAGGCTCTTATGTGTAATGGTATATATATATCCATTTCCCTGCATGCATGCAAGACATGGACCCTCAGCCCATTTGGAATTTAGACAAATCAAAACCATGGAAATGAGATGTTACAGAAAGATACTAAACATCAGAAACATTTGATATCACCCATGAACAATTGCATCAAACCATCAAGCAGCACAGTGGACCATATGAAGACCTGCTGACATATGTTAAAAAAAAGCAAACTACCTCGATATAGCCACGTAATAAGATCCAATGGCCTTGCTAAATCAATCATTTAGGGATCTGTTGCAAGAGGGGATGGAGGGGAGATGGACTGATGACAACATTTTGGAATGGAGTGCCCCAATTGAGGGAGAAGAAGAAATTGTTCCTGACTGTACGGCTTGGCATTCAACACAATCTTCCCAACACAAAAATTTGGCTAGGGAGAATAGCACCTCCAAAACGAAATTCAAAGAAATCCTGGCAATCATGTAACAAACTCCACCTTTGAAACTGAACAGAAAAGCTGAATATAAGTACCCAACACCTATCAATCACTTGCATCATGTGATACAGAAAATAGAACCAACTTCCAGAATGACATGATTAGACAGAAAGCTTGTGGACAGCCAACTCCCTTGAACTGCTTTTCTCAATAAGTAATACTCTGTTTGTCACAGTAGGTTCTTTTTATTTATGAAAAAAGAAACACAGTTTAACATCACACTCCAGAGACCAGCTCCTACACCACTATTCAAAGTCTTGTGGAAGGAAGCAAGAAATGGCTATCTAATCCAAAATGGAACTCAGGGATTCTTGTCGCAAGTCCTAAGCAGGCACTATTAACATTACTAAGCCACTGTTCCACTCTGACGTTACCACTATTAAAGGTTAAAAAAGAAGACAGTATCATAACTCTAACCAAGAAAGATGGCAGAGATCTCCTCTCTTCCCCAGCAAGTCAGCTTCTCTAAATCCCAAAGCATCATAACTCTAACCAAGAAAGATGGCAGAGATCTCCTCTCTTCCCCAGCAAGTCAGCTTCTCTAAATCCCAAAACCCAGTATCCAGTCACAGTCAGAAGAATTTGGACACTACATCATGTACAAAGTTTAATAAGCCAGGCTTGAACATACTCTGCCTGACTAGAAAGCGAAAGGCCACAGCTCTCTCTCAAAACCACACTACATCATGTACAAAGTTTACCAAACCAGGCATGAACATACTCTGCCTGACTGGTAAGTGGAAGGCCACAGCTCTCAAAACCAACCTATGGAGCCACTACTGTTCGAACCAAAGGAAAGGTGTTATTTCTGGCATGGCACTGGTGGGGAAACGATCAATTCTTCTTGTGACATTCTACTCCAGATCTTGAGAGAAAACAACTGTGCACACTGAATTAGGGGAAAACAAGACATGAATCACTGAATAGCAAAATGCAAACTGGTATTAGAAACAAAAAAAAAACATATGATGTGAGAGCGAAACTACAGATTACATTATGTACATACATACATACACATACATACATACACACACATATATATATATATATATATATATATATATATATAATATATATATATATATATATTATATATATACACACATGTATATGTGAGTGTGTGTGTATGTGTGTGTGTTGTGTGTGTGTGTGTGTGTATGTGTGTGTGTGTGTGATAATCTGTATTATAATTGAAATTCCACTGAGAATATAAGAACACAAGAAAAGAGGACAGCAGATAAAGGGGAAAAGAGAGAATAAACAGATGAAGAGAGAAGGAAAGATGACTCAAATACTTACTCACTTAGTAGTACAGAAACACTGGAAAGAGAAAGATGAAGGAAGAGGAGGAAGAGTGTTCATATGATTACAAGTCACAGTATAAGTTATAACTTATAAGGTCTGTAACAGAAAAATAAAAGCACAATAACACACACACACACACACAGAAGAGAGAGAGAGAGAAGTGCACACACACACACACACACACACACACACACACACACACATGACAAACAGAATCTGAGGATAAGACAGAGTGTGATGGACAGACAGGCAGAAAGCAAGGGGTCTTCATCGAATGACAATGGTTTATGACTAAGACTTACAAATAACTCTGAAAAGTTGACAAATGTCTTAGCCCACTGACAAAGTTAGAAAGGCTTGTACACAATGCCATTTTTTATTACTATTGTTAAATATACAGCCAGCTGAATGGAAAACAGCAACTCAGTAAACAAAAGTTTTGTTAAAAAAAAAAAACTGTAATTTCCCAGTTCTCCGCTGGTAGAGTACCAATCTGTCTCATACATAATTAAAGGTACCTCCTGCGACTGATGGTATACAGGAAATCTTAATGTAACTTTTCCCTATTCATTTCACTCCCCACTGCTGAATTTGCTACAGTTCACAACAGATCAAAGCAGAGCTTATTCTGTAATACCAGTCTGTGAAGCAAAGGTGATGTAACTCACAGTGTTATATGGCAGCCACAACATCTTGTCAATTGTACTATATTACTGTATAAGGGTACATTCATGCTGCCACTCACGACTGTCATGTGGACAGACAAAAATCGTGATGGTGCGAAAAAAAAAATCTTTATTTTTACTTGCACTGCTGAAGATGTTCATATTGCCACAGACACGCACGCACGACCACACACGCTAAAAAAAAAAAAGTCGTGCGTGCGAACGGACAAGAAGTCGTGAGGGCGAGGCCAATCCTTTTTTTATCACTGGCCACCGTCTGTGCGTTCACACTTCAGTACGTGTGCGGATCAAGAGACTAGCTCCAGTAAATGATTGTACACGTCTGATGTCATTCTCAGATATTCTGCAAATTTCTGCTTATCTGACAGCAGTTCAGGCATTATATAATACTCTCTATGCACCTTTCGTGATCTGTTATTAATTGGGTGCACAGAAAAACGGCGAGTTGTTTGATGCTTCTTGTTTCTTTTCTTCCACCACCACCCACAAAATCAGTTTCTGTCGCCCCGTCAGTGCTATGTTTACCAGAAAATAAGCAGCGCTAGCCTCCCTTCTTCCTCAAGGACAGAGAGCGTGCTGATAAGTATGAACACCTTTTCTCAAGCGCATACGTTTTTTTCATGTCCGCACTACAGTCGTGAGTACCAGCATGAACGAAGCCTGTAAAGTTTGAGCTTTTGGTCATCATGAAAGGACAATGAATTATGTCCACCTTGGACTAAAGTCTGTATGCCCGTATTGTCACTCTGACTCCTGACACAGCTTGCGGTGTGGAAATGTCAACCAAAAGGTTTGTGGTAAACACAGGTGGACCGGCCCCTGTCATGTTTTTCCTCTCAAAGCAAACACTCCCCGACCCCATCCCCACTCCAGGTGACCATTCACATGCATCAGTATTTGGAAACGCCATATTGTTAATAATGATTTTATCTGTAGAAGTAGTGGCACATACAAGAAGTTCCAATTATTTACCTAAATAAGCATTAAGACAAGAATTTTGAGGTAATATTAAAGTATACGCTTCAAAATCAACAGAAATGAAAATGAAATAATAGAATATCAAACATAATTAAAAATTAACACAAAAGTGTTCATTCTCAACAGAACTGAAAATTGACATAAAGTCATTGATTCATACTCTATAGAATGAAAAAGTTAAGTATGGCCCAGCTCAGTAGCTTATAAACAGAGATCCTAAAGACTGAACATCATATTTTCATACCACAAATATTTAGATGATATTGAACAAAAATACCCGTTTTAATTCAAACAAAAAATTCAGTGATACATTACAAACACTTCAGCATACAACCTGTGGTTTTGTCTGCAGTTATAAAACATTTACAACATGCATTTAAATAACCCACTGGGACAAATATTTTCCTGAACAGAAACAAACAAAAAGAAGTCCGCCCATAAAAAAAAGGACAGAAGCATATTATGTACCACTACCTTTTGTGTCTTAATTTAACATTCACGGCTTGTACACAGTTGTCGCTTCATACCCAACTCTTCATAAAACATCTTGATCTTACTATCATCACAGAATAACACTTCTTATCCTGAGAAAGGTCTCGTAAGAGATAAAATAATAGACAATCCTGTTAACTACTGGTTTGGTTTAGGTATCAAGTAATTTCTTTATAATGATATTCTGTTACTCTACAAATGTAATTCTAATGATCACATTTGCTGCATTTATCAAATATGGCTGACTCAAGCACCAGTCTACATTCACAAATATTACAATTTTCTTGTCAGTTGGAAAAAGTTAAACAATGAGGAGCTGTAAAAGATCTCTCATTCTCCAACTGCCTGAGGCAGTATTTTGGCAACGCTTCTTTCTTTTTCTGAAAAACTTCCAAATGTTGTCTGCTACACTGTGTTAGTAAAGGCAACAGGTAAAAGACTAGACAGGCAAACCCCCCTGCAACCACCATCTCAAACTCTGAGTTTTCGCCAATGCATTTCTGACCTAAATTCTTTCAGACAAGTACCTGGAGTAAAAAGTACTACACTTACTGGCATAACTCTCTCTCTCTCTCTCTCTCACTCTCTCTCTCTCTCTCTGTAAAATCTGCTAATGTATACAACTTGGGCAAAATTGCATTCAAGAATTTTTTTTTTCAAGAATATTTTTATTCCAGTATAAATCATGAAAAATCACAGCGTCACGAATGCCATAAAACATATATGATTAAAATACAAACACAATAAAATGCATATATAAGAACTAGGTTACTGTACATGAACAATATCTTAAACTCCTTTACACATGCTCATTCCAGTTTGTCTCACACACACACACACACACACACACACACACACACACACACACACACACACACACATACACACACACAACATCACATACACACACACATTGATTTGCACACACACACACACACACACACACACACACACACACACACATACACACACACACGCACACACATCCTCATACATATACACACATGTGCACACACGCACTTCCTCACACAAGCATGTGCACTCGCCGCCACCACTACCCTAATCGTCTACAGTTACTTTATTATAATCTGCATTCCATCTTACAATCTTTCACTCTCCAAAACTCCCCCCTCATCTTTTCACACACACACACACACACACACACACACACACACACACACACACACACACACACACACACACACACACACACGCATGCACGCACGCACGCGAGCACGCCACAAACACAAACACAATCAAACAATCAACAGGAACAACTGTATGTGTGATAATATTACTAATATTTTAAATCTGTAGGTTTATAATTTCTTATCAAAGAACAATAGACAAGTTTTAAACAAATACGATCATGAATTACTATCGCAATTGCAGATCTCATCACAGAAATTCACAATGATCACTTGTACCTTGTCAGCACATGAACTCACTGCATTAGTAATTATGCTCAGTTCCACTCAGCAGAATCACGATTATATCTTGCACAAAGTTGACACCATAAATGTGTAAACAAATCAAATTACACAAAAGATGAGGGCTACATGATCACAATTTAGTTCAAAGATCTGATCACTGTAAGCACAAACCCAGTCTTCCTAAAACATTTTGATACTGAGGCTGTATTAACCCTTGCCACGTACTGTTTCATCCCAACCTTATTAATTTTTGTGTGCTGGCAGAATCTGATGACAGAGCCATGGACTTGACTGCATGCTATAACAACAACTGACCTGTTCAGTGTCCACCTTAAATTTAATACTCAGTCATTTCCACGGTAACAGTTTTTTTGCACAGGCTCAATGTGTCTGCCAGATAATTACTGGAAGATTTGGGAGAAGCATATATATGGAAATGCCCAAGTGCAATGAACCATGTATGAATAAACACCAAACATTACAATGGAAAAAGTGACACGTGCAGGTAAGTACATTTCTTTTTTTGTTTAATTCAACCAAAAAGTCTGGATGAAACTGAGGGTATGACATAAGCAAACAAAAATATCAAATTAACATAACTGAGTTGTTTTCCAGTTTTCGTAACGATGGGGGGGGGGGGGGGGGGGGGGTTAACTTGATTAGCTTGTATTAACATTTTGTAGGTAATTATTTCATATAGTCGAACTTGGTATTATATGTGGAAAGTGTGGAGTCCCATTTCGGCTGAAAGACTGTGTCAGTGATTCATCAAGTGAGACAAATTACAGCTAAGAACTTTCTCTCGCATCAAACCAAATAAAACCATTTGCAAAGCATAAGATTATCTGAATACATCAAAACAGACATTTCTGGGACAAAAAGTAGATTATAACCTATCTGTTTTTAACGTCCCAAATGAAGCGCACGCCAAAGAGAAACTTGATTTGAACAACAAATAAACTGAAGCTTTTAAATCACAAATGTCATGCTTGACTGAGAAAACCATGATGTACTCATAAAATGTTATACAATTACAACACACAGGAAAACCTGTTCAGGAAGTCAAAACCACAGCAGACAGAAAGGTGTCATGTCTGTTCTTTGCAATTATTGAACATTGTACAAATTACAGAAAAGAAGTTTCAGTGCCAGGATCATTCACAAACTTTCACAAATCTCCATTTTTAATGGTCATCTGGCACTTACTTCTTTCATTTCCTACTTTCTTTTATCTTTAGCTTTATTGCATTTCATCTAATACTGATAGTCTATCATGCTGACAAGACCATTACAAATATCTGAATCATAGCTTGCTTTGGTTTTTTTCTTTTTCTTTTTTTTTTTTGTAGTGCTGATGTCCATGTTCATATTGTGCACAAGATGAAAATTATGTAAAATTTCTCTTAACATCATCTACAATAACTGTCACAATAATTTTGTTTGTTTTGTTACTGCCATTGAAAACCAACAAATTCAACTGCTTGTTTGCTGTATTCTTTTGCTGTACTTTCTCAAATTTTACAAACAACTGAAACTTGACAGAAAATTCGTATAACTTCCTTTAACACTAATACCAAGAAAATATGGGACATACTATAAACTAAGCACTTGTGTGTGTGTGTGTGTGTGCGTGCGTGCGTGCGTGCGTGCGTGCGTGTTCGTTGCTTGATTTAACGTCTTTTCACTATAAGTGATATTAGACAGTGTGTGCGCGTGTGCGTGTGCGTGTGTGTGTGTGTGTTTGTGCGCGCGTGTATGTGTGCATGTGCACATGCGTGCGCACGTGCATGCGTGTGTGCATGTATGAGTGTGTAAGTGTGTAAGTGTGTGTGTTGTGTGTGTGTGTGTGTGTGTGTGTGTGTGTGTGTGTGTGTGTGTGTGTGTGTGTGTGTGTGTGTGTGTGTGTGTAAACAAATAAATAGATTTACAAAGAAACTATTTCATCAACAGACACAATAATCAAGTTGGATAAAATGCCACATTTCCAACATGAAGGTCATGTTCAACTCTGTCTAGATAGCACATAGCAGGTAAAGGGTGGAGATTTTTCTATTCTCAGAGGTCAACATATAAATTCTGCAGATTCGCTAGTACCTCAACCTGTTTCATATTCTGCAAATTCGCTAGTGCCTCAACCTGTTTCCTGTGCATGTATGCACACACAGAACATCAAATAATAAACATCATGTAACTGTTCAATATCCTATAAGTTATGTCAGAATTTGGTGGTTTATGGAAAAAGGAAAGGGACTGTACTAGTATAGTGTGGGCCAAACAATCAGAACAACATGCATACACACCTATGGGAAAACACTGCTCAGAACAAAAAGTTCATAAATGAATAAAGGGAGTTCAATATTAATTAATGAATACTGTTATATATATGTATTCTTGACAATGACAACGACAATGACAACAATGACGATGATAAGTAATATTTGTAAGACACTAATGTTGATGTTTAATTTATATAAACTAAATCAAAGTGCACATTCTCATCAATCACTAAAACATTCATTCACAATGACAAAAACAGATAAATAAATAAATATTCAATCAATCAATCAACTGAATGATATTAAAATGTGTACCCAAACAAAATTCTGATAGATGTTTAAAACATTTCCCTTGAAAAAGTAAAATCCACAACCCATTCCAGTCAGTCAGCCAGTCTGCTCAAGCGTACAGGTCTCAAGCCTTCAATAACTGTCAGTTCACAGACTCATCAATAACAACACACAGCACTGGTCAGGTCACACCTGGCCATCCCTTCAATCTGTCAAACTAATCGAGTCACACACCAAACTGTCAAATTCACAGGGCCACAGACCGGTAACTTCAACAGGCCACTGACGGGCATTAGAGCAAAGTGATTAAGGCATCAAACTTCCAACTGGAAGTCTTTAAGTTCAGTTCTGGCTCAGTAGTGCCTGGTGGTATACGGTGGAGATTTTTCTCATCTCCCAAATCCACATATGTGCAGACTTGCAAATGTCTGAACCCCTTTTGTTTATTTTTGTATGCATGCAAAACATCAAGTATGCACATTATAAATGATCCTGCACATTGGAGTGAGCCACATCAGTGTGTGTACATTAAATGTGAAATTTAAAAATTATGTAAGCCATGTCAGTATTCAGTGGCTCATGGTAACATGAAAATACCAAGCATATACACCCAACAAACATGGTACACAGAGTATACAGCACAACATAAAACTACATAATGTGGGCCAAACACCATGAATACATCCGACAAAACACTGCTTGGAACAACAAAACAGCAATAACTGTAACAACACATGAGATGAAAAGCAGAAAACTATTGACAAGTCTGTTCAGATTACCCTAGCTACATGAGAGTAGCCATCAGTTGTCCCAGCTAAAGTCATTATCCTCCGCCTGTGGATTGGTCACAATAGACCAAACTATCAATTCAGTTCAATTCAATTCATATTGCTTATAGCCCAGCCAACCACTACAGCCATTTCAGGGCTAACACCACGTCAAAAAGAAAAGAACAACCCGTTAAGATAAAAAACAAGTTAAAAACCATGCTCACCGTCAACCTTGGATATCTAAAATGCCATTAAAGAAAAACACGTAAAATTACATCAAGTGAAATCTATTGATCTCTTGTAAAAACTGGAAAATTGCATCAGGAGGGACGTCTCTGAAGTGCTCCCTTAAGGAATCTGCCGTGTAGTGCTTTTGTCTCACATCGTACCAGTCCCAGCAATTGAGGAGGAGGTGTCGGATGCTCAACAGCTCATCACAGGGTATACACCATGGTGCTTCTTCATATTTCAAAAGGTACGAGTGAGTGTAGGATGTGTGAATCGTGTGTAATCTACATAACACTGTCTCTTTCTTACCGTTTCCTGCAGCAGATGGGAGAATTTCCTTCAGGTTAGGGCGGATCTGGAAAATTTTGTTATCTGTCTGTTCATTCCAATTCTCCTGCCACAGATTTCTTATGTAATTGTTTACTTTCGATTTGACATCTGTGTAAGGGATCAAGGACTTAGACATCTTTGTCATTGTAGCCTTCTTGGCCAGGTAGTCAGCCTTTTCATTGCCTCCAATATCAACATGGCCAGGAATCCAGGCAAAAACACAGGAATCCAGGCAAAAACAATCTCGTAACCTTCACTTGCAAGAGTTGAATACACTTCAAAGAACTTCACTAGTTCAGGGTGACTAATGTTTCGGCAAGCGATTGCCTGCAAAGCAGAAAGGGAGTCAGAAAAAATAAGAAACCCTTTGTGCTTGGATTGGGACACCATTTTTAGTGCTAAAACCAGAGCAGTCAGTTCAGCAGTGTAAACAGAACTTTCAGATGGGATATGTTTTGAAAATGCTCGACTGGGAATCTCGGAGCAGAAGGCAGCAGCAGCAACACCTTCACACTTGGACCCATCAGTGAAGATTCTGCGGGATGATGGAAAATTTTCACACAATTCCGCATAAAATGATTTGTACGCCAGTGCACTGGTATTGTCTTTACGGAAGGAAGCAAGATCGAAACAAACCTTCAGTGTTTTCAATGTCCATGGTGGACTATCTGGAAACTTGGAGAAGTCGTTAACAATTGCTAAATTTATATCTGCCTTTTCCAAATGGGGACGGACACGCAACCCCAAAGGAGGAGTCACTTTTGGATGTTTTTCAAAGTCACTTTCAAATGGGGTTGAAGACACAGTCGTAAGCTGGGTTTTCCGGTTCAGAGAACAGTTTCAAACAGAAATTTAAACTTAGTTTCAGTCTACGGTTGCTCAGGGAAGGCTCCCCTGACTCTGCATACAAACTATACACAGGAGTTGTTCTGAATGCACCAAGACATAGGCGCAGCCCTTGATGGTGAATGGGATCAAGTGCCTTTAGGTACGACACTCTCGCAGACCCACATACTACGCAACCATAGTCCAGTTTAGAGCGAATTAAAGCTCTAAAGGTGTAGTAGCGTTTTCTTGTCGGCAAACAGTCTGTATGAGCTACAACTCAAAGAATATTCAGAGCTTTCTGGCACGATGTTTTTAGATGTTGGATATGACTGAGAAAGTTCAACTTTTCATCAAAAATCAAGCCCAGAAATTTAGCTTCTTTTACAGCTGGAATGATGACTTTCCCAGACAATTTTCTGGAGCAGCAAAGAATTCTCGCAGGTTATGAAAGTGAATACACTGTGTTTTGGTTGTGGAAAAAGTAAAGCCGTTTGTCTCTGCCCACTGCTGGATCTTATCTACACACAACTGCAGCCGTCACTGAACGCCACTTGTGTAAACTGCAAAATCATCCACAAACAGGGAGCAGTCCAAGCCCTGCTATACTGATTTGATTATGTTATTGATCTTGATACTGAACAGCGCAGGAGAGAGAATGCTCCCTTGTGGTACACCCAGCTCTTGCTCATGGATATCCGACAGAATAGTACCAACCCGCACTTGAAACTGTCGATCAGCCAAAGACTTTTGGATAAACGTAGGTAGGTGACCCCGAAAACCCAATTCGTGTGCATCCATAAGAATTCCGATTTTCAAGTGGTATCATAGGCTTTCTCTAAATCAAAGAAGACAGCCACTACATGCTGTTTCTGCAGAAATGCATTACGGATGGTTGTTTCAAGACAAATTAAATGATCTACTGTGGAATGGTGCTTGCGAAAACCGCATTGTTCTTTAGCCAAGATGCCGTCATTCTCCTGTTTCCACATCAGTCTCTAATTGACCATTTTCTCTATCACTTTGCCAAGACAACTGGTTAGGGCTATTGGCTGGTAATTGGATGGATTGGATGGTTTGAGAATAGGGACGATCAGGGCTTTCCGTCATGAGGGAGGAAAGAATCCTGTCGTCCATATATAAAATATGTAATTGTACACTTTCAACAGAATTTCCAAAACCTTTTCCGGGAGATGCTTCACCAGTTGATAATGAACTTCATCCAAGCCAGGAGCTAGAAGAATCAGAGCAAGTCACAAGAGCGTCTTTTAATTCTCCTAGTCCTAATGTCAGAGGAAGATTGTACTCTTCCGTGTTATCAGAGACGAAGTTATGAGCTCTCTTTTCTTTCACCGATTTGTGTTTCCGAAAGACTGCCGATTTATTTGCTGAGGTAGAGTTCTTTTCAATGGTCGATGCCAACATATTAGAGATGGCTTTTTTGTCAGTATGAGTAATCAAACAATCTGACACTTTCAGATGGTGAACAGAGGGACAGGTGTTTTTTCCCTTTAATTTGTTTGATAATTTTCCAGACTTTCTTTTTAGGACTTCGGGATGTCAGTTTCGAGCAAAAGTTTCTCCAGGACTGTTGTTTGTTTCTTTTCAAGATGTATCTTGATTTTGCTTGCAGTTTTTGATGAGCCCGAACATTGTCCGCTGATGGACTTTGAAACACGCGACGTTGAGCTTTCTTGCGTTCTTGTTTTATCCGTTTACATTCTGAAGTAAACCATGGTGTTTTAGGCATGTGTGCTTTCTTTGACGATGTGGGAATTGTTCGTTTGGCACAGCTCAGGATGATCTGCGTTTGAGTGTCTACTGGATCATCACTCTGCAAGGCCCTTTCTTCCTCCAAATCACTCCGGACAGCCCTCTTGAACAAATCCCAGTCAGCCCTACGAAAAACAAAGCGCTCCGGTAGAGACTCGTGTTCAAAGCTTGGATTTGTTATTTCCATGCAGATCATCCAGAACTTTCCACTCATAGTCCAAAACCAGCGAAGCATCACACACTGATTAATCCAAACAGGAAAGCGTACTTTTTGCAAGATGAATATATATGTTGGTTTTTGTTTGTTATGTTTTGACATGAGCGTAGGCTCAGCGATGGCAGAAATGTCTGGGTCACCCCACAAGAGCTGCCGTGCTGGGGACTGACTATCGTACAGCCACTCATCCCCTCGCCAAGTACCTCAAGCTTGGGATTACGTGTTGCTTATGGCAACCACTCGTGAACATGACGATGGGCATGAATAAAATGGAAATGAGGGTGGGACCACGCTTCGTCTCATCCCTCCCCTTGACCTGTCGGACATGGGTAACCCTACCAGGGGATTATTATATCATGCTGTTTAGAGTACAGTCCACGTCAACAGCCTTGGTTATCGGGACTGTCATTGAAAAAACACAAAGCTTTCTAGCAAGTAGCCCCTGTTGGCATAGCTCAAGGGATCACTGGGACCTCAAGCCCCCCGACCATGGCAAGGTGGTGGTCCCGTCCGGGCAGAGACCAAACTATCACAAAACAGAACACATCCTCCCACATGGCAAGAGCCACTTGTCACTGGGGGAAGAGATCTAACACCCTGAGTCTGCGGGAGAATCTGTACGGGCCTGTCAATGCACTACAGAAGACACCTCTCCTTGAGACTGAATCTGAGTGTGAAGAACAACAATAACACCAGACTTCAAACCCACTGGTCCTTCAAAATCATACACATGTGTGTGCGTGTGTGTGTGCGCGCGTGTGTGTGTGTGTGGTGTGCGTGTTCGCATAAATTTGACTTACAGCAAGTGTCATGCCAGTCATAATTTGTTGGGCTCTTTACTGTATTAATTAAAATTATGCAAACCATATTACTAACATTTACTTAAGACAAGTCAAGTTACCTAACGCTTATTAACAGTTACAGTCATAACTTCCTCAATGCAATACTTGGACAACTTTTTTCTTTAACTGCATCTTTCCTGTTCCACTCTCTTGTATTACAAAAACAAAGCAAACAAAAACAACAAAATACGTTTCAAATTAACCCGAGTGTGTGTGTGTGTGTGTGTGTGTGTGTGTGTGGTGTGTGTGTGTGTGTGTGTGTGTGTGTGTGTGTGTGTGTGTGTGTGTGTGGTGTGTGTGGTGTGTGTGTGTGTGTGTGTGTGTGTGTGTGTGTGTGTGTGTGTGTGTGTGTGTGTGTGTGTGTGTGTGTGTTTGTGTGTGTTTGTGCATGTGTTTGTGTATACATGTGTATGTTCTGTGTTGTGGTACGCATCTGTCTGTCCATCCACTGATCTCTGTCCTTCATTTTCACTCTTTTGTGTGTGTCTGTCTATGAACAAAATAGGTCTGCAAAGACTTTTCTGTTGGGAGCATATAATTATCACTATACACTGATACCAAATCTGGACAAGTCCAGCCAACTGGGAAGTCAAAATAGCACAAATGCCTGTGATCTTTTTTCTGCAGGAGGGGAGGGGGATGGTTGCCCTAGGCTCTGCACCTCTCCTGTAGAACTGCCCCCACACTGCTCTGTTCAGCTCAAACTCACTGAAACCAAGGTCACCATGACTGGAATGAGACCAAGTCAAGACAGTGGCCACAGATGACAGTATATGCAACAGTTTTCACAATGCTATGATGATGAGAAAGGGGATGACAGTGATGATACTACAGATTCCATTTCAAATTGTGACTGCATCAGTGCATGACAGGGACGTCCTCTGTAATACTTTCAACCCATATCCTGGCATTAATCAGGCCCATGAGATACACACACCTCCCTGTTGGTCAGGAACTCTTCGCAACACCCTTGATGATGTATCTGATGTGGATAAGACTTCGTGAGTCCAGTCTTCCCAACAAGCACAACTCTAAGAAACAGTTAGTCAGGAACCCACAGGAAGGTTCGATTTGTGTGGGATACAAAATGCAAACATCTTCACTAAAGAAATAATCAGTCTGTTAAGATTCTCACCATGCAATTTTGTATGGGGAAAAATTCTTTATTAGTACCATAATCATATGTTATACAGACCGGTGATTGTTTACTCATCATCATCATCAGGTGCCTTGCCACATGGCATTGGTGATCATGGCCTTCCATCTGTTTCTATCCTTTGTTGCTTCAAGCACCTCTTCCACCCTTGTTTACTGCGTTTGTCAATTGCTGAGTTTCAAACATTGCAATTAGTAATGAATCGAGTCATTTTCTGAATAGTTGCAGTGTGTGTGTGTTCCTTGATTTAACGTCTTTTCACTATAAGTGATATTAGAGTGTGTTCGTGTGTGTGTGTGTGAGAAAGAGAGAGAGAGAGAGAGAAAGAAAGAGAGAGAGAAAGACAGAGAAAGAGAGAGACTGATCTGATTCAGCTGCACATCAGCACCCACCTCAGGTATAATGACCCAGGGGGATAATCACAGTCAACAGGGAGTGAGAAGGCACTTCTAAGGGTGCAACTTAGAAAAAGTAAAAAAACTGAAAGGGGTCCAGGGGCTGGCAGCACCCCGTATGGGGGGTCTGGGAGATATGCCCCCAGACGCTGAAGCTTTTTCAAAAAACGGATTTTCCATTTCTGACTCTTTTGAAAAAGTAAAAACTGATTCCGTCATCAAACGGAAGAAGTTGCACCCATGCACTTATTCTTACACTGACAAGACCAGAATAACATTATGTTCAGATGGGCAGTCAGAAGGCCAGTTTACTGTGGCAAATGCCAGGTTCAAACCCACTACCACTAACATGTGAATATGATGCTAAACCAACTGAGCTATTGAGACCTGAAAGAAATGGGTTGTCTGAGTGTGTGTGTTGTGTGTGTGTGTGTGTGTGTGTGTGTGTGTGTGTGTTGTGTGTGTGTGTGTGTGTGTGTGTGTGTGTGTGTGTGTGTGTGTGTGTGTGTGTGTGTGTGCGTGCGTGCGTGTGTGTGTGCGCACACGTGCATGCATGTGTCACTGTGTGTGCATGTGTGCGCACATGAAAGAGAGAGAGTGGTAAAAGGTGGTGGTGGTTTTCTTTGTTCACTTGATGAGTTAGGTTATGGAGCTGCGTGTGTGTGTGTGTGTGTGTGTGTGTGTGTGTGTGTGTGTGTGTGTGTGTGTGTGTGTGTGTGTGTGTGTGTGTGTGTGTGTGTGTGTATACATGTGTATGTGTGTTTGTGTGTGTGTGAGCATGAATGTATGTGTGTACCTATATGACAGAGAGAGACTGAGCACTGGTCTGGTTGAAAGCACAACACCCAACAACACAAACTTGAGACAGGCGAGGTCTATGACTACACTTTTTGTTTGTTGTTATTGCGATGACTAATGTGTTCTGAACTTGGGTTATGTGGAAGTAAAGAGATGTACAGATCAGTTCACAACTCTGGTTCCCGGGCTTCCTCACTACCACTGTGTATTGCTCTTCTCCACACAACTGACAAACCTAGCTTTACTTTGAATTCTACAATTCATTTCAATCTTGAAATGTCTACAACACATTTATCACCCTCTCATTCATCTCAAGCATGAGAAACCTCGTCACACACACCACAACACACACACACACACACACACACACACACACACACACACACACACACACCACACACACAGAAAGAGAGAGAGAGAAATGAAATGAAACTTTTTATCTTCTGACAGTATAGATATTAGCTCATGAAGTGTGATGAACAGGCCAACCCACACATTTGCCATTAAAATCAATGAAGAGACAGAGATTGAGAGAGAGAGAAGACACGCATTCTCTCTCTCTCAAGAGTATGGATATATATAGAATTGAAACTGATGATGGGCTCAACAGGTTTCTGAATAAGTATCATATGTGTGCACGTGTGTGTGTGTGCATGAGAGAGAGAAAGAGAGAGAGAGTGTGTGTGTGTGTGTATGTGTGTGTGTATGTTTTTTTTCAATCAATAACTTACCACTGGAAAATAAAGTCCCCCCCCCCTCTCTCTCTCTCTCTTCACCCTCACACACACACACACACACACACACACACACACACACACACACACACACGCACCGCACGCACGCACGCACCCGCACGCACGCGCATATCTATAGAGAAACTATACTCATCAACAGTTTCAACTCTCCCATTCTTCAAGTGAACAAATGAAACCCAAACTTCCCACTCCTCCAACCTCTGTACACACAAGAAGTAACACATACACATGCATACAACTGATCTCTCTCTCTCTCTCTCTCCCCCCCCCTCTTCTCCCCCAAATACCCCTAAATACAACCCCCCAAATACAAAGTTACAAATTCATACACACATGCATATAGTACACACACACACCACACACACACACACACACACACACACACACACACACACACCACACACACACTCCTGTCTAGATGACACTTACAGAATAAGTTACACTTCATTTGAACCACTTCATCTGAAAGGAAAGAACTGGAGCTCAGCTCGGAAGTGCCAAGCCAACACCCACTAGAACATATATATACATAATCATATATAAGCTACACAGACTACAGTATCAAGTTTAGCTAATGCTGTCACACAATGTGACACATGTGTATACTTCAATACTTCATGCAACTGATACAATATAAAAGCATTGGATGTTAGTGATATAATATATTTATCATATAATGATATATATATTATTACTGTTATTGCTATTAAAGCTGAGCTGACTGCACACAGGAATATCAGGGCTATAAGTATAACCATCTAAAAACACATACAATATTTCAATAATACCTGGAAAAGGAAATTAAGTACACATGTACTGATGTAGTATACATGTATCAGTGCATTCGTGCATATCTAAGGATATGCCCCTGGCACTGACCATTCCACACAAAAGAAACATGAATGCAAATTATATGCAAAACTAAGTAAACTAAAACATAATATATAAAAACTAGCCTATATCACCGAAAAATATGCATATTTCCTTACAGTGAAAAATCCACTTAATAATACATTTACCTAACAAATTAAACAATCAGTCCTAATGTAAGTTTGTAATGTAAGGCTTTCTAAGGCAAATACATTGATGCAGCTGAACAGACTAGTAAGGCAGAAATGATAGGGAGAGTCATATAGCACGTGCATATCAAAGTGAGCATAAAAGACATGAATGCAAAGCAAAACTAGAACTAGACCTAGAATTTTCAGGACAAACAAGAAAATTTGAATGAGCTTTCTAAGGTAGAGAGCTGAACATATAAGCAGAGAAGGAGACAAACAGAAGCAAGGAGCAAGACAGAACCAAAAAGAATGACAGAAAAGAGGAAATTTCCAGCACAGAGTTTCCAGAAGGTAGGAATATTATTAATACTGAAAGACAAACACACCCCCACCCAGTACCCCCATGGTGGAAAATACATGTATACACAACATGTAGTTCTGGATACATATAAAGCCAGGTAAAAGAATAGTGAAGTATCAAAAGTAAAGAACAAAAGCTGGCCCCAAATTTCACAGGCGCACGCATGCACGCACGCACGCACGCACGCACGCACACACGCACACACACACACCACACACACACAGGTAAACATTTGCACAGTTATATGTATTCTTGACATCGCTCATGTCTGACATCACTCTTATAATCCCGAAATTAAGCTGACCTTGCCTGGCCTTCCCAGCTTGGGAAAATCACAGAAACATAAGACATCACAAATCATACATTACAATATCCATGAACTGAATCTGTAATGTTCAAGCAGGACAAAATTAACATTTAGCAAACACATACAACAGACTGATATATTTCCCGGATAGACTACATAATTGTATAAAGCAGTGTGTGTGCGTGTGCGTGTGCGTGTGCGTGTGTGTGTGTGTGTGCGTGTGCATATGTGTCTGCATGCATGCACGTGTGTGTATTTTGTGTTACGGCCATGTCTATGTATTGTACATGTATATATACATGTACATATACCTACGTGTGCTTGTTGTGTGTGTGTGTGTGTGTGTGTGTGTGTGTGTGTGTGTGTGTGTGTTGTGTGTGTTGTGTGTGTGTGTGTGTGTGTGTGTGTTGTATGTGTGCGTGTGTGTGTGTGTACGTGTGCGTGTGCTGTGCATGTGCGTGCGTGCGTGTGTGTGTGTGTGCGCGCGAGTGTGTGTGTGTTGGGGTGCCAATATACAATGAAGGAGACGAAGAATCTTTCGAATCTTTCTGAGTCCATATCTGAGTATGATTACCAACCATGACCTGCTGTACTTCAAAGTAAGAGCCATGATGATGACTACTCCCAAACTGCACACATGACACATTAGTAATTTCAGTAATCAGTCTTCCTTAGGTGGACTGATAGGCTACGACTACAAGGGCTTAAATTTTGTCAAAATCTGAACAGGTTTGTCAGTTTGTAAAAGTGTGGTGCCACACTGTTTTTTCACTATACATATATTGGAGGGGGGTGGGGGTATGTGTCTATTTGTGAGTCAGGGCTGCCCATCTCATTGATATTTAAAGGGTTGCTTCACTAAATCACTCTCTGTTCACAATTTTAAGGGCGTATTTTCACCGGTGGTTAGACGTTTTAAAGGGTAACAGATACTCTGCTCACCTTGTGTTTGGTGTGCTGCTTAAAAAGATTTCATTTGTGTTGTTGCAATTTGTTCATCTTTGCTGGTAATTACGTAGAAGGTATTTTGTAAAAAAAAATTTTTCATGTCTGTTACAGTTTGAGTCTTTGACTTGCCTGGACTCCTGACACGCAAGCAATCACTGGGGGGGGGGGGGGGGGGTATTTTCACGTTTCCACAAGCTGCTCAACACTGACATGAATTATCAAAATAATAATAATAACCAGACATTTTTATAGCATCTTTCATCAGCACAAAGTGCTTACAATTTACTATTTGTCATAATTAAATACGGATGTGCACACACACACACACACAGTGACACACACACAGTGACACACACACACACACACACACACACACACACACACACATATACACACACATACGCACACACACACATATGCAAACACAGCTGCACCCTTACCTGCACACGTGTATTGTCTACATGGATTCAAATTCATGCATACGTGTGCGCATGCCAGCTTAAACACACACACACACACTCACTCACAAAAACACACACACACACACACACACTTACACACACATGGTATACATACACACACACACAAACAAACAACACATACTGAAAGAATATGTCAGGAGACTCAGAGGATTAAGGTGGGCACTAATGAAAGAACTGCTGAAAAAGAAACTTTGAAGTTTGAATGAAGGTAGGCACAGACTGTGTTGAACAGTGAAAGATAATAAGTTCAGAATTTCAACAGCAGAGTAAGTAACAGCTCTTCCACAACGTTCTTCACTTAAATTTTTGGACATGGAATGATGGAAGGTTCTGTCATCAATGGCAGAACTGAGAAATCAGGATGGAACACAAATCTGCAAAGGTTCTGTCAAGTATTGGGGTGCAGAACCAGAAATGGCTTGATAGCAAAGACAAGCAGCTTTGTACTTCACTTGTTGTTTGATTGGCAGCTAGTGCAATGTTGAAATCATTTTTGCTTTAAAAATCAGTTTAGTGGCATTTGTGAACTTGCTGCAGTGGTCTGACTCTGAGAAGTGTCTGTGGACAGCCAATGAGAAGGGAATTCAGTAATCTCATTTAGACCAAATCATAAAGCATACACCAAGTAGTGTTTTGGCTGCCTCAAGAGTGACGAAGTGGCATACATTGTACGAAGTTGATTTGTCTAACCTCAACATATGTGGCTTGACAAGTTTTGGTGATGTGCTGTAACATGGAAAGATTTTTGTTGTGGAAAAACCAAAAGTCAAAAGCATGGTCAGAGAACAGGATGATAGAGATTCCAAAAGCAAAAAAGTGGACGTCAGGAAACAAGAGTCAACGGATGTAGGGAGGACTCTAAGAGCTATGGTCTTTTCATCGTTTAATTTTAATTGATTTTTTTATGTTTTTGTTTTGTTTTTGTTTTTTTTTAGTTGCATATCTGATGTTCTGTGTGTGTATACACATGAATCACTGAATGAGGTTCAGACTTTGCAGTCTGCATACATGTGAAGAAAGCATCCCATCAATGATCAAATCATGAGCCATCGCACTTAGAAGATCAGAAAAATGTCCACCCTTAACCTACCAGGCAGAGTCAGCCTCAAAAATTCGAACTGCAAGTCTGACATCTGACCAACTTGGCTAACACACCTGTCACAATCTTCTGACTGTGTACAAATTCTTCTGTAACCTGACAAATGTTGCACAAGTTAAAGACCAATGATTCCAAATTATAAGTTACAAATTCCTTTACTCTGCTGGTCTTCAGTCTTCTTCTACCTGGACTATCAAGAGTAGCAATAGGACAAGTTCCTAAACTAACTCTAGATCCAACAACATAGAGTGTGATACATGATACTAGTGTATACTATTATGCCCTCTATGAGTGCAATTTTGTGTGCATGTGCACACTGCACACAGTCTGTTCATGGCCACGGCCACAAACAAGCTTATCAAAATTCAAATGCAGGTGCAAATGCAGTCTAATCATTTAATATTAATCAAATCATTCTTGAATGGCAATATTGTCCCAACTCAAGTGGACTTGCTGCACATTACACAATTTACTTACGATACAGAGTGCAATATGTAGTAGTATAAACGCTAAAGTCTTATATATCACAGGACACACATTAGAATATATACATTAAGTGATTAACACAGGACACACATCAGAATACACATTAACAAACACGCACAGATAACAAATAAATTTTTTGTCTAATCATACAATGATACATACACATAATATCCATTTTATAAGCACTAATACATCACAGGACACACATTGGAATACACATTAATAACAAACATGCACAAATAATTAACAAATTACATTAATATCTATGGTCATTGATATTATATCATAATAATGTAAATGTCTTATGAATGAGTCTACAAATGTTACGTGATCCGTCATCAAAATGTATATTGTTGAATAAACAATCAAAATATCAACAATGGAAGATCTGGGTGAACAGGATTGCCTTTAACTGTGATTTGGAAGCCAGTATTGACTTCAAAACAGTGCAATGAAACTGAAGCAAGCTCACCAGCTGATTTAACTATTAAAGCTCCAATATTGGCACGACCAGAAGCAGATATGATTCAAAAACAACTCACATGTTACTTGTTTGATTAGGCGCTCATAATGAGACTGGGTTTCCTCTTCCTCACCCACTCAACTCTACACTAGTCATATCCTTTTTACATTATCAAGAGAAAATACATGAATGAAATGATCCATTCTACCTGCTCCCTGAAAAACTGACCCAATATCATGAATATGGTTGATTTTTTTTTTCATGTTGTCAAGATCAATGAGGATGAAATTAAATGTTGCCACCTCAATCCACAGACCGAGTGAATGTGCTGTACACTTTTGATCTTAAGTAACCAATCAAGTTGTTCTACTTTGCAAAAATCATAATAAATAAAGGTATCATCCGACACTCAGACAGCTCTCCTTGAGGACAGATTTTTTTTGCGGGAACGGGCAGAGGGGGTACTTCCTTGTATTTTTTGTTTTCCCATGAAAGTGATTTTTTTCTCTGGTACGAAATGCTACCTGGAGCAATTCTTTTTATGCACTGCTACTGTTACGGAGTGCGATGGTATGACATGGTATTTTAATTAATTTGCCAATAGTAATAGGCTATGTTAAAACAACATTGTAACTAAAAACTATACAAAAGTCACAAGTGTTAGGCTATAGATCTGCTAAAAGTTGGACTTGTAACATACATTTAACATTATATGCGAGGCCAAATTTGAAACTATATGTTCGCATAACTACAGGCATCTTAAAAGATTTACACCAGCAGAATTGTGATTATGAAGTTACTGAATCTTAACTCTTCAGAAGTTCATGACGAATGCCGTTATAGGCCTAGTGTAACAGTGTTACAAAATAAGTATACACATTTTGACACAAGACGAAAAACAAGATGAAGATAGATCACGATACTCGTAACTCGATAGATTCCAACTGCCGTGACTGGACTTCGAGCAAGGTGAAGAGCAAATGCCAAACAACGATAATCAAAAACCCACTAATTATGTGCTTCAACCACTTAATGTGCGTGGATCTGTCAGCAGAATAATTTCTGCCGGTGTTCAAGTGCACACCAAATGGCAGCTCCTCGTTTGACTCGCCGTTGCTTCTCGCACTCCCAGCTCATAGGATGCGAAGCAAGTGGTTTTGAGCCGTCTGCCACTAAGCTAAAACCTAAACTGACAAAGGTAGGCTGCTACTCACCTTCAACGTTCACACTACTCCTCGGCTAAAGAAAGGCATGTTTGATTTTAGTCACACATTTCTGACATACGACCCTACATGATGTACATCCCCGCTGTTAAATCGTTTTGATACGGTTCATCGTGTTTCTGTTTCAGTGTATTATTTTGTGCCTCTCTCGCGAACCTTCACATTAGTCACACAGGCATTACAATGCTGGCTTGCGACCAAACTGGTCGTTCATTGGTCAAAAATAGAAGCTGCTAAGGGTTCTGGTTTTTGGCTAGTTGTGAATGGAAATAGAGTGTGGCAGAAATGTTAAGACCATTAAATCCAAACGCTGTGTGTTCGAACTGAGCGTGTAGGCCTATAGCAATAGCTTGGCTTGACAATGTGTGAGATTAAGATTTGACTGCTTAGGCTAGTTGAACAGAGACATTAGATTAATTTCTAAAGCATACATCGAAGGTATATATATTGTAATTCTACTAATTGTGCTCGCTCTGTTCGAGTGAATCCTGAACTCGATCGAACTCGATAGTCGATCATATGCGGTCATGTCTGGTCACCTGGGGTAAGGTCAGGTCATTTCACCACAAAAAACGTTATAATCTTTTTATAGATTTGTTTCATACTTAGCTAACATATATTTGACGAAAAATTTTAAATGTTTGTTACAGATGTTCCGTTATTATTCAGATATTTTGACAGAAGCATTGCAGCAATTACAATTGTCAGAATTGATATTTTAACGGATTTCAGTGTGTACAGATATTAGGAATATATTTCATGTTTTAGTCTGTGTATTTGTGTGAATGTATACATGTACATATGTATGTGCGTGTACTTATGTGGATCATGCATGTGTGCATGCACCCTTTGATATCTTGGGTAAACTACAAGCTTGTTCAGTTGCATTAGAGTAGATAACAGATTTGATCAGCTAACTAAGCAACATAATTATTGTTTGACTTGTATTATGGTGTGAGGTGTGACTAGTCGTGTCATGGTTAATGTTTCTGTAACTTAGTTTTGTTATTTTCAATGTTGTTATTTTGAAATCGGCCCCCTGTCCAGTTTGGGCTCAATGTTTTAAAAGCCACTAAATAATCAAATTCATCAAATTGTCAAATTCTCTCTCTCTCTCTCTCTCTCTCTCTCTCTCTCACACACACACACACACACACACACACACACACACACACACATAACAGTTAACACACATATACACACAAACTCATTAACTAGTAGCCTCTGCTGCGCAAATTCAAATTTCCTCTCCCCTGCTTCTTTACCAACCCTTATCCTAAATAGCATGAACTGCCTGTTCACAGCTGGGTGGACTGGAGGCTGCACATACATATTTTGTTCGACCATCCTCAGACTTGTGCAGTCAGATTGTAATGCAGAAGTCTGCCTTTACACCAGTCAAGCTTCTATACATGTACATATGTATGTGCGTGTGAGATCGGGGCGCACGCGCGGAAAATGGCGGCGTTTTTCAGTTCGGCGTTACGAAATTAGGGAAATTGAAGTCATATTATATATTATTTAACTTTGTGAAAGATTGTGCATATTTACTTGTATTAGTGAAGACTGTCAGTGCTGCTGATAGCCAGAACGTGCTTCCAGGATTTTATTAGATAGCAACAGTGTTGTGTTGTTGGAGCACGCACAGTACTCAGTATTCACTCTTACTTGCGTTCACAGTTTCGTTTTTCGTTTTTTCATTACTAACCAAAGTTTTTGTCAGGCTGTAAGTATACTGCTCAATAGTTAGTACAATTGTAGTTTTATTACTTAGAAGGCTAAACTAAAATGTCCTGCAGGGGTCGTAGAGGTAGAGGTGGAAATCAGGGTCGTGTGGGGAAAGGGCAAAGAGGAAAGAGCAAAATAGAGGAATTAGGTACATGGCAATGTACGGTGTGCAACACCCCTAACGAGGGACCTAGAGACCTTGAATGTTTCGTCTGTAAACAGTGGACACACCAGAAGTGCGCCCAAATGAAGGACGAAATGTATAATACACTGAACTGCCCGAATGTGCAGTATGTTTGCCTTAAATGCATGGACAGTCAGGACATACAATCGCGTTCCGATGTCCGCCTAGACAAACTATTGCAAATGGTTTATGATCTGACCAAACAGGTGAAGGATCTAGAGCAAGGGCTAGGAGGAGAAAGTTTGGACAAAAAAATCGATGAGGCAGTGAGTAAGAAAGTTGAGGAGGCGATGGAGGAGAGAGAAGAGAAAGAAAAAAGAAAGATGAATGTGATCATAATGGGTGTTAGAGAGAGCTCTGAAGAAAGTGCAGAGGATAGGAAGAAAGACGACTTGAAGGCTGCCAAAACGATTCTGGGAAAACTGACAAAGATAGAAGACAATGATGTGAAAGAGCCTGTCAGACTGGGAAAGGTGGGAGGAAATAGGCTCAGGATGTTGAAGGTAACCATGACAAATGAGGAAAAGAAGAAAGAAGTAGTGAGAAAGTCTCCTGAGCTGAATGCCGGAGTGACAGATCTGACCAAAAAAATCTATGTCAACCATGACTACACTCCCAAACAGAGGCAAAAGTACAAAGAGCTGAGAGAAGAACTGATTAGAAGAAGGGATGAGGGCGAACAGAACATAGTAATCAGGAATGGACAGATTGTGACTGTGAGTTCCAGGCCAAGAGGAGCAGAGGGTAGGAAAGGGCCAACAGGAAGTGGGAGGGAGAAAGCTACATATTGAACCGACAAAGGAGATCATGTACATAATGTAAATAGAAGTGAACATGTAACTCAGGAAGAGTGCATTGTTGTATACTCAAATGTTGATAGTTTGTTAAACAAAAAAGATGAGTTTTTGGCCCTCATAGATGATTTAAAACCAAGTGTGATTGGGCTGACAGAAATCAAGCCGAAGAATGTGAGAGATTTTATTGAGAATCAATATTCTTTTCCTAATTTTGATATGTTTGTGTCAAAAAATCCCCAAAGGGGAGTTGTATTATATACTGAAAAAAGGTCGAATGCAAGAGAGTGTGAAGAGTTAAAATACTTAAATAATGAAGACCTTGAAGAAAGTGTGTGGTGCTCTTTTAGTGGTGCTAATGGTGAAGAAGTATTGTTAGGATGTATATACCAAAGTTCTAATACAAGCACAGTAGAAAATGACAAAAAGCTGTTTGATGTTTTAAAATCTGATAAACTTAATAAGTATGATAAGATTTGTATTGTTGGTGACTTTAACTTTCCAAATGTTGGTTGGGATGGAGAGTGGAGAGGTGATAAAAGTGACAAAATAATTGAGAATGTACGTGATGCATTTTTAATTCAAAAGGTATCAGAACCTACTCGAAGAAGGAAAGGACAAATTCCTTCTCTGGATGACTGGGTACTAGTAAATGAAGAAAACTTAATCTCAGATATAGACTATAGAGCACTTACAACCGGTTGGTAAAAGTGACCACGACGTATTGAAATTCAAATTGTATGTCTCAATGTATAAGGCACCTATAGTAAACAAATACAAGTATGATTTTAATAATTGTGATTACAGAAAACTTAATAATATTGTGAAGGATGAAGATTGGAGTGACTTGGTCAATATGGATGTTGAGAGTGCTTGGGGTATGATAGAAAAAGTGTTAAATGATGGTGTTGAGGAATGTGTCCCAAAAGTTAAAGTTAGTAATTATAAACATTTCAGACCTATATGGTTAGATAAAAAGGCTCTGAGGAAAATTAAAAAGAAGTATAATACATATAAAAGATATTTGAGAACCAAAAAAGGTAGTGATTATGATAGATATATAACAGTAAGAAATGAATGTGCCAAATTGTTGAAGAAAACCAGAAAAGAGTATGAGAAAAATATTGCTAAGGAAAGTAAAAGTAACCCGAAAAAATTTTGGAAATATGTACAAGAAAGGACAAAAGTTAATACAGGTATTAGCCCCTTAAAAACCAATGATGGAAAACTGGTTGTTACAGATGAAGACAAAGCTGAAGTTTTAAATAAATTTTTTGCAAGCATTTTTATAACAGAAGATATCAGTACATTACCAGATTTAATAGAAAATTCAAAGTCAAATGGTATATCATTATGTGATATCAGAGTTACTCCAACTGCGGTAGAAAAAAAGTTACAGGAACTAAACCCGAATAAAGCTAAAGGACCAGATTTGATATCCCCTAGGATACTAAAGGAAGTAAGTAAAGAACTTGCAAAGCCACTTTGTATATTATTTAATAAGTCCTTAGAATCAGGTGAGTTACCAAAGGATTGGAAAACAGCCGATGTTAAAGCCTTGTTTAAGAAAGGAAATAGGAGTGACGCTGGGAACTATAGACCTGTAAGTTTAACTTGTATTGTTTGTAAAGTACTGGAATCACTAGTAAGAGATTGTATCAATTCTCACTTTGAAAGTAATAAATTTTATGCAAAATGTCAACATGGATTTAGAGGGAAAAGATCCTGTGTAACCCAGTTATTAGAAGTTATGGAGGATTTCACCAATATGATGGACAATGGGGACCCCTTTGATATCGTGTATCTTGATTTTAGAAAAGCTTTTGATTCTGTACCTCACGAAAGACTGCTCATAAAATTAGCATCTTATGGTATTACAGGAAATACACTCAAATGGATCCAAAATTTTTTGTATGATCGAAAGCAGAGGGTAATGGTAGGAAATGCTGAATCAGAAGAAACAAAAGTAAAAAGCGGGATCCCTCAGGGCAGTGTACTGGGTCCAATCTTGTTTACAGTATTTATAAATGACTTACCTGATTCACTGCACTGTACTTGCAAAATTTTTGCTGACGATACAAAACTATATGACAAGGTTGCCAATGTTAATTTAATTCAACAGGACTTGCTAATACTACAGAACTGGTCAGATACTTGGAATTTATATTTTAATGTTTCAAAATGCCATGTAATGCATGTTGGTAAGAAGAATATTAGACGAGAGTATTTCATGAAAATTGGAAATGATGTACAGAAAATTAGTGTGTGTGAAACGGAGAAAGACTTGGGAGTTACATTTGATAGTGAATTATCTTTTGACCTGCACATTAAAAGAGTAACAAATAAGGCTAACCAAATGATAGGAATTATCAAAAGAACATTTTTGTACATGAATAAACATACATTTTTAATGTTGTATAAGGCTTTTGTTAGACCACATTTGGAATACGCAAGTGTTGTTTGGAATCCGTATTTGATAAGACAGTCAAAAATGATTGAAAATGTACAAAGAAGGGCAACTAGGTTGCTTATAGAGTGTAAAAATATGAGTTATGAAGAAAGGCTTAAGTTTTTAAAACTTCATTCACTGAAAGGTAGGAGGGTTAGGGGGGATTTAATACAGGTATACAAAATAATGAATGGGATGGATAAGCTATCAGTTGAAACATTTTTTTCCTTTCCACAAGCTAGTATAACTAGGAATGCTGAAGGTAAAATATTTGTTAAACACAGAAATACTAACACAAGAGCGTTTTGTTTTTCTAACAGAATTGTTAAATTGTAGAATAAAATTCCTTTTGAAATTAAATTTACTAACAGCATTAACAATTTCAAAAATTTCCTGGACGATGACGCAGAATTCAAAATTTTATTTTAAAAAATAGACTGAAGCAGATTTGCTCAAGTATGAATATTAAGGCATGCTTTTCAGACCCCGAAGAAGAAAGAGTAAAACAAAAAGATAGGGCGTTAAAAGGCCAGAAGGCCTAGGCTACGAGCCAGCCCTCAGCTACTACTACTACTACTATTATCTATAGGGTAAGGTATAGATAACTTGCACAACACGGGTCTACCCCTACACCAGTCAAATCTCCATGGAGTAAGGAATAGATAATTTGGAAAGTAGTGGTATGCCTCCATGCCAGTCACATGTCCATGAAGTAAGGAACAGATAACTTTGAAAGCAAGGGTCTACCTCTGTGCCAGCTAACCCTCCATAGGGTAAGGGATGGTTGGAAAACTACAACAAGAGCAACAACAAACAAGATAGTTAAGCCATTCTAACAGTTCCCTTTTCCTAAAAAAAATTATAGAAAATCAATTTTTTTGTTTTTCTTAAGGACACAGTGACCTTGTAGAAGCTTCAGTTAAATCAAACTTGATGTATGTCGAGGACAACAGTTGACCATCACAACAGCAAAAATAGATTTTAATTATTATCAGAATTTCCTGAGAAAGTGCTCTTCACACATCTTCCTCAAAAAGTGCAAATTTCAGGCATATTTTTGGTCCATGTGTCTTTGAACTTGATCGTGACACTTCTTCCTCCAAACTTACTCATTCATGGCTCCTAAACAGTTACCAACTTTGACAACGAAAATTTTATTAGGATCCATCCAAAACAGCTGAGATAACCTTACTGACACATTTTGGTAACAACTAACATACACACACACACCCTCCAGTTGATACAATTTTTTTTTTTAAAGGGAAATTAGAAAAAGAAAAAAAAATGAGTGCTCACCTATCCATCTCCTAAGGTAATTGTAAAGGGTTGTAGTATCATACCACATTACACAACCTCACAACTGCACAACTTCTCAAAAAAGTATGTCAGCACTGGTTAACTTTAGGTGGAAGACTAGAGAGCAGTGCAGGTAGACAATATTCCAAGTGTGTGGTCAGCTTGACTTACTAGGCTTATACTTGAGGTGCATAGGGCCATAACAAGCACTAATCCAGTAGACTGGGTTGTCCTCTTCATGTGGGCCTGTATCCTTCATCCTACTGCCTTCTTCTCAACATTTTCCCACCAGAAAAGGGGTGGGATACATATTTTTACTGTTCGCAATTACATGCTAAGTGAATTTATAATTTTGATTTGGAGGGGCACACAGTTATTTGCAAAAATAGAAATTAGTGAGGTTATAATTTTGATTATTTTATGAGTGTGTGTGTAGGTGTGCATGTGCTTGTGTGAGTGTGTGTATGTGTTTGTGTGTATGTGTGTTTCTCAAATTGTTGTATTAAGTTGCAGTTGAAGTTTTAATGATAATTGCTGTTAAGATTTTTTTCTAATCATTTTGCAATTTCTGATTCAGTCATTGCATTTTAACAAATTTAAGTTGTTGATGTCCGAGGGTGTTTGATGGGACCCAGAGCAACAGTGCCTTACCACTGAGCAATCACCTCTCAGCTTCCAGTGTCACATGGAAGCCATTTTGCCAAGTAAAGGGATTGGGGAGGGGGGAGGTTGTCCTTGTGCTGCATGACCCATTCAGACTCAGTCAACAGTTTACCCTCTTTACAAACTGAATGGCAAGGTAGGGAGATGACAAACCCTGGGATGTAGCCATACATATTGTTCCTAAGATTTTTTAGTTAAAAATTATTTCCAAATTGAGTTAGGCCTATATATCTTTCCAGTATGTCAGTACAATTAATCTGACAATCATCATCATCATCATCAGGTGACCTGCCGCATGGCGTTGGCAACCATGGACTTCCAACCATCTCTATCTCTCGTTCCCCCTAGCATCTCCCCCACCTCCTCATCCCAGCCACTCTGCAAGTCCGTCCAGCATTTCTCTCCTGGGTCCACCTGGTGCTCTCTTTCCCTCCAGCCCTCCTGTTGTGACCAGGTGCTCCAAATCCCCCTTCCTCATAAAATGGCCTGCAAATGTTGCCTGTCTTTTCCCAGTCTTCCCTATGAATGATCCACCTGTGTCTGCCTCCATCAAGACCGTCCCGCCTGTTTTCTTTGCTGTCCATGGAACTCCCAACATCCCTCTGAGAAACCTCATCTCAGCTGCCTCAATCTTGCTCTGGCTTTGCTTGCTGACTGTCCACGCCTCGCATTCGTACAACAGTATTGGTTCTATATAACATTCAAGGACTCTCTTTCTGATGTTAATTGATAGGCATTTGTTGGTAAGAATGCTTGTCATCTTCTTGAATGCTATTTTGGCTTGGCTGATTCTGCCAGCTATTTCCGATGTGCATCTGCCGTCTGATGAAATGACCGTTCCCAGGTATTTGAACTTATTAACCTGTGTCAAGGTTGTGCCATTTGTTGTTATTTTGCATGAGGGGATTTCATGTTTTTTACTGATCACCATGACTTCAGTCTTCCTGCTGTTTAGTTCCAACCCCTTACCTTTGCTTTCTATTTCTAGTATATTCACAAGGTTTTGTAGATCCCTTTAATTTTCTGCAATTAGCACAGTGTCATCTGCGTACCGAATGTTGTTTTATCATTTTCCCTCCAACCTTTAATCCAGGGTCTTCTTCTAGGTTTTTCATGATGTTTTCGCTGTATAGTGAAAACAGATCTGGTGACAAAACACAACCCTGACTCCTCTTTTGATGTTTTGTAAAGAGCTTATATTGTTTTCTATTCTCATTGCAGCTGTTTGTTCCCGGTACATATTCCTGATTATTCGTACATCTTTTCCATCAACATCGAGTCTCTCCAGTTGGTTGATCAATTCTTCATGTCGTACCCGATCGAAAGCCTTAGTATAGTCAACAAAGCATAAATACAAATCCTTATTCATCTCAGTTGACCTCTCTATGATAGTTCTTTGGATGTATATGGCATTAATAGTTCCATTCCCTTCCACAAATCCACGCTGTTCTTCTGCTATTTCTCTTTTGATTCTATTCCTTGTCCTCATCATGATTATTCTTAACAGGATTTTTGTTACATGACTCATCAAACTGATTGTGCGATGGACAATAAATGATTTATATTGTAATGAGAGTTTCTCAGCTGATTGTGGTAGATCATTATCAAAGGTGTGGACTCTTGGAAGGAGTGGTGAATGTGTTGATTTGAGAATCAGCATGCCATGGCCAAGTCACATGGGCCAAGAAAGTGCTTACATTTTTAATGTTATGACAGCCTACCACAGTACCAGTGTCCTCACTTCATGTCTAATTTTATTTCATATGATGTTTGTTGAGGATGGCTGGTTTTACATCACTTGGGGGTGGGAATTTTCCTTAGTTTTGTGGATTTCTCCAGTACAAAGAATCAATTTTCTCGGATTACATTGGCCCTTTCCTCAGAAAATCATATTCTGCTTTTTTTTTTTTTATAGACTGTGCATTATGAGTAGACTGTAATCTGCTATTTAATATGTGTATATATAAAAATTACACAGTGCAGAAAATATTTTTCAGAACTGTACAATGTCTGAGTTGATGCCTAGAATGGCACAGATTACACAGGTTTTTAATGATAATAATTATAATTATTACAGTATTTATACAGTGCCAAACCTTGACAATTCAGATAAAAGCAAGTGCACTCACACAGCAGGTATATGCATATAAAAGGCTAAAAACAAAAAAACAAACTGAGGGAAAGAAGCAGGTATAGAATTCATTAATGGGAGAAGGGGGTTTTTAGATTGGTTTTAAAAGCAGAAAGGATAGTGTTAGGCAGGGCAGAGCAGAAGTCTATTCCAGGCTGATGATCCTGAGACAGCAAAAGACTGCTGGCCAACAGTTGAAGGTTTAAATCTAGGAACCTGAAGGGAAAGAGTATCTGAAGTTGAGCGCAAAGTGCGAGCTGGCATATGAATATTGATGTTTTCGCAAAGATGGTGGTGGAGCAGACTGGTGAATACATTTGTAACACAAGGTATCCAGCTTATATTCAGTTCGTTTTAAGACAGGCAGCCAATGAAAAGAGTGAAGGAGAGGACTGATATGATCAAATGTTTTCTTTCTGAGTACAAGATGAGCAACTGTATTTTGTGTGCGTTGCTGACACAGGAGAGAAGAAGCTGATAGTCCAGTAAGGAGAGCATTACAGTAATCAAGGCGAGACAAAATGAGAGATGTCACAAGCTTAGAAGCAGCCTCAGTTGAAAGATATCTTCGAATGTAAAAAATGCGCTGAATCTGATAGTAGCATGATTGGCAGGTCTGGGTCAGAAACTTCTGCATTTTTAATTCCTACAAAAAAAAATTCCTTGGGGGAGTGTGGGGAGAATGCCCGTGGAAATCTCTAAAAAAAACATTTTCATTAGTTTTCACGCCTGCATCATGCGACCCGTGTTTGGTGCCTCGTCCACATGTAGTAGTGTGAGATGTAAAATAATGACACAAATCTATAATAATATAACCGATCTTGATCTTGATATGTGCATTGCAGAAACCATGATTGGCATAAATGTGGTGCTACAGATTGTGGATTTCACATCAAATCAGAACTATATTCATGCCATAGTAGATTAGTTAGCACAATGGACTTTTTGACTGGAAGGTTGTGGTAGTTAGCACAATGGACTTTTTGACTGGAAGGTTGTGGAATCAAATCTCATAAGTTAAAAAAATAGTAGAATTTTTAGCTACAACCTGTGGAATCAAATCTCATAAGTCAAAAAAATAGTAGAATTTTTAGCTACAACCAGCTCCCAGTCAGATTTGAGTGTGCTGTGGGTGTTTGCAAGCTGGGACAAGACGGTCAAGTGTCATCTATTCTGAGAATGCAACATGAGAGTTGCTCAAATTCCCTGACCAACATCACACATATTTCTCAAACTTGTTGCCAGGGTATAGTCTTAAAAAAAATGTCTAGTCATCCAGTTCAAATCCAGATATAAGTAAAAAATGTCACAACTTATTAATACAGATCTAATCAGATCTGAGGACTGAACCACAGCCAATTCATTATATGGTTGGGTTATCCTGCCAAATCCCTCCCCACCCCACCCCCACCCTTTTGACTTGCAAGCATACACATACTCAACAGCATGAATCTAAATAAGCACACAAAAATATGTTCAGAATACACACCATTTTAATTACAAAAAGGTATAATACTCTTCATTACATAATACAAACAGAAACATATTCATATTTCATAAACAAATCAAAAATGATCCTGGTGAAATTCAAATTGTATTCTTTTGATCTGATGATACATCATGTGGCACAGAATAACAGCTTGTACTAACGCTGGTGGCAGATTTGAAAATGACAACTCAACATTCAGAGAAGCAATCTCCTAAGTGCTTGGCACTTTTAAAAAAAAAGAGTGATGCAATGAAAATTAAAGCCAACAGTAAAATCAGTCAAGTAACCATGACATGACGGTTTTCTTTTCTGCCGCAAAGGTTTCTTCTCACACACCCTTCTCTGACTGAAGCTGGATTCATGATGGATCTGATGTATTCCCTCACAGGATGTGATATGACATGTCACCAACATAAAATGAAATTATCTTTATCATACAAGGATGTAATACTCATTTATATCATACAAGGATGTAATACTCATTTATTACAATTATAGCATAATAATATTGAACTCTCTGACTCCCTTAGCCTACTTATCAGCTTCCTGATAGCAGATTTCCCAACCCCATCAACACTCACTTGGGTAAAGGTGGAAGTAGCAAATGACAGTATAGCAGCATGCTAATCCCTGTTAAAAAAGTTTATACAAAGATAGAATTTTAATTTCAAAACTATTACATGTCAGAAATGACTAAATAATTTCAGTAATCTGTTCGTTCACCTAGCTTCAAAATGTCAGTAACATCAACGTTCACTCTTGTTCTTGATGAAGACCTTTGGCACACCGGTAGATAAGATGGTCACTTTCTCCATTTATATGTGACCACTTGACTTCACATGCCCCTCTGCATCTAAGAACCCTAGAACCGTTTGTGAAATCAAAGGAGCACATTGCATTGTACTTGGTGAATACTGACAGAGGGGCAACTGATACAAGGATGCTTCTGTGCATATTCATATGATACAGATATTTACGCATCAGTTCCACTTTTTCAGGATTGAGGAATGCTCTTTGTTATGTCACTTTTCTTGATCCAAAGGGATTCTCATTGTTTTTCAGCACAGATATGCTAAATCGTTTTTGTTTTTTGTTTGTGTTTCAATTTCTTTTTCTGACATGTATGCATGTTTTTTCCTTCACAATATGCAGAGATACACTGCTGCAGTCTGCATACTCCCTCTTTGGTGAGTGTGTAAGCTGGGGGTTTTCATGTTTCCATAAAGTCTTTGACATGACTTGTAGGATCTTTAGCATGTACATTTGATGTCCTTTGTGTGTACAAATGAGGGGGGTTGAGGCACTTTCAGGTCTGCACATGGTGACTTGGGAGAATGGAAGATATCTCCATCCTTTACCCACCAGGCAGGTGGCATCTAGGCAGGACTGAAGCTCAGAACTTTTGACTGAAGTCTGGATGCCTTACCCACTTGACTGTTGCACCCATTAACCAAGTTTTGGATCAGCTATGCTTCGCAACTGAACCACCTTTGTCTACAAGCATGATGGCTCATTTTGAATTAACCAAATCCATGGCAGAAAGGATAAGGCAAATAACCGGCTCACATCAAAATTACCGTAAGGCAGTTTTACCTTTGAATATGACTTTGCAAGCAAACGTTTAAAGTCTACATGCCAGCATTGTGGTCGATTTCTACAAAAGAGCACACACATGCACTTGCATACTTTTTTTCTTAATGTGTAATTACTTGGACACAAGTTTAACAGCATTGCAGACCGCAATCAGATAGCATGACAGATCAAAAATACATGTATTAGCTCTGTGAGAGGTTGACAAAGTCAAAATGATAAGCACTGTATGCAAACCATAACAGTATTTATCCATATTACTCTTTCTTTTCTTTCTGCAAATATGATGAGACTATAACATTCTTTGTTGTAAACAAAAACAAAAACCAATACAACAACAATACAAAACCAATATTCATTTTTACATGACACACACACATATTGACTTTATAAAGGTCTACCAGAAAAAGGCTAAAACAAAGACATCATAACTATTGTAGTCAAACATCCAAAACTGACAAAAATGTACAAACATCAAAAACAAAAATGACTAAACAAGTACACATACCAAAATCTGACAGAAACGAATAAATGCCAATTGAGCAATATGATGGTCATGATTAATCAAATGACAATTAAACAACAATACAGAATGAAAAACAAATGGAACAACAACAAAAACAAGAACATTATGCACTTTAGTGCTGTGTATGAGTTTCATGTTTTATCTATCTGAAAAGGATGAACTTAAAAGGCCTAGCAGGGCTACAGATACAAGTGTGTGTGTGGTGTGTGTGTGTTCATTCGTTCTTTAATTTGTGTGTGTGTGTGTGTGTGTGGTCTTTCATTTAATGTCTATTCACTTAAGTGATTTTAGACCACAAAAAAAAATGAGGAGTGAAGAGTATACTTGGAAACGGTTAATCTTCAGGAAAAAGAAATGAACCAGAAAACAACTGTGATGAGGATGAGAAGGAACAAAATCATAAGACGTTATCATAATTAACTTTTAATTATGTGTGTGTGTGTGTGTGTGTGTTTGCGCACCTGTGTGAAACTCATGATACAGTTATGAGGAGCATCACCATTTACATCTCTGCAAACAGTGTTTCTTTTAGAGCCGTAATCTCCAATTAAGAAGTACTGATTATTTCATGTTCATATTAATGATTACTTATTTATTAAACAACAACAACAGCAAAGTAAGCAAACAAAAACAGTAAGAAAAAAACAAAAAACACCATAAAGTATAAACAAACTGTGCAAAAATGATTGACAATAAGTCAAGGTAATCTAAAATTTCATCCAGAAAAACAAAAAACACCAAAACAAACACACTTGTTTGGTTAGTTTTCAAACAGGTACAAAGATAATTTATTAAGGAAATTCTTCATTTATTCCACTGTAGGCAATTCTACAGCAAAATTAAAATGGCTGGGCAAAGCAAACAAATGTTAGAATCAAGAAAATCACATAACAGAACCACAATTATATGGCAAGTATCAGCATAAAAACTCAACATAATGTTTAAACAAAAAACACATGGTAATATTACTGAACAAAATAACAAAATAAAAATGTATAGGCTTAAACAAGTAAAACAAATCTATGACATGATGATAAAAATTGATGGAAATACCTCCAAAATGCATTTAATAGAAAATTCACATACATATTTGCATTCACATATTCATATTACTTTCTTTTTTGTCACGATGGACTTTACCATGTGAAACATGGGCTCTCCCTGTTGAGAGTGCGTCATTGCAATGCAGCGCCAACCCCCCATCTCCCAATTCTTTTTTTGGACCAAGACTTTAGAAAGGCAAAAAGGCTAATTGGCCTTCAAGGGGAGGGACCTGGTAAATGAACCTATCTCTCCATCATTTTATGCAAGGGCAGCCGGACAAATGCCCTGCTCTTCAAGATTTTCAAATGCCATGGGATCTTTTACCGTGTGCAGGCCAGAGGGCACATGGGTCCGTTTTCCATCCCCTTCTAAAGGACTGGAATGAATCTTGAGTTCATTTGTTGGCAAGTGAACATCTGAACCATTATGCCACATTTTGTCCTCAACATTACTACAAAGCAAGCGAAGAAGTTGCCATCCACGACGCATTAACAAGGTGATTAAAAATACACTCAATCTGTGAGTAAGCAGTTACCATCAGCAGCCGCAAATATATTGGGTAACATCATGAGTAAAATGGAGCACAAGAAGAACAATCAACATTTATCAGCTCTTAGGTGCCATGTTTTGTGACCTTTGCAGCGTTCTGCTGAAGAAAACCATACTTCATCGCTGAATTTAAAATGTTGCAAAACTCTTGTGTTTCAATGCAGAATATGGTTTCTACTGCAGTGTGAAATATTGCAAAACATCATGTTCTATTACGAAATATGAAATGTTGTAAATCCTAAGTTTAGTAGCAGAATATGAAATGTTGCAGAACACAATGTTTCAATGTGGATTATGAAGTGTTGCAGAACACAATGTTCCACTATGGACTATGAAATGTTGCAAAACCAGTAATGATCCTAAAGGGAGTGTGTAGGAGAAGGTGGTGTCCCACACCAGTAACTAAACAAAATCCAGAAATTATCAACACTGTATGAGGCAACAAGTGTAATCAACAGCTACTGTGTCTGTGACTGTGGGTTTTTCCCCCACAGAATAATACAAGAACAACCACAATGTGTGTTATCTGTTTTCAGAGAGCTAGTATCTCTGAAGTGTCTCCTCAAAGGATAATTTCATGTCTTATCAAACAACAACAAACAAATCCTCTGACAGAACACTGCAACCAAAGACTACATTGCAAAGGTCTGGCAACAAAATGGGTCTCCTGCGGTGGCCTCATGAAGAATTTGGTATAACATTACTCAGTTTATACAGGACAATCAAAATACAATATTTCCTTTAAAAACAGCACAAGCCGAACCAGAAAAACATAACATTAATATACAATCCAAAAGTGTATAAATTTTATGGAATACAAAATACATGTGCACACACACACACACACAGTCTTTAGACAGTGCACAAAAGTGTTTAAATTTTATGGAATAAAAATACATGTGCACACACACACACACACACTCTTTAGACAGTGCACCACTTTGTTCTACAAAGATTCCTTCTATTTCAAAGATATAGCTTGATTTTCCTGTCCTAAGCTATTGACATATATTGTATACTCGTCTTGCGAAACTCGCTCTGCCCAATTCTGAGACAAACAAAACAGTTTCTGCTTGCAACATTTACACATCTGACAGACAGACAACCTGTGACCATAGACCTACACACAAAGACAGGCAACTTGGCAAATTTCTGGCCCATTACAACCTCAGCATCAATGCCTACTTCTTTTTTGGGGGGGTGAAGGGGGGGGGGGGAATAAGGCCTTTTTCTTTTCTTTTTGAGTAAGGCCTCTTTATACCTCAAAACACCCTTAAAATAACCTGACCATAGTTAATCAATAGTTTTCACTGCCTTTATGCCTCAAAACAACCTTAAAACAAGTTACAGATTGTTAATAAATAAACTGTTTTTATGTGCTAACAGTTTCCTCTTTATACAATTGATGAGAGTATAAATGGTTTTTCAGGTCATTTTCTGATTCAATCTTCAGCATTTTTTCATCAGTTATTTCTCTGTTCAGAATAATTATTGCTTCTCATAGTACAAGAGTTATAACTAACCAGTTGCTCTGAGTTCTGCTACTTACAGTATCATAACATACAGTCACCCAACACAAGAGCAACTATAAAGACCTACTATCCTCAAAAAAGAAAAGAAAAAGCTGAGATGGTACGGTCGTGTAACAAGAACCAGTGAACATTCAAAGACCATCCACAAGTGAACAGTTCCATAGGAAAGGAGAGGGGGTAGACTGAGGAATAAATGGACAAACAACATTGCAGAGAGAACAGGGAGCTAAGCCAAAACCCAGACACTCACACTCAACCATGGAAAGGTGCAAACAACTGGTGTAGCATTCAGAAATGGACAAAGAACATTGTAAACAGTGGACCACAGAGAGCTTTGCTGCAAACTAGGCACTTGCCAATACTGTATCTGGTGGAGGCAACTAGAGCAGCATTCATCAGTAAAACACCCTTACAATTTAGTGATTGAGGGATTAGTAAGCTGTAAACTGTTTATGCAAGGTAAATCAAAGTGACCACCCGCATTCATAAATCAGAAACCAGAACCAGATCTACATGCGAATTCTGATCCTATCTGTGTGTTTCTCTCATTCCTGTTTATGCCATGTCAATATCTGTCAGATCCTCAAGCTGCTGTTTCAGGTCACTAAAAATTGGCCTCTGATCTGGGCTAGCTTTCCAACAGTTCATCATGATGTTATACATTTTTTCTGGGCAATAATCCAGCCTGGGCAGACGATACTTATTCTGATATCTCCTGATCAGTTTTTCAAAATCAGGCTTTTCTGGCTTGTTAGGGTCCAGACAATCTTCAGGTCGTTTGTTGGTGAACATCTCCCAGAGGACTATGCCAAATGACCAGACATCTGTCTTGATCGTGAATTTGAGCTCTGGGGTTGAGTAGCTTTGGAGTACCTCTGGAGGCAAGCTGAAAAATAATTCAAGCACACATAAACACATAAATACTACACTGTAGAACCATTTCCCCTATATTTCCAAACTGTATTAATTATATCATATGATTTATAATTCAATTCTTTTTCCTTTGTTTGACTAGCTCTGATAAAAGTATTCAGACAATTTGGTGCATGGTCATTCAGTTGGAATATTACTCAAAAAGTATCAACAGAACATATCACAGATCTGTTCATTAAGAGAGCACCTCTAGATGTTGATAATCACAAACTGCTTTTGTACATGCTTTGGGTCTTGTGAATCACAGTTTACCACGTCACTTTTTTCTTTATCTTTTTTGCTTGCTGCTTGTTCTTTTTTTTTCTTCTTCCTTTAGTCCATGAAGAATGTGCACTAACACGGAACAGACATCGATTAAATTTTTGTTTGGACTGATGAAAATCCTACATGTTGTCAAATTCCACATGTCATGCTTTGATGAATTTTAGATTGATAAGTATAGGCTTTGATTGAAACATGTTTAAAACATCAAATGTGTTTATAGCTTCTCTAATCACAAGGCCCATGTCACAGAATGGATAAGTAGGGAGGAACAATTCTTCAGATTAAATTTTTGGGGTGGCAGGAGCCAAAGATTTAGTCTAGTCTTCAGAGTTCCGGGGACAGAAGCCAAAAACAAAACCAACAACCACCAGAAAACCTTTCGATGGCAGGTTTTTTTTTTCAGAATCCTGAATTTCGGATTAATTTTAAAAAATAGCGTAACAAATTTTGCATGTAAAATATGAGCTGCTCTTCCCTGGGCGTTTACATACCACATGGAAGTCATGTGAATAACTCTGTGACTTCCATCTTCATTCAGATGGAATTCTGAATCCTGCATGGATGATTTCTGCAACATCACTTATCACTTTTTTTTTTCATTACAATGTTTTCTCAGATATGTGTATGCATATTGTTCTGGTTATCTGGCCCATATCATACAATATTATGTTGTCTGCATCTTCAGTGGGTGTGCATGTTGGATGTTTTCATGTTTCCATAAACAAGAGAACATTTACAGAGCTTACAGGATCTTTAATATGGTTTGATGTTATGTGTGTCTACACAAGAAGAGGGTTCAGACACTGGCAGGTCTGTATGCCTAAGTGGTCTGAGAGAACACAAAATTCTCCACACTGTATCACCCAGGAGTACCCAACCTGGCGTGGACGGGACCCGCAAGGAGGGTGGAGACAGAACTGATAAGACACAACCACAGAGGGGATCTTCAATCTCCACATCTGGTATGCAGCAGCAAGTTCAAGCATCCTGATATTGGTCCATTCTTTGATAGATGACACCAGCTGTTCCACGGATTTCCACAAAAACTGAGACTGAGAATCTGCGGAAAAAAAAACATCCGCAAAAGAAAAAATCTGAAAGAAAAAAATGTCTTTACCATACTATAAATTAAGCTCAAATATGTGTCAGATTGCGCCATTTTAAATGTAAATTTTCAAAATTTTCCGGAAGGGTGGGGGGGGGGGGGGCAAGCCCCTCCACCCCCCCCCCCTGATTTTCAGGGATTTTTGCTTTTCCTCAGTGGGAGCCCTGAACCTTGGAGATAGTCTCCCTCATGGTTACTTTGAAGGATAGTCTTGAACAGCAAATCATGGCAGGTGACGTGATTAAATTAAGCCAGCTTGCATCGTTTCCCTGTTGCCAGAATCAGTTCCTGTGGGCCCACCAAGGTCTTGATCCTGTTCTATGAGAATCTGGTGGTGTTTTGTTAATGTGGAAATACAAAGCAGATTTCTCAAGCATTCAAAGTCAGAATTCACTTCTCTGAGCCAGCAGGCAGTGTCCTGGTTTCACAGCTTCAAAGGAGAAGACAATCTGTATCTGATGGTGAAACAGATAATGGTAGCCTACTTCTCTAGATTCTGTCTGGCCACTAAAACAATTGCTGTTACAATACTGAAGTGATTTTTGCTGTGCTGCTGCTGTCTGTCACGGTAGTTCACATGTACTTCAAACTGTCAACCTCTTCACGTTTCTGGCCATTCATATGGAGTTCTGCACTGCTGTTGGTTGTGCTCCTGATCATGACTTAGTTTTATTGTAGCTGACTTCCACTCCGCACATCCCTGGGCTATCAACAAGTCTATCATATCCTCAGTGATGATTTTCACTTACATACACACACACACACACACACACACACACACACACACACACACACACACACACACACAAAGAAACCCAACCACCAAAGGGACACAGCAAATTCAGTGCTCTTGACATACAAATTACCTGTAGACGGGCAGCTGGTGATTTTTGCTTTTGGACTTGCGCACATCGTAGTAGCCATTCTTTAATTCATGGGAGAGGCCAAAGTCACCCAGTTTAGCGGTGATGTTTCTGGGGGGATGGCCGTCACTGCTGAAGAGCAGAATGTTCCTGGCTGCAAGGTCCCCATGGATCCTGTTGTTTTTCTCACAGAAGTACTCCAAGCCCTAGATCACATACAATCAGATTTCTATGAGGATCATACATTTTATAATTATCATTATTGCAACTTTCAGCATTTACAAACATTCACGTTAAGATGATGATGATGATGATTATGATTATTATGCACTCTCCCATCGATCCAACATATGGACAGGTATATTAGTCCTCACTGCCCAGTGCAAGTTTTCATGTGGGACACAAGACCTTTCTTGGAGACACATGTTCTTTCACAGGTACTGAGTGGGAAGGACTCCTGTAGCCTTGGGTTCTGCTTCCATCTTCTGTTAAATAGTAATCATTCTGCATTGTTGAAATTTGTGCCCTGTATACACTGCTGTCACCAACATACTCTGTCAAGGGCAGTACCTTCCCACTTGGTACTGCCGATGCCACAGGTGATGAGAATGGCATTCAGAGCACCCATGTCCTGCTTTAGTGGTCTTTCTTGGTCAAACTGTCCTTGCTACAGGAGTATCTTCAAGATCTGGCTGTTTTCCAAACAGACTTGTCTGTCCAACAAAGCTGGCATTTGATGAACCACACACTGTTAGAATCTGAAGGTCAGACACTTAATCTCGCCATATATTGTATATCTTTTATAAACATCTTCAGTGGAACTGCACCAGTCTCACGGTAGTACAGCTGGACACTCAAGACTACTGCTCTGTACTCATGGTAGTACAGCAGGACACTCAAGACTGCTGTTCTGTACTCATGGTAGTACAGCAGGACACTCAAGACTGCTGCTCTGTACTCATGGTAGTACAGCTGGACACTCAAGACTGCTGCTCTGTACTCATGGTAGTACAGCAGGACACTCAAGACTACTGCTCTGTACACATGGTAGTACAGCAGGACACTCAAGACTGCTGTTCTGTACTCATGGTAGTACAGCAGGACACTCAAGACTGCTGCTCTGTACTCATGGTAGTACAGCAGGACACTCAAGACTACTGCTCTGTACACATGGTAGTACAGCAGGACACTCAAGACTACTGCTCTGTACTCATGGTAGTACAGCAGGACACTCAAGACTGCTGCTCTGTACTCATGGTAGTACAGCAGGACACTCAAGACTACTGCTCTGTACTCACGGTAGTACAGCAGGACACTCAAGACTGCTGTTCTGTACTCATGGTAGTACAGCAGGACACTCAAGACTACTGCTCTGTACTCATGGTAGTACAACAGGACACTCAAGACTACTGCTCTGTACTCATGGTAGTACAGCTGGACACTCAAGACTACTGCTCTGTACTCATGGTAGTACAGCTGGACCTCAAGACTACTGCTCTGTACTCATGATAGTACAGCAGGACACTCAAGACTACTGCTCTGTACTCACGGTAGTACAGGACACTCAAGACTACTGCTCTGTACTCACGGTAGTACAGCAGGACACTCAAGACTGCTGCTCTGTACTCATGGTAGTACAGCAGGACACTCAAGACTACTGCTCTGTACTCACGGTAGTACAGCAGGACACTCAAGACTACTGCTCTGTACTCACGGTAGTACAGCAGGACACTCAAGACTACTGCTCTGTACTCACGGTAGTACAGCAGGACACTCAAGACTACTGCTCTGTACTCAAGGTAGTACAGCAGGACACTCAAGACTGCTGCTCTGTACACAACAATCTTTAAGGCATTCCTGATTCTGAGATACTCTGACGAACAAAAAGATACTAAGATACTCTGAAGGACAAAGTGATACAAGATACTCTGAATGACAAAAGTGATACTAAGATACTCAAGGACAAAATGATACAAAGATACTCAAGGACAAAAATGATACCATTATACTCTGAAGGACAAAATGATCAATATACTCTAAGAACAAAACGGTACCAAGATACTCTGAAGGACAAAGTGATACCAAGATACTCTGAAGGACAAAGTGATACCAAGATACTCTAAGGACAAAGTGATACCAAGATACTCTGAAGGACAAAGTGATACCAAGATACTCTGAAGGACAAAGTGATACCAAGATACTCTAGGAACAAAGTGTTACTAAGATACTATGAAGGCCAAAGTGATACTAAGATACTCTGAGGGCCATTTCAATACTGTATTAAGATACTCCCAGGGCCAAAGTGATACTAAGATACTGTCAGGGCCAAAGCAACACTAAGATACTCTGATGACCAAAGTGATACTAAGATACTCTGATGACCAAAGTGATAAGATACTCTGATGACCAAAATGATACTAATATACTCTGATGACCAAAGTGGTGCTAGGATACTCTGATGACCAAAGTGACACTAGATACTCCCAGGGCCAAAGTGACACTAATATACTCTCAGGTCCAAAGTATACTAATATACTCTGATGACCAAAGTGATACTAAGATACTCTGAGGGACAAAGCAATACTAAGATACTCTGATTACCAAAACAATACTAAGATACTCTGATGACCAAAGCGATACTAAGATACTTTCAGGGCCAAATTGATACTAAGATATTCTGCTGACCAAAGCAATACAAAGATACTCTGAGGACCAAAGCGATACTAAGATACTCTGAGGACCAAAGTGATACTAAGATACTTTCAGGGCCAAATTGATAATAAGATACTCTGACGACCAAAGTGATACTAAGATACTTTCAGGGCCAAATTGATATTAAGATATTCTGATGACCAAAGCAATACAAAGATACTCTGAGGACCAAAGCAATACTAAGATACTCTCAGGACCAAAGTGATACTAACATAATCTGATGGCCAAAGCAATACTATGATACTCTGAGGACCAAAGCGAGAATACAATACTCTGAGGGTCAAAGTGTTACTAAGATATTCTCGGGGCCAAAGTGTTATTAAGATACTCTGACGACCAAAGCGATATTAAGGTACACTCAGGACCAAAGCAATACTAAGATACACTCAGGACCAAAGCAATACTAAGATACTCTTAGGGACCAAAGCAATACTAAGATACACTCAGGACCAAAGCAATACTAAGATACTCTTAGGGACCAAAGCAATACTAAGATACTCTTAGGGACCAAAGCAATACTAAGATACACTCAGGACCAAAGCACCAATAAGATACTCTTAGGGACCAAAGCAATGCAAGATACTCTTAGGGCCAAACAATATTAAGATACTCTCAGGGTCAAACAATACTAAGATACACTCAGGGTCAAACAATACTAAGATACTCTCAGGGTCAAACAATACTAAGATACTCTCAGGGCCAAACAATACTAAGATGCTCTCAGGGCCAAACAATACTAAGATGCTCTCAGGGCCAAACAATACAAGATACTCTTAGGGCCAAACAATACTAAGATACACTCAGGGTCAAACAATACTAAGATACTCTCAGGGTCAAACAACACTAAGATACTCTCAGGGCCAAACAATACTAAGGTACTCTCAGGGCCAAACAATAAGATACTCTTAGGGTCAAACAATACTAAGATACTCTCAGTGTCAAACAATACTAAGGTACTCTAGGGCCAAACAATACTAAGATACTCTTAGGGTCACACAATACTAGGATACTCTCAGTGCCACACAATACTAAGATACTCTCAGGGTCAAACGGTAAAGATACTCTCAGGGTCAAACAATAATAAGATACACTCAGGGCCAAACAATACTAGGATACTCTCAGGTCCAAACAATACTAAGATACTCTTATGGTCAAACAATACTAAGATACTCTTATGGTCAAATCATAAGATACTCTCAGTGCCAAACAATACTAAGATACTCTCAGGGCCAAACAATACTAAGGTACTCTCAGGGCCAAACAATACTAAGATACTCTCAGGGCCAAACAATACTAAGATACTCTCAGGGCCAAACAATACTAAGATACTCTCAGGGCCAAACAATACTAAGGTACACTCAGTGTCAAACAATACTAAGATACTCTCAGGGTCAAACAATACTAAGATACTCTCAGGGTCAAACAATACTAAGATACTCTCAGGGTCAAACAATACAAAATACTCTCAGGGCCAAACAATACAAGATACTCTCAGGGCCAAACAATACTAAGATACACTCAGGGCCAAACAATACAAAATACTCTCAGGGTCAAACAATACAAAGATACACTCAGGGCCAAACAATACAAAATACTCTCAGGGCCAAACAATACTAAGATACTCTCAGGGCCAAACAATACTAAGATACTCTCAGGGCCAAACAATACAAAGATACACTCAGGGCCAAACAATACAAAGATACACTCAGTGCCAAACAATACTAAGGTACACTCAGTGTCAAACAATACTAAGGTACACTCAGTGTCAAACAATACTAAGGTACACTCAGTGTCAAACAATACTAAGATACACTCAGTGTCAAACAATACTAAGATACACTCAGTGTCAAACAATACTAAGATACACTCAGTGTCAAACAATACTAAGATACACTCAGTGTCAAACAATACTAAGATACACTCAGTGTCAAACAATACTAAGATACACTCAGTGTCAAACAATACTAAGATACACTCAGGGCCAAACAATACTAAGATACACTCAGTGTCAAACAATACTAAGATACTCTCAGGGCCAAACAATACTAAGATACTCTCAGGGTCAAACAATACTAAGATACTCTCAGGGCCAAACAATACTAAGATACTCTCAGGGTCAAACAATACAAGATACTCTCAGGGTCAAACAATACTAAGATACACTCAGTGTCAAACAATACTAAGATACGAGGGTTGTTCAATTTAAGATGTCACCACCCCCTTAAAAAACGTACCTCTCATCTCAGCAACTTGAAACTTTTACATCCCCTCGAAGTATTCTCCGTTGGCTAGGATGCAAAGTTCAAGCCTCCTACGCCAATTCTCAAGCGCCCTCTGATAGTCGGTTTTAGGCAGACCAGACAACTCTGATCTTACGGCTTTGGCGAGGTCTTGTACCCGGTCAAACTTACGCCCAGCGAGCTTTTCCTTCAGAACAGGGAACAGCCAGAAGTCGCATGGGGCCAAGTCGGGGCTGTAGGGTGGGTGGTCCAAAACTTGGATCCCTTGCTCGCTCAGGAAGGTTGTGGTGACCTTCGCCTTATGGGCACTGGCATTGTCATGCAGAAGAAGGGTCCTCTGGGTGCCGACGGTTGGGCGCTGCTCATGGATTTTTCCTACAACTTTGGGGAGCACAACTTGGGTATAGTAGGAGGCAGTGATTGTTGATTTCTCAGGCAAAATGTCAATTGCCACAAGGCCTTGCGTGTTGAAAAAAATAGAAAACAGTCGCTTGCGACTCTGGAATCCTGGGCGAAGAACAACTGGTCGGTCTCCGTCAGGGCCAACCCACATGCGGTTGCAGCGTTTGTTGGGGATGCCGTAGAATGTGAGCCAACTCTCATCTCCCGTCACTAAGTCACACAGTCGTTTTGGCCCGTTGGGCTCAAACTCATCGAGCAGTTTGCGTGAACATGCCACCCGCTGCTGCTTCTGATCATCACTTAAGAGATGTGGCACCCATCTTGCAGCCAGTTTTCTCATGTGAAGGTCTTTGTGCAGAATGGTGTTAATGGTGCCAATTGAAAGCTCACATGCCTCGCTTAATTCCCGCTCAGTCGAATGTGGATCCTCCTCTATCAGTCTTTTCACATATGCAATGTTTTGTTCGTTCCGAGCTGGTAAAGCTCGCTCTGCACGATTACCCCAATCAGATGGCACTCTACCTGCTCCTAATTGTTTGACCCACCTGCAAACTGTGCGGTAAGACACACAATCCGTTCCGTAAACAGCTTGCAAATCTGCGTGTATCTTCCTACAATCGTCACCAAGTTGTAGCCTTGTGAAAGTGTAGAAACGAAATTGCTCATTGGTGACGTCCATTTTTTTCAGGCTCAGCTATTTGAAACACATTTGTAATTACGTCATACTCCGAGTTGCGTCATGATGTCAACTTTATTTTCTGCATGCTAATCAGGTAAACTTTAAAGTTGTGTTTGGTATAAACATTTTTCTGTGCGTTGCTTCGTTTTCAAACGGCAAGCCTAGTGTCATCTTAAATTGAACAACCCTCGTACTCTCAGGGCCAAACAATACAAAGATACACTCAGTGTCAAACAATACAAAATACTCTCAGGGCCAAACAATACAAGATACTCTTAGGGCCAAACAATACTAAGATACACTCAGGACCAAAGCAATACTAAGATACTCTTAGGGACCAAAGCAATACTAAGATACTCTTAGGGACCAAAGCAATACTAAGATACACTCAGGACCAAAGCACCAATAAGATACTCTTAGGGACCAAAGCAATGCAAGATACTCTTAGGGCCAAACAATATTAAGATACTCTCAGGGTCAAACAATACTAAGATACACTCAGGGTCGAACAATACTAAGATACTCTCAGGGTCAAACAATACTAGCATACTCTCAGGGTCATACAATACTAAGATACTCTCAGGGCCAAACAATACTAGCATACTCTCATGGTCAAACAATACTAAGATACACTCAGGGTCAAACAATACTAAGATACTCTCAGTGTCAAAATACTAAGATACTCTAGGGTCAAACAAAACTAAGATACTCTAGTGCCAAACAATACTAAGATACTCTCATGGCCAAACAATACTAAGATACACCCAGGGTCAAACAATACTAAGATACTCTTAGGGCCAAACAATACTAAGATACACTCAGGGTCAAACAATACTAAGATACTCTCAGGGTCAAACAATACTAAGATACTCTCAGGGTCAAACAATACTAAGATACACTCAGGGCCAAACAATACTAGCATACTCTCAGGGTCATACAATACTAAAATACTCTCAGGGCCAAACAATACTAGCATACTCTCATGGTCAAACAATACTAAGATACACTCAGGGTCAAACAATACTAAGATACTCTCAGTGTCAAAATACTAAGATACTCTCAGGGTCAAACAAAACTAAGATACTCTCAGTGCCAAACAATACTAGCATACTATCAGGGTCAAACAATACTAAGATACTCTCAGGGTCAAACAATACTAGCATACTCTCAAGGTCAAACAATACTAAGATAATCTCAGAGCTAGACAATACTAGCATACTCTCAGGGCCAAAGCGATACTAAGATACTCTGAGGACCACAGCAATACTAAGATATTCTCTGGGCCAAAGCGATACTAAGATACTCTGAGGACCACAGCAATACTAAGATATTCTCAGGGCCAAAGCGATACTAAGATACTCTGAGGATCAAAGCGATACTAAGATACTCTGAGGATCAAAGCGATACTAAGATACTCTCAGGGCCAAAGCGATACTAAGATACTCTGATGGACAAAGCGATACAAAGATACTCTGAGGGACAAAGCGACACAAAAGATACGCTGAGGGCCAAAGCGACACAAAGATACTCTGAGGGCCAAAGTGATATTAAGATATTCTGATGACCAAAGCGATACTAAGATACTCTGAGGACCAAAGCAACACAAAGATACTCTGGGGGCCAAAGCGATACTAAGATACTCTGAAGGCCAACCTCATCAGCTGAAGCATCAACACCACTAAACAGGAACACATTACCCGTAACGGAGCCTGCAGGCCACAGCTGTGTATACAGGGCACAATCAGACTGGAACAGTACAGTACAGCTTGCTACTGAACTGAAAAGGAGCAAACCAAAAGCAGAATACAGTACTCCAGTACTCCTTCCCATGTATGCCTGCGGAAGATGTGGCTCAGGACTGGTCTTCATTTCAAAGTGAAGATCCACACCAGTACGCCTACTCGTTAGCTGGACGGATGGGACAGTCCCTCGTCACCTTCCAAAGGGTCGAACAAACAATTCCCATAGAAATAGCCTCTCAAGGTTAAAGCGCTCGCCTAGAATGTGAGAGATCCTGAGTCTGATTCCCAGTCCGACAGGAACATTTCTTACGCCCCCCCCCCCCCCCCCCCCCCACTAGAGCTTGACTATCTAACTGCTAATCTTTCAGATGATACAATAAACTGCTCAAGATCAGCCTGCCATCTCCATTGCTAAGACAGTCACATAAACAGACATTATATTGCTAGGTGATCCAAGTAAACCAGATAAACGACCTTGGTTTCAGTGGAAATGTGTTGGACAGCTAAAACATGTGCAGCATGGGGACAATGACACAGACCTGATGCAGGAAAAGAAATTATGTACAGTATATGTGAGAGACACCTGAGAGGTTAACTCTTTCATTCTCTTTTTCTATCAAGGAAGCAAGTAGACAGGGTGCAGGAGTGTAAAGATTAAATGGAAATCACCTTGGCAATATCGATGGCCAGTTTCTTGAGGGTCAGCCTGAACCACTGTTCACCCAGTCTGGTGCTCTTCTTGGCCACATATGTTTCCAGGCTGCCCAGGTCGGCCAGTTCCATCACCAACATGTAGGGGTTATTCGTTCCTGCAACAAATATTCGAACCACATTCACGTCTCATTAATCATGATGGTTAAGAATATCATGAAAGAATACTGACGTTTATGAATGTTAAACAAGTGATATCTTGATCTTTCCCTAAAAGATCTTCCCCCTGGCTCTGATGGAAAGAACTGGACTGGACTAGACTGAAATCATCATTATGTCAGAATGGATTTTTCTTTTCTTTTTTTTGTTTTTGTTTTTGGTTCAAACCTTTGACTACTGCACCATGTCCACCAGCATCCTGCATTATGAACCATGTTAGCGAAGCAAAAACTTAACCCTCTGCAGGAAGCTGGTAGACAGGGTTAGCGAGTCCAAGGACTAAGTTCTTGCAGTTGGTGGACAGGGTGCAGTAGTCAAAGAGTTAAATTTCTGTGGTCTTAGTGATCCCATGCTTTTCATTGTGGCTCCAGAATACACCACCGACACAAGTTAATTCAATCAATTGTCTCAGTGCCAAGAAGCACACAGAAGCCAGAGATATCAAGAATCCATGGGCCATCTGCCAGAGGAGACCCTGCACTGATGCTGGGTCACTTTGGTGGAGTTCAACGGTGCCATTCTGATCTAACTCAATAAGGACACTGCCTACTACAAGTAAGCACCCCATTAATGACAGTAACTGCACAATCAGAAAGCCAGGCCTAGCGACAGATCCCCAAATAAGACAACCACCAGAACAAACATTTTCTATGTGAAAAGATGGCTGCTATCCTGGGGTGAACAAGTCATCACAGTACAGAACCATCTTTTCTTTCCTTTTGCCCTGCATGTGCATATTTTTGTTTCAGAGAATTTAACCAGGAACAAGTCTGTTGTTGCCATGGAATTTTTGATGTGTGGTAAATACATGCTGCACATGAGACCTCCATTTTATGGTCTCATCCAAAACACTTGGAAGAAATCAAAATGTTGCCAACATGCATCAAACAAATTGGCAAGGAACTCTTTTCATTACATTTCGATTACATTTTGTCTAGTGTCAGTACTGGGTAAGAACGGATCTGCCTTCTTTCAACAGTTCAGAGGATACTTTATACATGTCCAGCTATGCCAAGCAATTTATTTCTTAATGCAGACTTCCAAAAGATTTTTTAAGTTTCACTCAGCTGTCAGTGCTGATTTGCCAACCAGGCCTATTTTGGTAGTGCTATTTCTGTTTCACCAAGTATACATTAATATCTGTTTACTGAATTCATAATCCAATGAAAAGTGACCATTATCAGTTCTTTCAAACTGACCCTTACAGTTTGGAAGAAACAATTACAGCAACTTCTTTCGCGCTGACTTCTTAAAAAAGAACATTCTTGTTTTGCATTTTTGAAAGAGAAAAAAAAAAAGAAATGTCCTTTTATTGGCATGTACCACAGTATCGTCATCTATCCATCATGCCATCACACAACTGACCACATGTACTCCATGTGCTCCAAAGCAAAAAGCTCAATTATGACTTAATTATTGCGCTTTAGGAAACTTAAACTTTCTTAAAACAGAGCAGTACCTCTCATGACAACTCCATGAATTTTCACCACATTGGTGTGCTCCAGCTGATAAACACACAAGGCCTCCTTCAGGAAACGAGAAATAGTATCTGAGTTGCAGGCATCATCCCGGATCATTTTCACAGCCACTTCTTGCATCTCACAGTTCTGTTCATCTCTCGATTCGCATTCATCCTTTAGTTTGGCCTTCAGCACCTTGCCAAAGTTCCCCTGCACACAGTTTCAAACCATCATCATCTTGCCACAGTTCCCCTGCACACATTTTTAGACCATTTCAACTTTGCCAAGGTTCCTCTGCACACATTTTTAGACCATTACAACCTTGCCAAGGTTCCTCTGCACACACATTTTTAGACCATTACAACCTTGCCAAAGTTCCTCTGCACACATTTTTAGACCATTACAACCTTGCCAAAGTTCCTCTGCACACACATTTTTAGACCATTACAACCTTGTCAAAGTTCCTCTGCACACACATGTTTAGGCCATTACAACCTTGCCAAAGTTCCTCTGCACACACATTTTTAGACCATTACAACCTTGCCAAAGTTCCTCTGCACACACATTTTTAGACCATTACAACCTTGCCAAAGTTCCTCTGCACACACATTTTAGGCCATTACAACCTTGCCAAAGTTCCTCTGCACACACATTTTAGGCCATTACAACCTTGCCAAAGTTCCTCTGCACACACATTTTAGACCATTACAACCTTGCCAAAGTTCCTCTGCACACACATTTTAGACCATTACAACCTTGCCAAAGTTCCTCTGCACACACATTTTAGGCCATTACAACCTTGCCAAAGTTCCTCTGCACACACATTTTAGGCCATTACAACCTTGCCAAAGTTCCTCTGCACACACATTTTAGGCCATTACAACCTTGCCAAACTTCCTCTGCACACACATTTTAGGCCATTACAGCCTTGCCAAAGCTCCCTTGCACACAGTTTTAAGCCATTACAACCTTGCCAAAGCTCCCCTGCACAAAGTTTTAGATAAGAAAAAAATGATGTTGAATAAAATGGGGGGAAAAAACACAAACACAGAATTCATTTATTTTTATTAGTTCCTGAGATATGTGTACCTGAGTCAATGCACCATCAGTGACTCAAACAGCAGAAAATCACTAGAAATTTTGATAATATTCACACACCTGTAACATTTCCCATATGAAAAAGAGCAAATAAAAGAATACTTCTTCACAGTTTGCAGTTTACTTCAGAACTTAATACATTTGCCGTGGTAGAATTCAGGTATGAAAACATTGCACACTGCTAATTTCAGGGTCAAGGTTTTTTATATTATTATTATTTTCTTATAGTATTTAGGATCATTGCATGCAGGGAGATACCTTTGTGCTCACTTTTTGTTTGTTTGTTTATTTTTTGTCCCATTTTCTACACCACCTTAATGGCCACAGAAGCTGGTATATATTTTACAATGCGAATGATGTCGACGCGGATGATAATCATGATGCTATGGAGTTCCATCTAGGATTGAGACTGCTTGACAGGGCTGTGCTCTATACTTACTATCATATTATATCCTGGCATCAACCAGGGCCGAGAGATACAGACACCTGCAGTGCTGATCAGAAGTTTTGAGCAACACCCTCGATGATGCATCCGTGAAGTGGACGAGACTCGACTGTGTGATCCCAGTCTTCCCAACGAGCCCATAGCACACCCAACTCTGGGTAGGAGCCGGTTAGAGCCAAAAAATCCCACAATGATTTTTTAAGGGACTGTTGGGGATTCAAACCCACAACCTTCCAGTCGGTTGTCCACTGTGCTAACCACTACAACATGGCGACTGGTATTTCAGGGTCAAGTTGTTTTTTTCCTGTGTTGCTCAAAATAGGGCCAATGAATTCTCCATGAAAATCACACCCACAGTCACAGATCACAACAAAAAACATACCTTGCCAAGTTCTAAATTGGAGTCGAAGACAAGTCGTGAATGTATGATGCTGCACTTCATCACACTCGTTAGTCTGTTCTTCAGCTCCAGCAGCCTCTCCGGGTCCTCTTCCCACTCATGCGGCTTCACCAACACTGACAAACACATCTCGATATCACCACAGACATAGACAGTGACACAGACTGGCAGCTTAACCAATCAATCTGGCTTAACAGCTTCAACAACACTGACAAACACATTTTGTTATCACCACAGACATAGACAGTGACATAGACTGGCAACTTAACCAATCAATCTGGCTAAACAACTTCACCAACAGTGAAAAACACATTTTGTTATTCACCAACAGTGACAAACAAAACACCACTTCTATGCTGATGACACCCAACTTCAAGACAGTGACTCACCTGACAATATACAGTGCCTCCTAACTCGCACCACTGAGTGTTACTCGGACATTAAAAATTGGATGACATACAACAAACTTCAGCTAAATGATGACAAGACAGAAGCTATCCTCATTGGCACCCGTCAGAAACTTTCTCAGCTGCCTCCTCTTTCTCTCCCATTATGTAACACATCAGTCCCAATTTCTGATTCAGCTAAAAACCTTGGTGTCTGCATTGACTCTACCCTCTCCATGAACAACTTTGTTTCTCAAACTGCCAGATCTTGCTACTATCACCTCCATCGTATAAGCCTGATCAGGAAGTATCTCTCTGTGGAAACAACTGCAAAATTCGTTCTCTCCTTCATAATGTCTCGCATTGACTATTGCAATTCACTCTTGTCCGGTCTTCCTGCCTCCACCACTCACATCCTACAGCGCATTCAAAACAATGCTGCACGCCTTGTACTCAAAAAGAAAAAAGCTGACCACATATCTCCTCTCCTGGCACAACTTCACTGGCTCCCTGTATCAAAGTGCATACAGTACAAACTAGACACCATGTGCTACAAAAGCCTCAATAACGCAGCCCCCGATTACCTGTCAAGCCTACTTGAGATCTATGTTCCCTCATGTACCCTCCGCTCTGCCTCCGATCCTCTGACTTTTTGCTTTCCACGCACTAAGCTCAATACCTATGGTCCACGAGCCTTCTCTGTTTCTGGTCTGCTCTCCTGGAACAAACTTCCTCTCTCAGTCCGTCAGCAACCTACTTTTGTCTCCTTCAAGTCTGCTCTCAAAACTCACCTTTCCTCCTCTGCATAAAATCCTGACCTCACTCAATCCCCTCTGCAGCCTGTCTCCACTTGGAGGGGAATCACATTGTAATATATAATTGTATATAATATGCTCTCTATAATTTTCCATTGCTTTTATTCTTTCTATAATAATAATAATAATAATAATAATAATAATAATAATTACAATATTTATATAGCACAAAATCTTGATAAAATCAAATCTAAGCGCTGAAGCAGACACACACGCAAGAACGCACGCACGCACGCACGCACACACACGCACGCACACACACACACGCACACGCACACACACACACACACACACACACGCATGGCTATAAATGGGTAGAAAGAATAAAAGCAATAAAAGCAAGAATAAAAGCAATGGAAAATTATAGAGAGCATAGCATATACAATTATATATTATAACCATGTGATTCCCCTCCAAGCGGAGACAGGCTGCAGGGGGGGGGGGGGGGGGGGGGGGGGGGGGAGTTGAGTGAGGTTAGGATTTTATGCGGAGGAGAAAAGGTGAGTTTTGAGAGCGGACTTGAAGGAGACAAAAGTAGGTTGCTGACGGACTGAGAGAGGAAGTTTGTTCCAGGAGAGTGGACCAGAAACAGAGAAGGCTCGTGGACCATAGGTATTGAGCTTAGTGCGTGGAAAGCGAAAAGTCAGAGGATCGGAGGCAGAGCGGAGGGTACGTGAGGGAACATAGATCTCAAGTAGGCTTGACAGGTAATCGGGGGCTGCGTTATTGAGGCTTTTGTAGCACATGGTGTCTAGTTTGTACTGTATGCGCTTTGATACAGGGAGCCAGTGAAGTTGTGCCAGGCGAGGAGATATGTGGTCAGCTTTCTCCCCATTTATAGCCATGTGCGTGTGTGTGTGTGTGTGTGCGCGCGCGCACGTTTGTGTATGTGTGTGTGCCTGCATGCGTGTGCGTGCATGCGTGCGTGTGTGTGCGTGCATGCGTGTGTGTGTGTCTGTTTCAGCGCTTAGATTTGATTTTATCAAGATTTTGCGCATATAAATATTGTAATTATTAATTATTATTATTATTTATTATTATCACCACAGACATAGTGACACAGATTGGCAACTTAAACAATCAATCTGGCTTAACACCTTCATCAACACTGACAAACACATCATCACATCTTGTTATCACCACAGACATAGATAGTGACATAGATTGGCAACTTAACCAAACAATCTGGCTTAACACCTTCATCAACACTGACAAACACATCATCACATCTTGTTATCACCACAGACATAGATAGTGACATAGATTGGCAACTTAACCAATCAATCTGGCTTAACACCTTCATCAACACTGACAAACACATCATCACATCTTGTTATCACCACAGACATAGATAGTGACATAGATTGGCAACTTAACCAATCAATCTGGCTTAACACCTTCATCAACACTGACAAACACATCATCACATCTTGTTATCACCACAGACATAGACAGTGACACAGACTGGCAACTTAACCAATCAATCTGGCTTAACACCTTCATCAACACTGACAAACACATCATCACATCTTGTTATCACCACAGACATAGATAGTGACATAGATTGGCAACTTAACCAAACAATCTGGCTTAACACCTTCATCAACACTGACAAACACATCATCACATCTTGTTATCACCACAGACATAGATAGTGACACAGATTGGCAACTTAACCAAACAATCTGGCTTAACACCTTCATCAACACTGACAAACACATCGTCACATCTTGTTATCACCACAGACATAGATAGTGACACAGATTGGCAACTTAACCAATCAATCTGGCTTAACACCTTCATCAACACTGACAAACACATCATCACATCTTGTTATCACCACAGACATAGATAGTGACAGACTGGCAACTTAACTAATCAATCTGGCTAAACAGCTTTCAACACAAACACATTCTCACATCTTGTTAAAAATCATGACGCTGATTCTGTTAACAGTAATCGTGATAAGGACAAGGAAAATAATCAAAGCAGAAATAGCAGATGAACAGTGTGGATTTGTAGAAGGGAAAGGAACTATTAATGCCATATACATCCTAAGAACTATCACAGAGAGGTCAATCGAGATGAATGAGGATATATATTTTGTTGATTATACCAAGGATTTTTGATTGGGTACGATACAAAGAATTGATCAACCAACTAGAAAAGCTCACTATTGATGGAAAAGATCTAACAATAATATGGAATATATGTTGGGAACAATCAGCAACAATGAGAGTAGAAAGTGATCGAAGCTTTTTCCAAAATATCAAAAGAGAGGTTAGGCAGGGATGTGTTTTGTCACCAGATTTGTTTTTGCTTTACAGCGAAACCATCATGAGAAACCTAGAAGAATGCCCTTGGATAAAGCTTGGAGGATAAACTATCTTCATTATGCAGATGACACTGTTCTACTTACAGAAAATGAATAAGACCTACAAAATCTTGCGAATATAATAGAAATAGAAAGCAGAAATAAAGGGGTGGAGCTAAATAATAAGAAGACTGATGTCATGGTAATCAGTAAAAAAACATGAAATCCCGACTAAAACATTTTCATCCACACATTTCTCAAGGACATTTCTGTGAAAGGTTCATGTATATCAGTTCTGTTTGTTCTTTAATCCACATTTCATAATCATCCTGACCTATACTAAACAAGCTAATGTAGAAAAGGCAAAGGTTGAAAAATACAAAAGAAAAACAGAAAAGAGAATATTTACAGTCATATTTCAGGGCCTGCTCTAAATGCTCAGCCTCCTCGGGGTCGTGAACATTGCCTGTAATTCGGGCAGCGCGCACGAACACTGACAGCTGCCAATTCACATCATGTTTCTGTGCCTCCTCCAGCAAGTTCCTCACTGATAAACAATAACCATGAAGAATGACACTCAAACATTATACACTTGTACACAATGACTGGCACCTGCACACATCCATGCACTCTCACATGCATACAAACAAACATTCACATACACGCTTACAAAAGCACGCAAGGGAAGACAGAGGAAAAGGGTAGGAAGAATGAGGGGTGAGGAAGAGAGCACACACATGCATGAAAGAGAGAGAGAGAAAGAGAGAGACAGAGAGAGAGAGAGAAAGGGAGAGTTTCACTGAAAATCTGAAGACTGTTCATAATTTCCACATACACTAGACCAACAGGGAAAAATGGAGTACAAGTAATATTGTTAAAAAAATAGCACAAAGAACATGTCTCACACACACACACACACACACACACACACACACACACACACACACACACACACACACACACACACACACACACACACACACACACACAATTTTCCTAAGAATAAGCAATAAGACTTTCCTCAACAGCACATCACAAAACTTTCCTAAGAACAAGTAACAAAATTTTCCTCAAGCATAAATCACAAGTCTTTCATCAGGAAGACATTACAAGACTTTCTTCAGGAAGACATTACAACTTTCTTCACGAAGACATTACAAGACTTTCCTTTGGAAGAAATCATAAGACTTTTCTTGGGAAGAAGTCACAAGACTTTCTTCAGGAAGACATTACAAGACTTTCTTCAGGAAGACATTACAAGACTTTCTTTAGGAAGACGATACAAGACTTTCTTCAGGAAGATGTTACAAGACTTTTCTTATGAAGGAATCATAGGACTTTTCATGGGAAGAAGTCACCAGACTTTCATCAAAACAAGTCACAGACTTTCTTCAGGAAGACATTACAAAGACTTGCCTAAAGTATAAGTCATGAGACTTTGTTCAGGGACAGGTCACTAGATTTTCCTCACAAAGAAGCCACAAAACTTTCTTCACAAAGAAGTCGTAACTTTCCTTTGGAAGAAGTCACAAGACTTTCCCCAGGAACAGTCACAAGACTTTCCTAAGGAACAAGTCACAAAACTTTCCAAAGGAAAAAGTCACAAGACTTTCCTAAGGAACAAGTCACAAAACTTTACTGAGAAAGAAATCACAAAACTTTCCTGAGGAAGAAGTCACAAGACTTTTCCCAGGAACAAAGTCACAAGACTTTTCCTAGGAACAAGTCACAAGACTTTTCTCATGAACAAGTCACAAGACTTTCCTTAGGAACAAGCGCTTAGATTTGATTTTATCAAGATTTTGCGCTATATAAATATTGTAATTATTATTATTATTATAGAAGACCTTCCTAAGAAAGAAGTCACAAGACTTTCCTCAGCTAGAACTCACAAGACTTTCTTCAGAAAGAAGTCACAAGACTTTCCTCAAGAACAAGTCACAAGACTTTCTACAGGAACAATTCACACAAACTTTCCCCAGGAACAAGCCACAAAACTTTCCTCAAGATTAAATCACAAAACTTTCCTCTCAAAAAAAGACATGAAACTCTCACTGGGAACAAGCCACAACAAGAAAAACTTTCCACAGGAATAAGTCACAAAACTCTCGACTGGAACAAATCTGAAGACTTTCAACAGTAACAAACAGAAATCTTAACAGTTAAAAAGAAAAAAAGAAGAACTGTAGATGGGTCCATGGGAGTCACCTGGAAATCTTTTTTTAAAGGATAAAAATCTTTATAATTTGATGCATTTTCAGACATCAAATCAAAGTACTTTAAAAAAAAAAAGAAGGTATTTCTGCCCTATATGTGCATATGACTACATGTATATCATAAATAATACTCATTATAATTACTTTAGCCTACTTTGAAAAACAATAAAGATAGCTATAGATATTCCGAGGAAATGACCTACAAAATCTGAGAAAACTGATTCTTTCTGCATTGGGAAACCGCAGATCTAAGAACAATTCCCACCCCTGACCTTGTCAGAAGACTTTTCTCATGAACAAGTCATATGACATTCCAAAGGAATAAGTCACAAGACTTCATTAGGTGAAGCCAATAGTCTTTCTATACACCTTGTAAGGACATATCTGGTGCAGAACCAAACAGCTGATCTTGAAGAAGAGAAATTAAATTTTGTCAAATCAAAATATAACTTGGGAGAGAGAGAGAGAGAGAAAGGGGTGGGAGGAGATAAAGACACAGAGAGAGACAGAGAGACAGAGAGAAAGAGAAAGAAGACAAAGAGAAAGAGAGAGAGAACTGCTTGACTGACATTTCCCACATCTCTTCTGAAGCTCAGTGGGTGATGGTCGTTGGTCTGGATATTTGTGCCAACAATCAATAATCATCTGGACCAGGTATTCTTGCAACTTTCTCCTGGGTGCGGAGCTGCTTTCCTCTGTGTTGTGGACCTCATTACCAGTCAGTACCGTTTCCACAGTCTGTGCTGAAGCCTGGGTAGAGTCTGCAATGACAAGATGGAAAACCCATCTTATTGCAAAAAGAAATCCTTAAAATGTATCTGAAAATGGTTCTCCATACAAGCCTTGACTATACCAAAACCAGAAACATATAAATGGATAAAATTGTGTATCCTCTGTCATTCATGCGTAAAGAAATAAAATTGGTTATACTCTTGTCATACATTCTTTTTTCTCACAAGGATAAGATTGTGTACACTCTGTCATTCATGCTTGAATAAATAAAAATTGTATATACTCTGTTATTCATTTTCTTCTCATAAAGTTTCCACTACACGGCTGATCTGCTCTTTGTCTAGCACACAAGACAGGTGCAAAGTTTCGGCTCACTGGCCTTTGTCGTGCATACATAAAAGAACAAATACAACAAAATGTAGGGGGAAAAACAACAACTTCACTGATGATTTTTTATCAGTTATCTTCTTCTGCACAACAAAACATCAGGAAAGTTTTGCTGTTCTGCACACACACACACACACACACACACACACACACACACACACACACACACACACACACACACACACACACACTGCTTTTAAATTTAAATTTTGTTGCATTTGTTCTCTAATGACCTTTGTGTACACTTGATAAAGGCCAACTGGCCAAAAATTTGCATCTGTCTCGCTATATTAACCATACATTCTGATCCTATTTTTGTGTTTTTCTGGTTCCTTCTTGTTTGAATGGAAGTGGTCACTTTAGGTTTGGGATACCACCCAAACATCAACCCTATTCTCAAACTGACTCTACAATTCAGTGTGTATCTCAACAAAATGTCATTTTGATAATACTCTTTCTCCTCTGTTGCTCCTGTCGTTTATGATAAAAACAAACAGAAAAAGTATGGCCAAAACAAAAGATGAATAAAAAGAAAACAAACAGTGGATATTGGACTAGGGTGATATGTTTTCTAAAGAGTTAGCAACCTGCATTTCACACTGAAACAATTCTGCTGCATCCTCCCACCCCCTCCACCCCCAAATGGTGACAAAACTGACCATCAGAGCAATTGGCCGCAGCACGCATGTAATCGGTATCTTGGTTGTCAGTCTCAATGAGTATGTTCTGGGAGTTAACCCAATCCCTCGTTCGTGCATCATTCTGTCCCCCTGGCAGATGATTTCTCTCCCCTTGTACATTGTTGCTGGTCTCCCCTTGTGTCTCTGATGTTGTGATGAAGTTGGATGTCGGCAGCACTTTGCCAGATTTATAGAAGTCAGCCACCTGTATAAAGATATGAATGATCACACCACAGAAGCTTTTTCATACAAAGTGATTGGAAAAAGGGTTCTGTCAACACCTGCATTCAGATGAAGTGGTAGTTGCACAGTATTTCTTTCCTGGCTTTGCCAATCAAAATGATTGAAACAAACAAACTAACAAAAACTTACTGGGAAAGGCATAAATCAAAATGTGTATTTAATACAACAAGACAAGACAGGCAAAAATTTTTGGCCAACTGGCCTTTGTCAAGTGTGAACGTACGATCACAAACAAACAATAAATACAAAATTATGAGAAAAAGACTGAAACTTCCCTGCTGCTTCGTCCATTGGGACAACTCAGAATACTGCACATGGATTGGCTTCTATTTCATGATCATGGGCAGAAGATTTCCAAGGAAACAATGGCCACTGGACGAAGCAGCAGGGAAGTTGCAGTCTTTTTCTCATAATTTTGTATTTGGTGTTTACTTGTGATCTTACATTCATGCTTGAAAAAGGCCAGTTGGCCAAAAATTTGCACCTGTTTTGTCTTGTTGTATTGAATATGCGTTCTGATTCTATTTTCGTGTTTTTTCCGGTTCCTGCTTGCTTGAGCGCGGGCAGTCGCACTTGTTTTGAAAGTCATAAATGTTGTATCTCTGCAAGCTTTTGATCTTGTCATGATATTTTTGATGCTGTTTCTTTTGATTCATGTTCTATAGGCATTGCACTCTGCATCGTGTAAATATGTGATGTACAGGGAATCCAGATTAGTTTGGAGATAATACAATAACAATAATAACTGACAACTCAGAGTACTGCACAAGGATTGGCTTCTATTTCAAGATCATGGGCAGATGGTTTCCAAGGAAACAATGGACAGAACACTGCACAGTATGTGCACTGTGCTTAAGGAAGGTAATGGCAACCCACTTCAAGTATCTTTGCCAAAAAAAGCACACGATGACACCAAGAAAAGAAAAAAGATATATTTCTGTGTCTTCTGAGACCCTCAGGGAAGAACAGAACTCATTGGCTATACTGGGGAGACAGGATCCAAGGATGTGAAAGGCAGCTATGATGACAACATGTATGTATCTGATGGCAGGTGTTGGAAGCATACTCGTAGAGACTATGCAAAAAGAAACAAAAAGAAAAAGAAAGGGCTCATCAACATGGGAACCTGGAATGTGCAAACATTGCTAAAAATGGGAAAGCTTCATCTCCTGTAGCCAGAGATTTGAAGAGCAGGTATGAACATCACAGGATTATGTGAGACCAGATGGAGCAGTGAGGAAAAGTTGGGAAAGTTCACCATTGGTGAGCATACCATCGTTTACAATGGGAGAAAAAAAAGGCTTGTACAGGGTTACTATCATACTAAACAAACGACACGCTGCAGCACTGAAAAGCTACAGCACAATCAATGACCAATTGATAACCATTAAACTGAACACAAAGCCATTTGGCTACATCCATCAGCTCAGTTGGAGAGACAGAACAATTCTACAATAACTTACATACTGCCAAGGATAAAATACCAAAAAGAGAAGTTTGCATAATAATGGGAGACATGAATGTCAAAGTGGGCGAAGGTGAGGACAGAGAGTGTGGAACAGGACCTTATGGGCTGGGAAAACGCAATGAAAGAGGAGAGATGTTAGCATCTTTCTGCCGGGCTAATGAATTGGATATCACTAACATGCTCTCTAAACAGCACAATATCGTAGACAATATACCAGGAAACTCGAAGAAACAGACAATGACAACAAGAAAAAAAAATCATAAATCAGATAGATTACATCATGATAGACAGGACAAGGAGGAGAACTGCTGTCCTAAGCTTGAAAACAAAACTAGGAGCTGATTGTGACAGTAATCACCACCTAGTCGCAGCAAAACTTTGACTCAAAGCTTACAAACAAAATGAAGTCAAGCAGGCCCCTAAATCTGATCTAGAGAAATTGAAAAAGCAAAGTTAGAAAAAGCAAGACATTGCATCTGATTTTGAGATCAAAGTTAGCAATTGCTTCGAGGTGCTAATCCAGGTCTGGACATTAAACAAAGAAATTTGGGCAGATATGAAGAAGACCTACACTGAAGTAGCAGAAGTTAGGCAAGAAAAAAAGAAAACCAATTAAACCCTACATTAACGAGGAAATTATGGATCAAGGCAACCAGAATAGTCAGGCTCACAGATCTGGAAGAAAAGAAGAATACAAAAAACTCAAAAGAGATATCAAGAGCAAAATCAGAAGAGATAAGAAAAATTGGCTTGAGGAAGAATGTGGAAAGATAAATAAGCATAATGAATGCAGAAGATCCAGGGATCTATTCAAACAGATAAATAAAGTTCAATCCACTAAATTCCGACCCAGAAATGACTGCATCAACAGCAAGGAAAGCACCACACTGACTGAATCAGAGCATATCATGAACACACGGAATGAATATGGAGCATTCCTTTTCAGCGACAACAGCTCTCAAGACACTCTATGTCCTGACCTGAACTGTCCCAAATCATAACAAGAACCACTTTTAAAGGAAACTGACGCAGCCACCAAGCAGTTAAAAACAAGAAAATATGCAAGAATTGATAACATTCCAGGAGAACTGTTAAAATATGGTGGAAAAGAAGGTCTAAAAGCAATGCACATCTTTGCTGTAAAATCTGGAATACTCATCAGTGGCCTTCAAGAATTTGTGATACTTCACAAGAGTGGCAATGTCAAAGATTGCAACAACTACAGAACCATTGCCCTAATCAGTCACGCCAATAAGATCCTGTTCATAATTGTTCTCAACAGATTGAAGCCCAAGATAGAAGAAGAAATATCTGACTGCCAAGTAGGCTACACATCCAACAGAAGCACAACTGACATGTTCTTTGTGCTACAAACACTCAATAAAAAAGCTTTCATCTTCATAGACTATAGTAAAGCATTTGACAGCATCATTCATCTCCACCTGTTCAACACAATGGTCAAATTGGGCTTTCCTAAACACACCATTGCATTAATTGCCTCATTATATAAAGACCAAAAGGCTACAGTTAGATGGAACTATCAGAAATGTGAATTCTTCAACATCCACAGGGAAGTCAGACAAGGTTGTATCCTCTCAATGTATCTGTTTAACTCTTTGGAGACGCACCCTAAAATGGCTGCTGAAACTCTCAGTTTTTGGTACTTTTTAAAAATTTATGGAGAATATCCAATGACAATAAACCTATCCTGTTATATATGTTTTAAAAGGTCAATGATTAAACTCTGCTGTCAGTATAATTTCCCTTATTATAGTATACATGTAGTCTTGGTGAAAAAACCCCTAACATCTCCGTAGCTACAGCTGCGGAGCATCACAGTCAACACACGGAGCTCCACAGCTATAGCTGTGGAGCGTCGCCATCAAGTTAACATCTACAGGGAACAAGTCATGAGAGATGCTGACATAGAAGGCATGGGCATAAAGATGGGAGGAAAAAATCCTACAAACCTGTGCTATGCTGATGATACTGCGCCGTTAGCAGACAACATTACCAGCATAAAAAGAATTCTATACAGGGTAGATGCAGCAGGCAAAAAAGCTGATCTAAACTAGAATGCCAAGAAAACAAAAGTGCTATGTGTGTGTGTCAAGCACAAAACTTTCCAGCTCAAACTAACCTTTCCATATTTTCAACGCCTTGAGTGCTGACGTTTTTTGACATAAAATGTTTTCCGTGTGCCACGGAAAAACGTTGCATCACTACCATGTACATTAAAACAACTGTTGCTTCCATATTTATGGGAATCTATGCATAAAAATGCACAGAATGGTGCATTACGGCATTAGGCACGACTAAATGTAATTTCAGATGATTTATGTAGTAATTTCAACAAATATTTTGTTGAAATTCCCGTAAAAAACTCATAACCACTTGCGATAGAACCCAAAAAAACAAAGGAAAAAATAGAAGATATGACCCTCCTGATGAAATCTAATAGTATTCAGACTTTGGCTGACCTACTGACAGATCACTGACAGAGCTGAGCTGCAAAGAGCCACAGTGTGCTAGTGCACTGAGTGGCAGTGCACTGAGTGGCTTGACCCGGTCAAGTCATCCACTGCCCCCACTCGACACGCCTACCCCCACCCCTACCCCACTCCATCACCCTAGTCTTCCCCTTGCCACTTCTAACACTACTCACTGACAGTGCTGGCTTATATAATTCTACAATGTGGGCCTGTCTGAATGCTGTGTAGTGTTGGCCAGCTTCCAGTATTGCCTGTGGCCACAAACCCTGTGTGTCACATGCTCAGAAAATCAATACTTTTCGTGTTGGGTCTGTCTGGTGCACATTTCATACCAACAGCGAGTAACTACTGCTGTTTTCAACCTCTTCTTATGTCAGAATTGTCTTCTGAATCATCCTACAGTCATTTATAAGTTCTTGACTCAACTCACATGCTTTCAAAGGCTGAAAACATGCAGCACTGCAAGACAGTCCTAGTGTCAGCATTTTGCTGAAAACCAGTTTCTCTTTTCAGATAAATAAAACCAATCTGGTGAGGGTTGCATAGGTCAAAAAGTCATGTATGGAAAGCCAGTCACTTTTATGAACCCTCTCTGAGACTGACAACATCAGTCAGTGCTTCTCTCCCATTTACATTAGGCTCAAATGTGCCTCAAACTACCTCTGTAAATTTCACGTAAGTAGGCACTAGAGAAGGCTCCGAGAGCTCTGTAAATTTTACGTTGATGGCACTCAAGAGGTTAATCTTTCAGTTACATAAATGAACTCTAAGTCTTTTTAAGCTCTGTATTTCAGTACAAGTAGTAATAGTAATTTTAGTAGAAATAACTGTTGTAGTAACAGCAGAAGGGAAAGTCAACATAGTCTGACATCTCCAAGAAAACTGTCCATGTTGTGATCATTGATTTTATAAATTCATCCTTATCAAGCTGTTGTTGTTGTTAAGACTCTTTTTGTTGTTTATCATCATTATCATTATTAGACTCACTGCTATTATAGTTGTGATGACTTGTCTGAGTGTACATATGTATGTGTAAGCGCTTTTTATACGCTCTGTTTTTCTAATGTGTGAATGTGTACATGCGTGTGTGTATGTATATGTGTCTCCCTCCAATTGCATCAGCCTTGTTGTGGCGGGGGAGCTTGTGTGTCCTTACGATCCCAGGAGCTATGCCGGCGGGGACTTCGTGGGCCCTGGCAGCTTCAAGCAAGCCGGACAGGTCGCTGGGGGAGGGGCCAGACTAAGGGGTGCATACAAACAAGTCCTGGCAGCAGGGGATGGGTGAAAAAGAGGGTAAAGAAGATACACTTTTCATATATGGCTTCTTTTTCAATGTCGTGAGCAGATGATTTCTTCGAAGGAACAATGGTCAGGATCTCAGCACTGTAAGTGCACTGCGCGGCAAGAAGGCACCCGCAAACTACTTGCTTGTACTTTTGCTAATCATTGCATATGATGAACTTACAAAATGGAAAACGTTATAGTTCTGTGTCCTCTGAGTCCCCCAGGGGGGACCTGAACTTAATGGCTACTGGGGAGGGAGAGTCCGTGTCTGTGAAAGGTAGCTGTGATGACGGTAATGGATTACCCGACGGAGGTTATTGGAAGCGGACATGTAGAAACTCCTCAAAAATGCAAAATCACAAAAAGAAAAAAATGCAAAAAAAGGATTTGAATATAGGGACATGGAATGTACAGACTATGTTAGAATTAGGAAAGCTCTACCTACTAGTCAAAGAATTAGAAAGGAGCAAGATGAACATAACAGGGCTCTGTGAGGTTAGATGGAGTGGGCAGGGACTTTTTACTGTAGGAGAGCATACAGTTGTATATAGTGGAAATGAAAAAGGTGGCTCAAGAGGAGTAGCAATTGTGCTGGACAAAAAGCATGCTGGAGCTCTGAAAAGCTATAATCCAATTAATGACAGATTTCTCACTGTCAAAATAAATACCAAATATGCTGTTTTGAACATAGTTCAAGCTTATGCTCCAACATCCACTAGCTCAGAAGAAGAAATAGAAAATTTTTACAATGACCTCCAAACTATCAGAGACAAAATTCCCAAAAAGGAAATATGCATTGTGATGGGTGACTTCAACGCTAAAGTTGGAGAGGGGGCTGACACAGAATGTGGAATAGGACCATATGGTTTAGGAGAACGAAATGAGAGAGGTGACATGCTGGCTCTGTTTTGTCAGGCAAATGAGATGAACATCACAAATACTTTTTTCCAACAACCACTGCGCAGAAGATACACATGGATCTCTCCAGGAGACAGGTGTCGTAATCAGATTGATTATATTATCATTGACAGATCCTGGAAATCAACTGTCCTCAATGCAAAAACAAAGCCTGGAACAGACTGCGACACGGATCACATTCTTGTGACAACCAAATTAAGAATGAAAATATTGAAGAAGCCTAAAACCAAAACTACGCCAAAGTTCGACATATCAAAATTAGAAAACCCTGAGCTGGCGTTAGAATTCAGTATAGAAACAAGTAATCGTTTCTTAAAGTTACTTGAAGTATGGGATGAAAATGACTCATATCCTGATGAAATCTGGACAGACATAAAAAACACACTGACCAAAATCTCTGAAGAAAAACTAGGAAAAGAAGAAAAAAGGAAAAAAGCTAAGCCCTACATAAGTCAGGAAGTGATAGATCTGGCAGAAAAGAAAAGTCAAGCTCGAAAGCAGGGAGAGCGGGAAAAATACTCAGCACTGAAAAGGGAAATAAAAAGTAAAGTCAGAAGAGACAAAGCAAATTGGCTGGCACAAGAATGCAGTAAAATCAATGAACACAACGAAAACAGGAAGTCGAGGGAGCTCTTCAAACAAATAAAAAAAGTGAAAAAAACAAATTTCAAAGCAACAAACCAATGCATCAACAACAAGGATGGTCACACTCTGACTGAACCAGATGATGTCTTGGATAGGTGGAACGAATATGGCACATCACTTTTTGGCAAGCCTGACAGCCATGAAAATAATTTAGAGCCAAATTTGGAATTGATCCCTGGAGATACGGAACCTAAACCTCTGCTCAGCGAAGTTGAATCTGCCATTAAAGATCTAAAATGCAGAAAGTCTCCTGGTCTTGACAATATTCCTGGAGAGTTGTTGAAACACTCAGGTGATGGTGGACTCAAAGTAATGCATCACTTATGCTGCAAGATATGGAAGACTTGTCAGTGGCCTACAGACTGGAAGCTCCAGGAATTTGTCATGTTACATAAGAGTGGAAATGTCAAAGACTGCAACAATTATAGAACAATTGCACTGATCAGTCATGCCAGTAAAATACTGCTGATAATAATTTTAAACAGGTTAAAGCCAAAAGTAGAGGAAGAGCTATCCGACTGTCAGGCAGGCTATAGGAAAAACAGGGGAACAATAGATATGCTGTTTGTACTCCAGATATTGATAGAAAAGATTAGAAACACAGACCAAGAGATGTTCATCGTTTTCATTGACTACAGCAAAGCATTTGATAGCGTGATTCACCAAAGTCTTTTCCACTTCATGATCAAAATGGGTTTTCCAAGACATCTGGTTTCCCTCATAGCTTCATTATATAATGATCAAAAAGCAACAATCAGATGGAATAATCAAAACTGCAAATTTTTTAACATCACTAAAGGGGTAAGGCAAGGTTGCATCCTGTCTCCACATCTCTTCAGCATATACACTGAACATATCATGAGAGAAGCAGACATAGAAGACATGGGAGTAAATATTGGTGGTAGAAACCTGTCAAATTTACGCTACGCAGATGACACAGGATTACTGGCAGACAACATTACAGGCTCTAGGAGGATCCTGTACAGGGTAGACCGGGTTGGAAAGGCAGCTGGGCTGGACTTAAATTCAAAGAAGACAAAGGTTATGCATGTTGCAGGCAAATATAACACTAGACAGGACCAGATCATGCTAAACCAAGTCCCTCTAGAAAATGTCAAGGACTTTAGATATTTAGGTTCAGTCAAGACACACGATGGAACATGCTCAAAAGACATAAAGATGAGAATTGGAATGGCCAAGAACAGTATGGTTCAATTGAACAATATTTGGAAAGACCACAGCATAACAGCAGACCTTAAGATAAAACTCTTAAAATGTCTTGTCTGGCCAGTGATGTTATACGGCTGCGAGGCATGGACAATGAAGAAAGAGGATGAAAGACGAGTGGAAGCAGCAGAGCTGTGGTTTTACCGAAGACTGCTGAGGGTCAAATGGACGGATAGGCGCTCAAATGAAAGCATACTGAATGAGTTGGGTACTACACGCAAGCTTCTAGTACTCATACAACGGAGGAAACTGAAATATGTTGGACACGCAATCCGTAATGAGAGAACAGACTTGATGTCCACTGTCCTCCAAGGTAAAGTGGAAGGAAAGAGAAACAGAGGACGGCCACCTGCATCACTTGCTAGAAACATCACAAACATCAGTGGCAAGAAACTCCAGGAGGTGGTCAGACTTAGCCAAGATCGAGAGTGCTGGAGGCAACTTGTGAGGACATCATGTGCAGCGGCCAACACTGTTCCCGGTGACGCCGACAGGTGAGACAGGTGAGATGTATATGTGTATGTGCGTGTTTATACATTAGTGTGTGTGCACAAAGCATGCAAAGTGATGGTTTGTCTATGGGTGCACATACATGAACTGTGTGTGCATGCCATATATATAAATGCATACCACGTGCGCATGCGCATATGCACATCAGCATATCCCACTCACATTTCCAGGGATGCAGGCGATGGGATCCTGTCCATGGGAGAGGAGCTCCCACAGGGTAGTCCCCAAGGAGTATATCATTGATGGTACTGTGTGTTTTGACAGGTCTGTGAAGCGCTCCGGTGCCACCCATGGCAACCTGATGGCAGACAGAATGTACACATGAATAGAGAGGCACATTTTGCTTACAGCTTACACTACTGATGATGATGATGATGATGATGATGATGATGATGATGATAACAAGGATGACAATGATGATGATGACGATGATGATGATAATAATAACAATAGTGATGATGATGATGATGATGATGACGATGATGACAACGACGACGACAATGACCACTTGTACAGCACCTCATTTCACAAGCGCCCAAAGTCCTTCACAAAAATATGAGCGACAGAAGCAGACAAATACGGCATAAATGTGTGAACCTCTACTGATATGAATACAGACACACTATAAGACATACACCGCAAATGAAGCAATAAAAACGAATGATAATAAAATTACTTCCAAAATATCAGTTAAGTCATGTCACGACAAATGGAAAAAAATCCGTACATCTCTCTCTCTCTCTCTCTCCCTCTCTCTCTCTTACACATACCCACACATGAAACACATTTGTGCATGTACCAAAAAATGCATATGCACATGCATCAACATATTGAGGGTTTCCTGCCAGAATGGTACATCTCACTTAGCATGCAAAAGGCAGATCATCCATTTTGGTCAGAAATCCTTGATATGCATAAATATACACACTCATTTACTAAACCCTGTCAATGCTGACCCAAGAGAGCCAAGCTGTCTCCTAGTCTGAGCTCCACAGTAAAATATGGGATTTTCCACTACAAAATCACACACATGCACTCACATACACACACATTAGAGTTGAAAGAGATAATTTGTAAGAATAATTTATCCATCGAAGGCCAAAGCCAAAGCACCTTATCAAGGGGTGAAATGAATGTATGGTATCAGTATAAAACAACTGCTTATCCTACAATCTAACAAAGAACAACACTATAATCTTCAATAAAAGAGAAGGACAGTAAAAACAGAGAGAGTATCCTGGTTACAGTGATCAGGCAAGCAGAGAAAGAAATTTCATGAGATACATCATTAATGAGTTTGGTCAATCATTTTATTATGTGAGGCATCATAACAGAACTATTATTATCATTAGTAATGTTTACAGCCCAGCCAACTGCATAGAGCCATATCAAGGTTACAACCATCTTAAAATGCCTCACTGACCTAGAAAAAATTTGGAAAAGAAAAATAAGTACACATTTCAATGTAATTACACTCATAATCTAGGGATATGCCCCTGGCATTGTCCATTCTGCCCAATTAACCACCAGTGGTTTAAAAAAACCAAAATAGACTACAAATAAATAAGTATACCAAAATATGCTAAAACAATGAAAGAAACTGGCCTAAGTTATCAAAAATCGCTTCTAAACATACTATTGCTTTAAAGCCACATCAGAAGTTAATATATGTATGTAAGGCTTTATAGAACACATACAAAATAAAACTAACACATACAGAATAAAACTAATCCATTTATGCTGATAAAACACATTATGATAATGATATGTATTACAGAAACAGATGAAGAAAAGAAACATATGTTCCCAGGTTTTCTTTTCTTTTCTTTTCAGGTCATTGAGATGTTAGAGTGCATTGATGGTTTACAGAAACATACTTGTTTGAAATTTTTATTGATGTTATCAGAAGACTGGTATCAGCATCATGATACATATATGATCCCTTATATATGTCACCTGATACAATTTCATATATGATGTCACCTGATATGATTTCACATATGATGTTACCTGATACGATTTCATATATGGCCTATTTCATGTAAAAAAGACAAAACCTTCTCTGACAGGGAGAACAAAGAGGAAAACAAGGAATAACAAACTTAACCCTCTGCATTCCACACAGATATTACTTGTACACATGAAGTTTCCAAGGTAGGGGAAAGTTCTGCATATGCCACCTACTAATAAACCCTAGAAAACTTAAGATAAAAAAGCAACTAAATGTTATTAGAAAAATCGTTAAATTATTCAAAAATGGTGATGTCTGAATGCAAAGACAGCTTCAAAATGGTCAGCGTGAACATAAAAAACAAATACTTGTTTCAAAATCCATACTCCTAAAGGTCTTTCTTTCAAATTTTTTAGCTAATATCTTTTTAATATAACCTGAAACTGAAAATTTGATTACATTAATCCTTTATCAATAGTTTTATAAAACATTTAAGTGTAAAAATACACAAATTCAAGATTTTTGTTCTCTTTTTGTCATCAGGATGATTTAGTGCTCAATGTATTTGAATCAACTTATAAAATAAACTTCCTATTTTTCTGTATTTTGTGTAAGAGTATGCAAATTTTAGGTATTCTTTAACACTTTCCAATACGGTTTGGAAGGATACTGCTATGATCACAATTCAAAATTAGCACACTTCATGTGCCTACATCTCATGCTCATTTATCCACATGTACTTACTTTCAAAGCCACACACTTTGTATACTGCCCTTTTGTGGTCAGAAACTAGACCACCGGAGACTGGGCCATATGCTGGATTTGCAGTACATCTCTGATCCTTATTACTGACAGCAAGATAAATCACAGAATCAACAGGCATGTTAGCCACGCTGGTTATGAAATCTGACTTTCCTACTGGAAGGTCCTAGTCTGATCCTGCCTGTGCAGTGCCTGGTGGGTAAAGGTGTTATTGTTATTGTTATTTTTGCTTAAAGCCCAGATGACTAAGCAGAGTCATATCCGAGCTATAACCATTTCAAAACATACACAACACTTCAACAGGAAAAAAAAAAGGGAAAAGAAAATCAAGTACACATATCAATGCATTTGCACACATAATCTAAGGAGATGCCTCTAGTGCTGACCACTCCATCCAATTTATCACACAGGGGATTTAAAAACACACCTGAATACAAATTGAAACATAAGTAAGGACACTAAAACATATAAAAAACAGGCCTAAATTACCTACAATCACTTCCGCGTATCTCACTTCCCTAGAGCTAAAAATGCACTTTATACATATACCTAATTATCAATCCTAAGAAAACAGTATGCAAGACTTTATTGAACAAATACAGGTGAATGGACCAGCTGGGTAAAAAATGATAGGAAGAAATGAAGAAAGCAAAGGAGGAAGAAAAAAAACAAAAAGAGTGACAGAAAAGAGGAAATTTCTAGCACAGAATTTCCAGAAGGTGTGGATACTATTTATACTGGAAGAGCCCCCGGCATCCCCATAGGGGTGGGTACATGGTGAAGATTTTTCTGATCTCCCAGGTCAACAATATGTGCAGACCTGTTTGTACCTGAAGTCCTTTCGTTTTTATGTGCAGAAATCAAATACACATGTTAAAAATCCTTTAAGTTATGTAACTGTTAACTTATGGAAAAGGAAACCCCCAGCATACCCTTCCCCCTTTCAAAAAAGGAGTGTGACTGCCCACATGGCAGACTGTGCAGTAACATAATGCCTGCACAGTGTGAGCCACAATAACATTAATACATGAACATACATGTCAACAACTATTTGAGTCACATCACAACAATATACATGTATCTTTCATAGTGTAATATCAGACCAAAAAAACGTAGTAAAAAGAAAAATACTTTTTTCGAACACAGTTTACCAATGTTCTTTCTATATTCATTATATATCAAAGATCTCTTTTTCTGAACAGGTTGAACAATGGACAATATTTGTTAACAAGAAACATCAAAGGGTGCTGGATGGGATCTGGAGCATCTATGCCTCACCATTCTCCAAACAATAACTTTCCAAGCTCCCAAAGCCACATAGTAGCCATTTCACTAGACGAAGGGTGGCTGTCCATGCACCGCATAACCCATTTGGACTCAGTCACCGTTAACCTTGTTTACATACCGAACGGCAAGGTGGGGAGATGACAAACCCCAGGATACAGCTACACAACACATATCATCTAGCCCCAGCTCCTGCCCAGCCATCGGACCACAGTAGAATAGAAGAGCCCTCTCTTGTCTTACTCTGGGCCTTCATCTCTCTATTGGGCACCCATCCAGCTAAACAACACATACCATCCAGCCACCAGCTCGCACAGCTGTCAGCTCTCCTTCCCTTAGCATAGTCTCGACAGCAATTGGAAGCTCCCAACCTTGCTTTACCACAACCACAGAGGTGTGCGAACGGCTACAAAAGTGGTCAAGCATGATGCACTACATAAGCCTATTTTGCTGCTCAGCTAAGATTAAAGCTCTCTCATTTTAGACAGAATGAGCAATGGGCACATATCTGATTACTATACTGTCTGCAAATTCACATCAACAGCTTGCCACTGCTGAGCAGAAATGTTGTATATGTGTTTTTGATGAAATTTACTGATTTCACATAGTGTTTTGTCTGTGTGCCACAGTACTTGGAAAGCAATGGAAAAAAAACATCAATTACAGGTAAACCACAATACTTGACATGCATACATGCATTTAAAAAAAAATTACTCAGAATACACAAGGAGCAAACATATAAAAGAAATAAAAAAACAAAAACGTGTTCCAGATCCCATGTGAGTTTTCCAGGTCTCCTAATCATGCACATTAATACACAGGGTACTGATCACGATTAAATGATGATGATTTAATCCTTCTAAACATTTTGATTTTGGTTGTTTTTCTGTTGAACATGTTGAGATAAATCTGTGTTTGTGTTTTAAGTGATTCTGAGACTGGTGCATGAGCCATGTCAGTCAAATGGATGCTCTTGTGGTTAAATTTTCAATTCTCAATTGTTAGAGAAGTACTGTACTGTAGGCACTGCCAGCACGGAATTAATGCCAGGTTTATGTCTCATATCATGCATATTTTGGAACTTTTTCCATCATATGGCTCTTGTTATGTGTTTTGAATATGCAGCAGAGATGTGGTTTTACAGGAGATTACTACACGTCAAATGGACAGACAAAAGAAAACTACTAGCAGACATCAGCAAAAGACTAAAATTCATTGGCCATGTGTCACACAACAAGAACACTGACCTTATGGCAACCATCTTTCAAGGAAAAACAGTTGCAAAAAGGAAAAAAGGCAGACCTCCAATCTCATACATCTAGAACATAACCAACATCAGTGGCCTAAATATTCAAGAAATTGTCCACTAAAGTCAAGACAGAGAGGCCTGGACGGAGATGGTGGCATCCAGATGTGCAGCGGCCAACAACAAACCTGGTGATGCCAACAGGTGAGACAGGTGAAATGCCTCTTCCAGCATCAGTGCATATGGAGACACTGACTTCAGAAAACTGAAACTGAAACTGCATTATTTTGTAAGGATGGTTACCATGTACATGACAGAGACAGGACCCACCTCCACTGGTTCTGAGAGTCTGAGAGAGATAATGTGTCAAGGTACAGGTCTCTGCTGGGATCACCCAATCGAATGGTGAAATGTTGCCAATCATCAGTCTCCCTTTCTGAGAGGATCAGGATCTTGGCACAGCTCATACTGCCATAGACCAGCTTCTTCTTTTCCTGAAAAAGACAAAATTACATCTAGTCTCACTCATTCATTGCTGACTAAGCAATTGGCACGCAAGACAACTAATATTATTATCCACCATTTTCTCCTGCCCAACAAAATGTAAATAGGAAGTCTCCTACCATTTTTTTTCACCAAGTTTTGTGTAGTTGCTCTTTAGTTTCTTTTGTATATGACTGACAAAGTCCAGTTAGCCGAAATTTTGCACCTTATCTTGTTATGTGTACTGAATATGCATTGTCATTCTTTAAAGATGCAATGTCATTCTATTTTTGTCAAATGTGGCAATCAAAACACAGCAGACCAAGCCTGCAAACAGTTTTAATGTTTGACCAACAACTAATAACTTTCCTCAATACAATAATACAAAATGACCTTGACATCACACAGCATTTCTCCACTCTGGGCCTTCAGTTTCACTGCTGATCCTCAGCTCTTTCTCCCAGCAACATGTGTGATGATACAAGCCGACACATAAAAGAAAAGAAAGTAGTACAAAAAGAACGCTCAATTATTAATCCTAACAGAAAGTGTGCAAGGCCTTATAGAACACATATAGGTGAATGTACCAGCAAGGCAAAAAATGATAAGAAGAAATGCCAGAAAGTTAAGGAACAAGGCAGAAACAAACAGAGTGACAGAAAAGAGGACATTTCTTTCACAGATTTTCCAGAAGGTGGGGACACTATATGTACTGAAAGAGCCTGAGCCTGCCCATGGGGGGAAAACTCAGGTTAAATATGATCAAGCAAAATGACCTTGTTAACTCAGGTGGTTAAACGCTATGCTGATAACAAAGGGGTCATGGGTCAGACCCCCAGATAGCCAATCCTTTTCTTGGCCAGACCACTGCATAGCATTTTGTGCAGGACCAAGGAGTCAGCTAGACTGTGGCTGACCAGATGGAGTGCACATGAAATTGAGTGCTATGAATCCCTCTTGAACAGACTCCAAACTCCAAGAGTGGTAGGCAAACGGAGGGGTGATGACATTTCATGATGTAGCTCGGACGCATCAACCCAATCCACCCAGCTTTAAACAGGTACCCTTCTCACTGAACACTTTTTAACTCTTGTCACTTTCACATCCTATCCACGACCTTTCTGCACGAAGCTGATGCATAGATTGAGGAAATGAAAGTGTTAAAATGACAGTTTAAAAAAAAACAACACAAGTGTTAAAATGACAGTTTAAAAAAAAAACACAAAAATTCCAACCACTCACCAGAAAATGCAGGCAGTCAGTCAGCTGCCTCAGCACTAGGTTCACATGGAAGTACTTAATGGATATAATCTTCCTGTCTCGCAGACGCTGGAGTAAGCTGCCACAGGGCATGCTTTCAAAGATAATGCGCAGAGGAGAACTGATCATGAACCCGTAGACTCTGATGAATAAATGCCAGCCCTCTCCCAGCTTCAACAGTTCTTCTGCTCCTTTTCTATAGGCCTAAAAGCAAAGAACAAGGATGGAGGTAGAAGGTTAGGTTATCCTCATATAGTTATCAGCAGTGATTTTTCCTGAAACTAACACTGACTGTAATTTATACTGAAAAGATCAAGTATTTTAATCCTTGAACGGGTATCAGCAATGATTTCTCCTGAAACTAACGCGGACTGTGATTTATACTAAAACAGATCAAGTCCAATGAGTTTATCTTCAAACAAATGTCAGCAATGATTTATCCTGAAACAAATGTTCACAATGATTTATAGTGAAAGAGAATGAATAGTTTTATCCCTGAACAAATATCGGCAATGCTTTATCCCAAAACAAATGCTGACAATGATTTACAGTGAAAGGAAATGAATAGTTTATCCTTGAACAGACATCAGCAATGATTTATCCCAAAACTAATGCAGACAGTGATTTATGTTGAAACAGATTAGTTTGTCCATAAATAGATATCACCAATGATTTATCCTGAAACATATACCATTGACTTATACTGAAACACATGCCAGCAATAATATTCTTTGTTATTGTGACTTATACTGAAACACATGCCAGCTGTCATATTCTTTGTTTGTTATTGTGACTTATACTGAAACACATGCCAGCTGTCATATTCTTTGTTTATGTGATTTATATTGAAACACGTGTCAGCTATCATATTCTTTGTTCATGTGACTTGTACTGAAACACAGGTTAACTATCATATTCTTTGTTCATGTGACATACTGAAACACAGATGAACTAAAATATTCTTTGTATTCATGCAACTTACACCGAAACACACATCATCTATCATATTCTTTGTTCATGTGACATACTGAAACACATGTCAGCTATCACTTTCTTTGTTCATGTGACATGTACTGAAACATGTCAGCTATCGTACTCTTTGTTCATGTGACTTATACTGAAACACATGTCAACTATCATATTCTTTGTTCATGTGACTTATACTGAAACATGCGTCAACTTTCATATTCTTTGTTCATGTGACTTACACTGACACACATGTCAGCTATCATATTCTTTGTTCATGTGACTTATACTGAAACACATGTCAGCTATCATATTCTCTGTTCATGTGACTTGTACTGAAACACACATCAATTATATTCTTCGTTCATGTGACATACTGAAACACACATCAGTTATCATATTCTTTGTTCGCATTTTATTTTTTCTGTTTAAAGAAAAGATTTAAAGCAAACCACAATTACTAAATGGTAAATTTTTTTTTACATTTCTAGTTTACGGTATGTGCAGTAAAAAAAAAAAAAAAGGTACATCTTTATTCCTTTTTCCCTCAAAATTCAAAAAGTATCAACCCTCCCCCCCCCCCCCCCTCTATGATTGTATTTGTGTGACAAATACAGTGTATTTGTAATCATTTGTGTTTGTGTCTATCTGCCTAGTACAATGTGTAAGTCTGTGTATGCATACCAAGTATAGTACACAGTTACAATGGAATTTCATGTACCAAGCATGGTGCAAGTGTACCAAGTACAGAACAATGCCTGTCTATGTACAGAATACACTGTGTGTATACTGTTTGAGTATCAAGTATAGTACATATGTACTGAATGCAGCTTGCATCAGCACTCAGCACAGTGCATATGCACTGAGTGCTAAATATTATGTGCTTCAGCGTGCATGCATCCTATTGCAGCCGTGAACTTAACTTACCTCCTGCACAGCAGTTTTTCTGTCTGTCACCCACTTCAGAACGGCCTCTCGCCCTTGCTGTATCTGTTGGAAGCGGTACACATCACAAAACTCTCCATGAACTGCAACATGTATAAGGTCACCATGAAAATAGGGCATGATAGGCCAAAGATGGATGGACACATTTTTCAATGTTAGGAAGATAAAGGGTAATAGTGATGTGATGGAGTACCATTTTCAGACTGAGACTAGGTGACAGGGCTGTACTCCACATTTCCTGTCATAACGCAGCCTGGCATCAATCATTGTTATTGTTAATGTTGTTTAAAGCCCAGCTGACTGTGTAGAGCCACACCAGGGCTATAAATGCTTCAAAACATACAAAACTTCAACACGCAAAAAAAGAAAAAAGTACACATACCAATGCATTTGCGCACATAATCTAAGGACATGCCCCCGGTGTTGACCACTCCATCCAATTTATCGCACAGGGGATTTAAAGAACACGCCCGAATACAAATACAAATATACCTAAGGACACCAAAACATATATAAAAACAGGCATCGATTACCTAGAATTGTTTCGGCATATCTCACTTCCCTGGAGCCAAAAATGCACTTAATACATGTACCCAATTCCCTGGAGCCAAAAATGCACTTAATACATGTACCTAACCATCAATCCTAAGAAAGAGTACGTAAGACTTTATCGAACACATACAGGTGAATGGACCATTAAGGCAGAAAATGATGGGTAGAAATGACAGAAAGCAAAGGAACACAGCAGCAACAAAGAGAGTGACAGAAAAGAGAAAATTTCTAGCGAGGCGGGGATACTATTTATACAGAAAGAGCCCCCGGCATCCCCACGGGGGGGGATGGCATCAATCAGGCACAGGAGATACAGACACTTACAGTACTGGTCAAGAAATCTGAGTAACATCCTCAATGATGTAATCATAAAGTGAATGAGGCTCGACCGTGCGGTCCCAATCTTCCCAACAAGCTTATATAGCATGCTCAACCCTCAGTGAGAGCTGGTCAGGGCCAATAAACTGCACACTAACTTTTTTAGATTGATGGGAGGTCAAACTTACAACGTCCTAGTGAGTTATCCATTGCGAAACCACTTTGTCATACTGCCTGAAGAACAAACATTTACTGCACGAAGATTGTAACCCAATCTGCTAAGTACCCTTTGTTCATCTACATTTAAATAATATTCATAATCATCGAGACTGTAACTCAATTAGCTAAGTAACCTTTGTTCATTCATATTTACATAATATTCATAATCATCGAGACTGTAACTCAATCAGCTGAGTACCCTTCGTTCATTTATATTTGAATAATATTCATAATCATCAATACTGCACCCTTAGTTCATTTGTATTTAAATACTATTCATAATCATCGAGACTGCAACTCAATCTGCTAAGTACCCTTTGTTCATTTCTATCTAAATAATATTCATAATCATCGAGACTCAACCCAATCTGCTAAGTATCCTTTGTTCATTTACATCTAAATAATATTCATAATCATAGAGACTGCAACCCAATCAGCTAAGTATCCTTTGTTCATTTCTATCTAAATAATATTCATAATCATTGAGACTGCAACCCAATCTGCTAAGTATCCTTTGTTCATTTCTATCTAAATAATATTCATAATCATCGAGGCTGCAACCCAATCTGCTAAGTATCCTTTGTTCATTTATATTTAAATAATATTCATAATCATTATCTGATCCTGTAGCCAGGGAGGCCTAATTGGTCAAGCAACACAAGGACAGCCCTCTTCGCTTGGTAAAATGGTTACCTTGTGGCATAGGGGGCTGGGAGGTGACTGTTTGGCCAGTGATAAGGCATTGTTGCCCTCGGTCACATCTGGCTCACTCAGGTGCTTCTTATTAACTTTACGCAAGCAGACTTGTCATTTCTCATAAGGTATTATCATCACACCTAGGTCTTCTTTATCCTTCAGTTGTTTTAATTGTATTCATTTCATTTCAACACTTTCTCACCTATGCGATCAGTGTTGCGGTTGACAGTGATCTGATCCTCTCTGAAGAGCATGGGAACTTCGCTGGCATCCTGCAGGGTCTTTCTGGCCATCTGGTCCCTGTCCATGACAGACGAGTAGTAGTGGTCATCCGTCAGTTCATCTTTGAAGAAAGGCATGGCCCCACATATCTCGTCCTCTGGAAACAAAACACAAGAAGATAGAAGATACAATGATAAAAATTATGGAGAAGGTAGTGGAGAGGACAATGATAACAATGAACAATGTAATGGTGGTGATGGTGGTATTGGTGGTGAAGGTAAAGATGATGATAAACAAGCATCTGTGATGCTGTTGGAAATCAATGATGATGATGATGATGATGATGATGACAAACATCTGTGATGCTGTTGGAAATCAATGATGATGATGATGATGATGATGACGATGACGATGATGATGATGATGATGACAAACATCTGTGATGCTGTTGGAAATCAATGATGATGATGATGATGATGACAAACATCTGTGATGCTGTTGGAAATCAATGATGATGATGATGATGATGATGATGATGATATGATGATGACAAACATCTGTGATGCTGTTGAAATCAAAGAATGATGATGATGATACAAACATCTGTGATGCTGTTGGAAATCAAATGATGATGATAGATGATGATGATACAACATCTGTGATGCTGTTGGAAATCAATGATGATGATGATGATGATGATGACGACAAACATCTGTGATGCTGTTGGAAATCAATGATGATGATGATGATGATGATGACGACAAACATCTGTGATGCTGTGGAAATCAATGATGATGATGATGATGATGATGATGACAAACATCTGTGATGCTGTTGGAAATCAATGATGATGATGATGATGACAAACATCTGTGATGCTGTTGGAAATCAATGATGATGATGATGATGATGATGACGACAAACATCTGTGATGCTGTTGGAAATCAATGATGATGATGATGATGATGATGACGACAAACATCTGTGATGCTGTTGGAAATCAATGATGATGATGATGATGATGATGACGACAAACATCTGTGATGCTGTTGGAAATCAATGATGATGATGATGATGATGATGATGACAAACATCTGTGATGCTGTTGGAAATCAATGATGATGATGATGATGATGATGATGATGACAAACATCTGTGATGCTGTTGGAAATCAATGATGATGATGATGATGATGATGATGACAAACATCTGTGATGCTGTTGGAAATCAATGATGATGATGATGATGATGACAAACATCTGTGATGCTGTTGGAAATCAATGATGATGATGATGATGAATGAACAAACATCTGTGATGCTGTTGGAAATCAATGATGATGATGATGATGATGATGAGACAAACATCTGTGATGCTGTTGGAAATCAATGATGATGATGATGACAACAAACATCTGTGATGCTGTTGGAAATCAATGATGATGATGATGATGATGATGACAATGACTGCTGAAAATTCTTTGAGATCAGCTGCTTTTTGGTTTATATACTGCACAAAACAAGCTTGAAAGAATGTGAAAAGAAGATGCACAATCTGCTTCACAATCATGTTTTACCATCTTGTTACCGTCTTGTTAAGTTTTACCACATGGGAGTCACACACAGCACAACATCTGGAAGTTAAGATAGCCACCCCCTCATCTGTAACACATCCAAGACCATGCCCCCCCCCCCCCCCCCCAGTGCTAGCCAAAAAAAACAAAACAGCTTGACATGCTCTACACTTGCCACGTCCAGTCTTGCTCCCATTCCCTCCCTTCCCCTTCCTTTTAACCCACAGAAACACAGTTTTCAGCGTAAAAAGTCAGTGCGCACTTGAGGTGGTTTTTTGTTTGTTTGTTTGTTTTTTTAATCTACAGGTCAACAGGCACACAGTGAATGTAAGTTTCTTATAATCTACAGGTCTACAGGCACACAGTGACTGTAAGTTTCTTATAATCTACAGGTCTACAGGCACACAGTGACTGTAAGTTTCTTATAATCTACAGGTCTACAGGCACACAGTGACTGTAAGTTTCTTATAATCTACAGGTCTACAGGCACACAGTGACTGTAAGTTTCTTATAATCTACAGGTCTACAGGCACACAGTGACTGTAAGTTTCTTATAATCTACAGGTCTACAGGCACACAGTGACTGTAAGTTTCTTATAATCTACAGGTCTACAGGCACACAGTGACTGTAAGTTTCTTTTAAACATATGGAAACAGTACAGAGATTGTTTTTTTTCCCCTTTACTGAAATACTACTAAACTGAATTCATTTTCATTGTTGTTGATAATTGGCATGTATTAATGTAAACAACATAATCAGTATGTTTAATATTTTTGTCTTGGCCTACCATATCCAAAACAAGTGACTGCCTGCGTTCAAACAAACAGGAACCAGAAAAAAACACGAGAAAAGAATAAGAATGCATATTTAATGCAACCACACAAGACAGGTGCAAATTTTCGGCCAACTGGCCTTTGTCAAGCGTAAGATCACAAACAAACAAACACCAAATATAAAAATTAGGAGAAAAAGACAAACTTCCCTGCTGCTCCTTCCTGTCCTTACTGGTGTTTGTTTGTTTGTGATCTTACGCTTGACAAAGGCCAGTTGGCCAAAAATTTACGCCTATCTTGTTTTGTTGTATTAAATACATGTTCTTATCCTTTTTTTTGTGTTTTTTTCCTGGATCCTTGGCCTACCATGCTGACAATGAACTTGGCACTGGCACAAGTGTGTGTACTGATGCTACAATCTACTAACAAATCACTGACTAATTGACCAAGACAGTGTGTGTGTGTGTGTGTACTGATGCTATACTCCACTAACAAATCACTGATTAACTGACCAAGACAGTGTGTGTGTGTGTGTGTGTGTGTGTGTGTGTATGTGTATACTGATGCTATACTCCACTAACAAATCACTGATTAACTGACAAAGACAGTGTGTGTGTGTGTGTGTGTGTGTGTGTGTGTGTGTGTGTGTGTGTGTGTGTGTGTGTGTGTGTGTGTGTGTGTGTGTGTGTGTTGTTGTTGTTGATGCTATATCTACTAGCAAATCGCTGATACACTGACCAAGTCAGTGTGTGTGTTCATGCTATGTCTACTAACAAATCACTGATACAACAACAAAGATGGTATGTGTGTCTTGATGCTTTATCTACTGACAAATCGCTGATACACTAACCAAGACATTGTGTGTGTGCATTAATGCTATATCTACTAAATGGCTGATACACTGACCAAGACAGTGTTATATCTACCAGCAAATCGCTGATACATTGACTAAGACAGTGTGTGTGTGTTCATGCTGTATCTGCTAACAAATCACTCATACACTGACCAAGACAGTGTGTGTATTGTTGATGCTACATCTACTAACACATTACTGATACATTGACCAAGACAGTGTGTGTGTGTTGTTGATGCTACATCTACTAGCAAATCGCTGATACACTGACCAAGACAGTGTGTGAGTTGATGCTATAGTCTACAAGCAATCAACAGATAAACACTGACCAAGATAATGTGCGTGTGTGTGTGTTGGTATATAGTGTCAAGCCACTGATTAACAATTGCCAAGACAGTGTAAGCAAGTGTGCAAGTTGAAAGTGAGCGGTGTGAACAAGCCCCAACAAAGAGAGCAGCACCTGCAGAAGAACACATGCCTCAAGAATCAGTCTTGTGACCCATATGAAGAGCCATACCAGGCAATAAAGGTCCAGTATGACTACTCAACTGTGGGACCAACAAGACAGAGTCCATCACCATTACCTCACTAAACTGAATGGACCAAAATGCACTGAAGCTTAAATAGTACAGTGGCCTGTTTGGTGTAGAGGCACAGCTCCCACCTGCCACCTGGACTGCACCGGCTTGACCCTGTCTTGTTGAGAAAAAGTTTGTGCATGTGGCCTCCACTTCATCCTGCTGTGAATGGGTTAGGGTAGACAAAACAGTAAGGGAGAGGATATGGGCATCCCATCCACGATGCTGGCATTGAGAAAAGTATCTACCACCTTGCTCCCTCATGGCTCACAGTTATGGGACAACTTTTTACCTATGTTTGGCACAGGCCATGAAACCCTTACCTTTAGGAGTGATGCGCTGACCCTTTATCAGCTGTGTGTTGAGGTGCATGATCAGCATCCTCGGATCTTGTGTCTCGAACACATGCTCAGTTTCGCCTGGGTGATGCACGGAGAAAGTGTACCCACTCTCGCATTGTGCTGGCATGTAGCGAATGTCATAGGAGACGAGGTCGTCTGTATCCAGAACAGTGCCCACAACATGCATCAGCTTATACTCCAGGCAGTCTTCATAGATGAAGTAGTATGCGTTCCCTCTGGCTCTCTTGTCCGCCTTGATTCGACTTCGCAAGTGAAGTCTGGCCACTTCTTCTCTGTGAGGTGACCCAACAAAAGTAAATTATTTTGGGGTGGGGGGTGGGGGTGGGGGTGGGGGTACACTGTTTGATAACCTTTTATTTGTTTTTATTTTCTGTTCCGAGCAATGTTTTCTTGGATATGTGTGTTCACATTGTTTGGCCAACACCGTGCAGGTATTACACTGCTGCAGAGTCTGCATACTAGTTACTACACTTCTGGTTGACATGCATGCTGAGTAATTTTTGATTTCCATAAGCCACTAAATGCTGGCGTGACTGACAGGATCTTTATATGAAAAAAAATTGTGTTACATGTGTGTATACACTTGAGGGGTGTTCAGATCCTAGAAGGTCTGCACACATGTTGACTTAACCCTTTCACTCCCGCACTCCGGTCACCAGCATCCTGCATTGCCAACCATGTTAGCAAAGCAAAAACTTTTGTAGTTGGTAGATAGGGTGCGGGAGTCAAAGGGTTAAGAGATAAAGATCGACTTCCAATTGCAAGTTCAACTTTCTAATCACATGGACATTGTCCTCGTCCTGGATAATGATCTTTGTTTTAAAAGTTTCATTTCTTTTACAAATAAGATAACAGATTTAACCCTTTGACTCCTGCACTTTGTCCATCAGCATTGTGCATTGTCAACCAAGCCAGCAAAGCAAAAACTTAACAGGAAGCTGGTGGATAGGGTGAGGGAGTCAAAAGATTAAGTTTTTGCAGTTGGTAGATAAGGCAGAACCTTCAGATTAGCTGGCAGTGAGTTCCCAATAGATGATGTGATGGAACTGAGAGCATGCTCACCAGCTGATTTAGGATTGCCTTTTGGCACCTTCACAAGTTTTCATTTCATGATTTGAGGCCTGTGATGTTTGATATGTGTATCAACACAACCTAAGAAAATTGCAGACATCCAAGATCCTTACAAATTGATTTTGGGTGGGAGGAAATACAAAAACACAAATGTGAATATACTCACTTCATGGGCCCATAACTACGCAGCATTTCAAGCCTGCGCAGGCTAGGTGGCTTCTGAGGATTGTCCCTGATGCTGGCATGATAGTTTACCTTCAGGCAGTAGTACATGTCCAGAATCGAGAAGAACGACTCAGCCAGCTCTATGCTAGCCATCTGAAGGACCTGTCCAAAAGATCACAGAAAGCAGTTTACATTTAACAGATTGGCTGGCTCAATGATAGAAAGATCTGATATTCTGTGTTCAGTACTAGCCTGCTACAGAAAATCTAGCCTGTTTACCATTCATCCTAATGCTCCAATCATTCTGGTAGTATCAACTTTGTCCCCAGTAGGTCCTGTCCTCCCATCCCATATCAAAACCTCACCAGCACATGGGGTTTTATGAATGTTGGAGGAACACCGGACAGACCCAGGGAGAACATATTCGACGGACTTGCAGGGTGGCTGAGGACAGAGAGGGTGGAAGATGTGCTTGTGGCGACAAGGGATAGATGAACATGGAAGGCCATGATCGCTAACGCCATGTGGCAAGGCACATGATAATGATGGAGGAATCTGCCCAACAATTACTGATAAATTTTGGTAGAGAGCATGTTGAACTGTCTGATGCGATGAACCCCTATGAACAAATTCAAGTTCAATTGGTTGGCTCACCTGAGCTGAGGATTCAAGATCTCATAATCCAACTTCAATCCTGGCCTGCTTTAGAAAAACTAGCCTGTTGACTTGCTTTTAGTCCTTTTCTCCCATTGGACGAAGCAGCAGGCAAGTTTTAGTCTTTTTCTCCTAATTTTTGTATTTGGTGCTTATTTGTTTGTGATCTTACGTTTACGCAGTTGGCCAAAAATGTGCGCCTGTCTTGTCTAGTTGTATCAAATAGGCGTTCTGATTCTATTTTTTTGTTTTTTCTGGTTCCCGTTTGCTTGAACATGGGTAGTTGCACTTGTTTTCAATTTAGAAAAACTAGTCTACTGACCGTCCATCTTAACTCTCCAATTATTCTGGTGGTGTCAACTGAGTATTGTATAGGTCCTGTTGCTCCTAACCCCTACCTTCTAACCCAGTTTCAAGACTTTGCCAATGCAAAGAGTTTGTTCAAGATCGATTCATTGCACTCAGATACTTCCATATCTGCTCCACACAATTCTATTAGCAGGATCCTTGAATGTGTATCTGCGCAATAGCTTATTCCCTGACAATATCTTGGGAAAAAAAGGGGGGTGGGTGGGTTGTGCAGCAGGCAGGTAAAGACAGGAGGAAGAGGACGATAGGATCCATAACACACTGAAACTACTAATTGGACCGTAAAGATGGGCAGCAAATAGGCCACTTTTAATACTGTAGACTGGGACTGAACTCAGGAGTCAGATCTTGAGTCAGAGTATGCAGACTGCGCAGCAACATAACACCTGCATTGTGAGAGCCAAACACCCAGGGACTGAACTCAGGAGTCAGATCTTGTGTCAGAGTATGCAGACTATCATTGTGAGAGCCAAACACCCAGGACAATGTGCATAATGCATCAACAATAACAAAAATAGTGCTGAAAACAAAAATCACTCAACCACACACACACAAAAAAAGGTGTAAACTGATTTTTTTTCACAACTTTGCCACTAAAGTAGAAGATACCCCAGACCATGCACATATACCCAAAACATTTTAACTTTACTTAAACTTAAGAAAGTAATTTCATTTTGTAGCATAATAAATAAAGAACATGATAACAATGATATACACTCATTCATGCAAAAATCAGCAATACTGCTAAACAGCACAGAATATGCACAAACATTTGTACGAGTATTTCAAATAGTGATAAATTCATTGTAAACATCAACATTTAGTACATGTCAAGAACATGATCAATTGATTCTTCGCTAAAAAAAACAATGGGATATACTTGTTCCATACAGCATTAAAAGTAGAAAAGCTTGAATCTCCAACTTAACAGTGTGTGGAAAACTGATATACTTGTTGATCTTGCATTCCTAAATAATGATTTTACAAGCATTATAATGAAACTAAAAGATTAGAAACACAGACCAAGAGATGTTCATCGTTTTCATTGACTACAGCAAAGCGTTTGATAGCGTGATTCACCAAAGTCTTTTCCACTTCATGATCAAAATGGGTTTTCCAAGACATCTGGTTTCCCTCATAGCTTCATTATATAATGATCAAAAAGCAACAATCAGATGGAATAATCAAAACTGCAAATTTTTTAACATCACTAAAGGGGTAAGGCAAGGTTGCATCCTGTCTCCACATCTCTTCAGCATATACACTGAACATATCATGAGAGAAGCAGACATAGAAGACATGGGAGTAAATATTGGTGGTAGAAACCTGTCAAATTTACGCTACGCAGATGACACAGGATTACTGGCAGACAACATTACAGGCTCTAGGAGGATCCTGTACAGGGTAGACCGGGTTGGAAAGGCAGCTGGGCTGGACTTAAATTCAAAGAAGACAAAGGTTATGCATGTTGCAGGCAAATATAACACTAGACAGGACCAGATCATGCTAAACCAAGTCCCTCTAGAAAATGTCAAGGACTTTAGATATTTAGGTTCAGTCAAGACACACGATGGAACATGCTCAAAAGACATAAAGATGAGAATTGGAATGGCCAAGAACAGTATGGTTCAATTGAACAATATTTGGAAAGACCACAGCATAACAGCAGACCTTAAGATAAAACTCTTAAAATGTCTTGTCTGGCCAGTGATGTTATACGGCTGCGAGGCATGGACAATGAAGAAAGAGGATGAAAGACGAGTGGAAGCAGCAGAGCTGTGGTTTTACCGAAGACTGCTGAGGGTCAAATGGACGGATAGGCGCTCAAATGAAAGCATACTGAATGAGTTGGGTACTACACGCAAGCTTCTAGTACTCATACAATGGAGGAAACTGAAATATGTTGGACACGCAATCCGTAATGAGAGAACAGACTTGATGTCCACTGTCCTCCAAGGTAAAGTGGAAGGAAAGAGAAACAGAGGACGGCCACCTGCATCACTTGCCAGAAACATTACAAACATCAGTGGCAAGAAACTCCAGGAGGTGGTCAGACTTAGCCAAGATCGAGAGTGCTGGAGGCAACTTGTGAGGACATCATGTGCAGCGGCCAACACTGTTCCCGGTGACGCCGACAGGTGAGACAGGTGATATAATGAAACTGAATATTTCATGTGTTTTTACATTTTTGTGGATACTAAACAATGCAAGGAATTTTTGCTGTTGCTCTTTGTTGAGTAAATGTTCTGTTGAGTTATTTCTTACTTTAACTCTTGAGTGCCACTAACATACACATATGTTGCCATGTGTTTCACCTCATTTGCCAATGATGTATATATACATTTATGTCACATCAGGAATTTTCCCACCTCTATTTTTAAGCTGGGGATTCCCAATTCATTTGAATCAGAAGGCTATATCCATCTACATGAATTAAGCATGAAGCCAGCAGCCAATCATATTTTGTTATGGTCACTGCACTGCAGCTTTTGCAACTATCCTTCTGGAGATTTTGACCTTGCTTCCAAAATGGCTGATGACGAAGCTTCACCTGAACCAAGTGCTGTGTATTTCCAAAGATTTTTAGCTATTTCCCTACTGCAGATGTCGGACAAGCTTTGAATAATCTGTGACTGACCTAGACTATGAACTGGGTAACTACTCGTCCATCATGGTCTGCCAGGAAGGGGGAGAGTTATGAGGAGGTGGAGGCATTGTATACATCATTCAGTTACTGTGCCAGCACATCTTGTCAGTGTGGCTTGCCAGAGTGAGTTATTCATGGCCAGTAGAAACACAAGCGTTCAGCGCAACATGTGGTAGTGAGAACTGCTCACTGTCCCACATTCAGTCAATATTTCTGTCTGTTGGGGTAAATGAAAAGAAAGTGGTGGGTGTGGCAGTGAGAGAGTGAGTGTCTCAGAGTGTGTGTGTGTGTGTGTGTGTGTGTGTGTGTGTGTGTGTGTGTGTGTGTGTGTGTGTGTGTGTGTGTGTATGTGTGTGTGTGTCTGTGTGTGCGTGTGTGTGTGTGTGTGTGTGTGTGTGTGTGTGTGTGTGTGTGTGTGTGTGTGTGTGTGTGTGTGTTACTATTCAGTCTTTACATGCACACAGGTTATGGGCAGACACCTCCATTACTTTTACATGTTTTCTTGGGATGTTTTTCTTTCTTTCTCTTTTTAACTTCTAATCATAATGTCCAACAAGAAATTGTGTAAAATTTTTGTCAGTTTTATGGACCACTCTTCACTAACCAAAATTTCAAATACACTTTAAACTATCATAATGGAAAAAAATATGAATACTTTCATACTCACAGTTTGCATGCTACCTACCCACACACACAAAAATCATTTGGCAAATGGCATACACTAGCAGAATAGTACACTTGGCTCAAAAGGGGTCAACTTACCAGGGGAGGTTGGTTTCTAGATTCCACAACAACTTCACCTTCCGTGTTGGCACTCTCTCTAGCATTGACAATGACCCTCAGAATATCTTGTAGAGGGGCCACCAGTTTCTGTGAAAAATAATTCAACTCGCAAATAAATATTCTTTTTTTTTTTCTGTTATTTCATGTAAGCATGTTGGTTATTTAGGCATGCAAACCCAGGCTCTATGCATACCCAACACAAAAACCTGGGAAAGTGAGTGAGAGGATGTGTGATAGTGTGAACAGAATGTGTATTTATTGAAGGAAAGTAGTAGCAGTTATAACAATGCTTGTAGTATCACATCCATCCACTAATAACTGACCATGTAAATTACATGGACAATATACCAGTTACCAAGGTGAAGTGGTAGCACAAAGGACTAATGACTGGCAGGCCAAAAGTTCAAATCCCCATCAGTACATATAGCTGTGGGACCTGCCTCAAGTTGAGTTTGTTATGCGCTTACTGGGAATACTGGGATCACACAGTTGAGTCTCCTCCACTTCAAAGATGCGTCATGGAAGGTGTTACTCTAATTCCTTGACAAACAGTGCTGGTTCTTTTTAAAAGAGTCACGGACTCAAGAGAGAGTTCAATCCCAACCCATAACATTAAAAACTAGCCTGTTGGGTGCCCATCTTAATGTTTTCATCATTCTAGTTTTCACAGGTCCCTTCTCCCCACCTCTCCACTTCAAGACCCTGCCAGTGCACCAGGTTTTGCACTGGTTCATGGGTCTGCTAAATAACTGCTGGCAGATTTGAGTCAAGCACATATGGAATTGTCCAGGTACAATGAATCCCTCTTAAACATACTCCAAACTCCAAACCTGACAAACGCCACAGAGTGTCTGCATCTCTCAAGTCTGATTCATGCTAGGATACAGTTTCAGTTTCAATTTCGTGAGATAGCATCTCCACACTTGCAATAACTTTTATGTGCACTGATGCCACAGATGCCATATGATGGAAAGATCCAAAGTGATCAGTGGCATTAGCCATAAGCTCATACATAAGCCCTACATGCTTGCACGTTCTTGAGGAGTACCACAAGTCGACAACCCTAACAGATTAGATACCCACTCACAGCTGGATGAACTGAAGGCTGCTGTCACAAAGTCTGTTCAGCTACTGCTGAACTGGTGCAGTCAGTTTGATAAGCTGGCACACTAACCCTAAACCAAACAGGTCTCTTCATTAATTCATTCGGGCTGTGCCATACATGCCAGTTTGTCAGTTTTACTGTCAGTTCACGCTGTGAAGTACCTGGAAATATGTCAGAACTTTTGCTTGTTTTGTTTTTCTGCACTTATGGTATCATCATCATCATCATCAGGTGCCTCGCCACACGGCATTGGCGATCGCAGACTTCATTTGTTTCTATCTCTTGTTGCCTCAAATATCATCATCATCAGGTGCCTCGCCACACGGCATTGGCGATCGTAGACTTCATTTGTTTCTATCTCTTGTTGCCTCAAATACCTCTTCCACCCCTCTTTGTCTTCAGCCACATCTGCAAGTCCGCCCAATATTTTCTCCCTGGGTCACCTGGTGCTCTCTTTCCCTCCAGCTTTCCTGTTGTGACCAGATGCTCCAATTCCCCTTTCCTCATAAAATGGCCTACAAATGTTGCCTGTTTTTCCTAATCTTCCTTATCAATGATCTTCTTGTGTCTGCCTCCATCAACTGTTTCATTTGTTTTCTTTGCTGTCCATGGAACTCTCAACATTCTTCTTAGAAACCACATCTCGGCTGCCTCAATCTTGTTCTGGTTTTGCTTGTTCACTGTCCATGCCTCACAACTGTATAACAGTACTGGTTCTATATAACATTCCAGAACTCTCTTCCTGATATCAATTGATAGGCATTTGTTGGTAAGAATGTTTTTCATCTTCTTGAATGCTGTTTTGGCTTGGCCGATTCTGCTGGCTATTTCTGATGTGCATCTGCCATCTGGTGAAAGGATCGTTCCCAGGTATTTAAACTTATCAACCTGTCTCAAGGTTGTGCCGTTTGCTGTTATTTTGCATGAGGGGATTTCATGTTTTTTACTGATCACCATGACTTTAGTCTTCCTGCTGTTTAGTTCCAACCCCTTACCTTTGCTTTCTATTTCTAGTATATTCACAAGGTTTTGTAGGTCCCTTTTATTTTCTGCAACCAGCACGGTGTCATCTGCATATTGATTGTTGTTTACCATTTTTCCTCCAACCTTTAATCCAGGGTCTTCCTCTAGCTTTCTCATTATGTTTTCGCTGCAAAGTGAAAACAGATCTGGTGACAAAACACAACCCTGTCTGACTCCTCTTTTGATGTTTTGGAAAGAGCTTACATCGTTTTCTATTCTCATTGCAGCTGTTTGTTCCCAGTACATATTTCTGATTATTCGTAGATCTTTTCCATCAACATTGAGTCTCTCCAGTTGGTTGATCAATTCATCATGTCTTACCCAATCGAAAGCCTTGGTGTAGTCAACAAAGCATAAATACAAATCCTTATTCATCTCATTTGACCTCTCTATGATAGTTCTTAGGATGTATATGGCATTAATAGTTCCTTTCCCTTCCACAAATCCACACTGTTCTTCTTCTGCTATTTCTCTTATTGATTCTATTCCTTGTCCTCATCATGATTATTCTTATCAGGATTTTTGTTACATGACTCATCAAACTGATTGTGCGATGGAGTTCGCATTCTATAGCCCCTGTCTTCTTTAAAAGTGCAATGAAAATTGATTTTGACATATCTTTGGGGATTTTTCCAGTGTCATAAATTTCATTTAGGAGGACTGTTATTTTTTCAATATCAAATTCCTCCAGGGCTTCAATCATCTCTGTAGTAATGTTGTCTGATCCTGGGGCTTTTCCTGGTTTCATCTTTTTCAGTGCTGCTCTAACTTCATCTTTCATAATGGGTGGTCCTTCAACTTTCTTTCTTATAATGTGTTCTTCGTTTCTGTCATCTTCAAAAAGGTCTTTAATGTACTCTCCCCATCTGTCTAATATTTTGTCTTTTTCCATGACAAGCGTACGATCTTTCGATTTTAAGCAACCAGTTGATGTGCTTTATTTTTCCTGTGGACAATTTCTTCAAATCTTCTGTACATACCCTGAGGATCCGTTTTGTGTCAGTCTTCTATTTCTTTCCATTTTTGTTTTCAGCCAAGCTTCCTTAGCTTCATTGCACCTATTCCTGATTTCTTTGTTTATCTTCCTGTATATCTCCTCCGTCAAGCCTAAAATTTCTTTTGTCATCCAGTTCTTTTTTGCTTTTCTATCTACTGCAGGGATTTCTTCACAAGCTTCACTTATCGAATTTCTCAACTTTGTCCATTGTTCCTCACTGTCACCAACGTCTTCCAGAGCACTGAATTTGTTTTGAGCATGTATGTTAAATTTTTGACATATCACTTCATCTGTCTTTAAGAGTCCAACATGTTTCCTTTTCCGTAATTTAAGCCTAAGTCTTCCCACTACAGGACTGTGGTCACTGTTGCAGTCTGCGCCTGGCAGTGTTTTTGCTGACAGTTAAGAATATCTAAATCTTTTATTAATCAGTATGTAATCAATCTCATTTTTGGTATTATCTCCTGGACTCATCCAAGTCCATTTTCTTCTATAAGGCTGCTCAAACCAGGTGTTTCCTACTATGAACTCATTCATCTGTGCCCATTCTACAAGATTCCCTCCCTTTTCATTTTGTGCACTAAGGCCATGAGGTCCAGTTATATCCTCAGCCCTATTCTGTCCCATTTTAGCATTAAAATCTCCCATTATTACTGTAACTTCTTGTGCTTTACATTGGGCCTTGGCCATCTCTAATTTTTCGTAGAAGTTGTCGATGTCTTCATGAGTACTTGCGGATGTTGGTGCATACACCTGAGTGATGCTGATACTGTATACTCTCCTGATGTTATCATGCCTGCCACCTTCCATCTCACTTCCCCTAGTCCTAAAATGCTAATGTTAAACCTTTCCATCTTCATTTTGATATTGTCTAATTTACCTTTTTGCAGCAATGTTCTAATGTTCCATGTTGTGATTTTGGTAATTTTTCTGAGGTTGAGGTTGATCGCAGTAGCTTGCTGACGGTCTGGTGTCACCTGCGCAGCATAACGGTCCCTTGTGGTATCACTTATAAAAAATATGAATGGAATCATATGGGCACTGTTTCTGCTCCCTTTCATCAAGTGCCTTGCCACATGGCATCGGCAATCATGGACTTCCATCTGTTTCTATCCCTTGTTGCCTCAAGCACCTCTTCCACCCTATTTGTCTTCAGCCACTCTGCAAGTCCATCCAATATCTTCTCCCTGGGTCTACCTGGTGCTCTCTTTCCCTCCAGCTTTCCTGTTGCGACCAGGTGCTCCAATTCCCCTTTCCTCATAAAATGGCCTATAAATGTTGCCTGTCTTTTTCTTTTCCCTTTACACATGTTAAGTGAAGTTTGGCACCAGTATCAAATAATTTAGTGAGATCATCAGGTAGTTTGCTTTGGAGAGATGTTCAAACTGGCATCACCAATGAAGACTGCAGTGTTCATAGCAAACATTTTGTTTGGAAGAAGTTCTTGAAATGTATCTGCTGGTCAACTCTCAAGTATATATCCTGCTCATTCCAGTGTCAATATTCCTGTATGTATCTTCATTCTGATGGTGTAAAAAGGGAATATACTGTGTGAATGAGGACTCACCAACAGGATATTTTAGACCTCTTCGGAGATCTTTTCTCTATGTCTCTTCTTTCAAGAGCAATTTTTACCAGCCTTAAGGTGGAAGATTATTAAAGTCAACAAATAATTGTTTTAAAATCTGTTTTTCTTTTCCTTGTAGTATTGCCAATTTTTGAGAATTAAAAAAATTGTCCCCAATTCTGCGATTTCAAGAAAAATTGCAGCCCAAAATTATGCAACTTCATTTGAATTGATATTAGAGTTACCTGGCTAAAGTACAGTCCAGGAGAGCAGCCATCCTGATAAGGTCTGATGATCATATCCACACGCCTTCGAGGCAAGTCTGCATAAAAAAAATACATAATCAAATAAAGATTATCAACAGAAAATGAGGGAAAAAACTGAAAAACTCTCACTACAAATACACATCTATCCATCCTATCTTCCATCCACCCTTCCATCCATCCATCCATCTATCTATATGCTTAAGGACTGATCTAATAGCCTAGTCTGAATTGTTTATAATACTTTTAATTGCATTCAGATAAAACATAGCCTCTGTGTTATCAATACGCACAACATTATAATGACACCGTATTCAGTTTAATTCCTTGAAAGTAGATGTAACTATGCATCTGATTAAAAATGGATCCTACCACAGAGCAGCTCAGACGTTATGTCTTCACTTGGCTCAGACTCAGAGATGTGACAGTTGTGTATTAGAATGGTTTGACCATCTCTGTGTTTCACTTTTCTTTTCAGGAAAATAAATTTAATTTGACAAGACTAACACAAGCAGTTTCAAAAATATCAATATTATCATAAATATGTGAGACGTTAACATTTCATGATGCAAATATTATGTCAAATACAGCCTGACAAAATAAGTTCTCACATTATCATTAAAAAAGGGAGATGTAATAAACACCCAAATTATAAGATTCAGAATTTTTGTAAAACAAACTTTTACTGAGTTCTGCTGATGAATGGATGCATAGTTATATACATAAGTATTCTTAAACAAATGAGCACAAGAATAAACCAGTCTGTAAATCCATAATAGATAGAAACTCAAGACCTTGCCAGTAAACAAGATTTGTAGGCAGGCTTATAGCATACGCCATAATTATTTTAGATCCTTTCCATTATAATATATGGCATCAAAAATGTCAGCACCTACGGAATTTCTGAACATAGAAACGATGTCTCAAAGAAACCTGAAACTAAAACAAGGCATGAGAAACATTCCAAACTTTATTTACTCTATTTCTGGCTCATGTCATTTTTTCTTCATGTTTGAAGTTTATATTGTAAAAAACAGTGAAATGATCAACCCCATAAGTGCTGCCAACTTAACATTTCCAGAGTTCTCAGAGCCTTCTGTGATGCATACAAACGTAAAATTTACGGAGGTAGTCTGACACTGTTGTCAGTCTCAAAGAGGGTTTATAAAAGTAACTGGCTTCCCTTACATAACTTTTTGACCCAAACAACCCTCACCAGACTGGTTTTATTTATCTGAGAATAGAAACTGGTTTTCAGCAAAATGGCGACACCAAGACTGTCTCACAATCCTGCGTGTTTTCAACCTTTGAAAGCATGTGAGTTGATTCAAGAATTTATAAATGACTGTAGGATGATACTGTAGGATGATTCAGAAGACAATCCTGACATAAGAAGAGGTTGAAAACAGCAGAAGTTACCCGCTATTGGTATGAAATGTGCACCAGACAGACCCCACACTAAAAGTATTGATCTTAGGAGCATGTGACACAAAGGGTTTGTGGCCACAGGCAATACTAACAGCCAGCCAACACTTTCACACTGTTGAAATACACAGTCGGGACATTGTAGAATAACCCACCACTTCCAGTGGGTAGTATTAGAAGTGGTAAAGGGAGGTCTAGGGAGACGAAGAGGGGGTGGGGATGGGGTGTATGGTGGCAGCAGATGACATGACTAGGTCAAGCCACTTTGTGCACTAGTACTTTTACAGTGCACTGAGGCTCTTTGTAGCTCATCAGCTGTCAGTGATCTGTTAGTAGGTGGTCATCCAAAGTCTGAATACCTTTAGATTTGGTCAGGAGGGCCATATCTTCTATTTTTTTCTCTGGATATTTTGCTTCCATTGTGAACGGTTATGAGTTTTTTATGGGAATTTCCACAAAATATTACAAATATGTACTAATTTTAATACATTACAGCACAAATCATCTGAAAATACATTTAGTCATGCCTAATGCATCATTCAGTGTAATTTCATGCATAGATTCCCACAAATATGGAAGCAACAGTTGTTTCATTGTACATCGTAGTGAAGCAACCCTTTTCCCCGGCACATGGAAAACACCGGATGTCAAACAACATCGGCACTCAAGGGGTTAAAAAAAATGAAGTTAAAAAAAGTCTTGCTCACTTATTCTGTCAGTCTTTTCTGCACTGAACATTTCCAGGCCATAGCCTGGAACATAGTCTGTGATGAAAGAGCACACGATGCCCATCCTGAGCTCATTCAGACAGACCCCGCCACTTTTCTCGTAAAACTGTCTGACGTATTTCTTGCAGTGGCGAATTGCCAAGAAACGCATCAATAGATTTTTCTTGAAGTTGTACTCTGCACTCAGCTCTGGGGACATTTTTGAAGGCAGATGGGCTTGCCAGGACCTCCATCTCAATTCACTCAAGATGTCTTGGATCGTGGCCACATCCTTTATGGGCTTGTGCAGCAATAGTGAAAGGTCGCACTTCTGAAAATTAACACTTTATATTTAGCATGATGAACACAAACAAAACAAAAAACCCCAAACAAACACAAAAACAACAACAGGAAAAAAAACAAGCAAAAAATACACACACAATCAAATAAAACAGCAACCCCCAATTCCCATCACACACACACACACACACACACACACACACACACACACACACACACATACACACACACACAAAGAAAGCAAGTATCAAAATTAACTGTTAATTTTCAGTATGCCCAAGAACATTAATTCTGCTTGGTTGAAAAAAAAACACAATAAATATCAGGTAATATGACCCATATCATTTGAACAATTACCAAACAGAAATAAAACTGTGTACTAGTATGACTAAAAACAACATACTGCAACATCAAACCAACAACAAGATGGCCAAATCACATGTACATTCAATTTGGACAAGGATGGCCCATCAGCTCACTTGATGATGAACACTCCATAAGGACATGGTTGGCCCATTACCTCTACATGCTGATGAATACTCCATAAGGACAAGGATGGCCCATTAGTATACTTGCTGATGAACACTCCATAAGGACATGGTTGGCCCATTAGCATACTTGCTGATGAACACTCCATAAGGACATGGTTGGCCCATTACCTCACTTACTGACGAACACTCATAAGGATAAGGATGGCCCATTACCTCACTTGCTGATGAAAACTCCATAAGGACATGGATGGCCCATTACCTCACTTGCTGATGAACACTCCATAAGGACAAGGATGGCCCATTAGCATACTTGCTGATGAACACTCCATAAGGACATGGTTGGCCCATTACCTCACTTACTGACGAACACTCATAAGGATAAGGATGGCCCATTACCTCACTTGCTGATGAACACTCCATAAGGACATGGTTGGTCCATTACCTCATTACCTCACTTGCTGATGAACACTCCATAAGGACATGGTTGGCCCATTACCTCACTTACTGATGAACACTCATAAGGACAAGGATGGCCCATTAGCTCACTTGCTGATGAACACTCCATAAGGACATGTATGGCCCATTACCTCACTTACTGATGAACACTCCATAAGGACATGGTTGGCCCATTAGCTCACTTGCTGATGAACACTCCATAAGTTCAGTTTCAGTTTGGCCGATCTCCCGATCGAGCCTCTGTGACGTACTCCTTCCACTTGCTCCTGTCCAACATAGCTGCCTTGATCTCATCGATGTTTTCAAGGCCAGCGTCCCTTTTGACAAGATCAATGAAGTCTGTTGTCTTCCTTCCCCTGTTTGCTCTCCCTCCAACTGGATGCCACAGTACAAGTTGTGAAGCAACTTCCTCTGGATGTTGCATACAGTGACCGGCTAGGCGAAGCCTACGTGTTCTTATCTTGTCACTAACTTTAGGGAGGTGTCCATATAGCTCTTCGTTAGTCATGTGCTGCTTCCAAGAGACATTTAATGCCATCCTCAACATGAGAGTATATGTCCCATCAAGACTCTTCTCCATCTGCTTTGTTAAGGTCTATGTTTCCGAGCTGTAGAGCAACACAGACTCGACAGTGGACTCGACACTCGACAGCCTCAATAACGCAGCCCCCGATTACCTGTCAAGCCTACTTGAGATCTATGTTCCCTCATGTACCCTCTGCTCTGCCTCCGATCCTCTGACTTTTCGCTTTCCACGCACTAAGCTCAATACCTATGGTCCACGAGCCTTCTCTGTTTCTGGTCCACTCTCCTGGAACAAACTTCCTCTCTCAGTCCGTCAGCAACCTATTTTTGTCTCCTTCAAGTCCGCTCTCAAAACCCACCTTTTCTCCTCTGCATAAAATCCTAACCTCACTCAACCCCCCCTCCCCCCTCTGCAGCCTGTCTCCGCTCGGAGGGGAATCACATGGTTATAATATATAATTGTATATGCTATGCTCTCTATAATTTTCCATTGCTTTTATTCTTGCTTTTATTGCTTTTATTGCTTTTATTCTTTCTCCCCATTTATAGCCATGCGTGTGTGTGTGTGTGTGTGTGTGTGTGTGTGTGTGTGTTGTGTGTGTGTGTGTGTGTGTGTGTGTGTGTGTGTGTCGTGTGTTGCGTGCGTGCGTGCGTGCGTGTGTGTCTGCTTCAGCGCTTAGATTTGATTTTATCAAGATTTTGCGCTATATAAATATTGTAATTATTATTATTATTTTATTATATAAAGAGACAAATATTTAGTTCTTTTTTCAAGTTAAAAGTCCATATGATCTTCAGCTTGTGACATGCAGACCAAACAAGGGCTTTTCGAACAGAGATATCTTTCTGACTGCTCTCCATCCATCCACCTAGATACTTGAATTTGGTGACTTGCTCGATGTCTCCCCCAATGATAGATTTCATATCGTTTTCATTAATTTCGTTGTACATCATCACTTTCGTTTTCTTAGCATTGCAGTGCAGTCCAACTTCAGCTGCTTCAACTTCAACCTGTTCCAGTAGCCTCTTTGCTTGAGATATTTCATTGGATTGCAGTGCCATGTCATCAGCAAAGTCGAGATCTGTCACGCTGCCAGCAGGATATCGTTGACCTCTTCTGGGCTGCAAAGTAAAACCAAGTTCTTCTCCTTTTCCAGCTATAGCCTTTCTCATCAGATAGTCGACGACTACAGCAAACAGATAAGGGTGCAAGTGTGTCTCCTTGAAGTACCCCTACTGAGATTTTAAAGTATTCTGTTTTGCCATCAGGGGAGAGGACTTTAGCTCGAGTACCCTCGTATAACTTGCTAATGGCTCTCACTATCTGGTCAGGAATGCCATATGCTTCTAGAATCTTCATCATTTTCCCTCGATGTACACTGTCAAATGTTTTGCTGAAGTCTACAAATACAATGGTTGCCTTGAGATTGTTGTGGTTTACACCTTCGATGATTCTACGCAGTGCCAGGATATGAACAGTTATTGATCTGTATGGGCGGAAGCCATTTTGGCTGTCCTGCAGCAGTGGGTCAAGATGTGGTTGTCCATAAGGACAAGGATGGCCCATTACCTCACTTGCTGATGAACACTCCATAAGGACATGATTGGCCCATTACCTCACTTGCTGATGAACACTCCATAAGGACTTGGTTGGCCCATTACCTCACTTGCTGATGAACACTCCATAAGGACATGGTTGGCCCATTGCCTCACTTGCTGATGAACACTCCATAAGGACAAGGATGGCCCATTACCTCACTTGCTGATGAACACTCCATAAGGACAAGGATGGCCCATTACCTCACTTGATGATGAACACTCCATAAGGATAAGGATGGCCCATTACCTCACTTGATGATGAACACTCCATAAGGACAAGGATGGCCCATTACCTCACTTGCTGATGAACACTCCATACCATAAAGACATGGCTGGCCCATTACCTCATTTCCTGATGAACATTCCATAAGGACAAGGATGGCCCATTACCTCACTTGCTGATGAACAATCCATTAAAACAAGCATGGCCCATTAGCTCACTTGCTGGTAAACACTCCATTAGGGCAAGCATGGCCCATTACCTCACTTGCTGGTAAACACTCCTTTAAGGCAACCATGGCCCATTACCTCACTTGCTGGTAAACACTCCTTTAAGGCAACCATGGCCCATTACCTCACTTGCTGGTAAACACTCCTTTAAGGCAAGCATGGCCCATTACCTCACTTGCTGGTAAACACTCCTTTAAGGCAAGCATGGCCTATTAGCTCACTTGCTGGTAAACACTCCTTTAAGGCAAGTATGGCCTATTAGCTCACTTGCTGGTAAACACTCCTTTAAGGCAAGCATGGCCTATTAGCTCACTTGCTGGTAAACACTCCTTTAAGGCAAGCATGGCCATTACCTCACTTGCTGGTAAACACTCCTTTAAGGCAAGCATGGCCTATTAGCTCACTTGCTGGTAAACACTCCTTTAAGGCAAGCATGGCCCATTACCTCACTTGCTGGAAACACTCCATTTAGGCAAGCATGGCCCATTACTCACTTGCTGGTAAACACTCCTTTAAGGCAAGCATGGCCTATTAGCTCACTTGCTGGTACACTCCATTAGGGCAAGCATGGCCCATTACTCACTTGCTGGTAAACACTCCTTTAAGGCAAGCATGGCCCATTAGTCACTTGCTGGTAAACACTCCATTAGAGGGCCAACCATGGACACCCTATTACCTATCCACTTGCTGGTAAACACTCCTTTAAGGCAAGCATGGCCATTACCTCACTTGCTGGTAAACACTCCTTTAAGGCAAGCATGGCCTATTAGCTCACTTGCTGGTAAACACTCCTTTAAGGCAAGTATGGCCTATTAGCTCACTTGCTGGTAAACACTCCTTTAAGGCAAGCATGGCCCATTACCTCACTTGCTGGTAAACACTCCTTTAAGGCAAGCATGGCCTATTAGCTCACTTGCTGGTAAACACTCCTTTAAGGCAAGCATGGCCCATTACCTCACTTGCTGGTAAACACTCCTTTAAGGCAAGCATGGCCCATTACCTCACTTGCTGGTAAACACTCCTTTAAGGCAAGCATGGCCTATTAGCTCACTTGCTGGTACACTCCATTAGGGCAAGCATGGCCCATTACCACAGCTGATTAGTATGCCATGTTGATAATGCCAAAGCAGAACTTTCGTGCTCCACGTGGGCCACTAGTGTTTTAATCAAGACCTTGCCACCATGTAAATCTACGTGCAGACTTACGGCAATTGTCATGATTAATCTGGACCCTTTTCTATCATATGGTAGCTGTACTACTTGTGCGTTTGGAATTTTTCTAGCATGGTCCTGCTGTCTTGAGAAAACAGATTTTTTCTTTCTCCATTCTGAGCTATTTTTTTCCCTCATTTTTCTTCAATGCATGCTGACTGGCCCACAATGTGTCGGCATTATGTCACTGCACAATCTGTAAACTCTGTTTCTGATGGGTGTGCATGCTGGGACTTTGTGTTTCCATAAGCCAACAAACACTGCACATTTGACCATCTGCAGGTATTAAACACACCAACAGGGTTCAGACACTGGTGTACATACATATCAACCCCTACAGCTATGATGAATACAGTATAATAATACAATGCTAAAGAAATAATGAAAATGAATTCTGATAATATACCAAGTTAGTCAATCAGTCATGAAAAAAAATTAACTAAACACACATACATAATCACATAAAATACACATACACACACTCACGTACACCCACACACATTTGTATACTCACAACACACACACACACACACACACACACACACACACACACACACACACACACACACACTCTCTCTCTCTCTCTCACCACCACACCACACAAAAATATGCACACACACATACACACACACACACACACACACCGTCTAATATCACTTATAGTGAAAAGACGTTAAATCAAAGAACGAAACGAACACACACACACACACACACACACACACACACACAAGGACTACAATGAATAAAATAACCTTTAGAAAAAGTTGCAACAACAGATAAACCAAAAAGCATTTGGAATTTGAAAAGTTCAACAAACAAACAAAAAGAAAAAAAAAAGGATGAAAGCAGTTCCATGACCCTATACTGGCTGCAGTCAACCCTGAATGGGGTCCCTCAACCCTGAATGGGGTCAGGCACTTATTTACAGCTTGAGTGGTCTGGCGGCCACATACACAAGTTTATCTCAGCCAGCCCCGAACTCATGCATTCAAACTGGAAGGTGGAGTTCTACCTCTAGGCCAATCAAGCCTACATCATACAAATACGTTGAAATAGGGTCTACTGGCTAAAAACACTTGGCCAAGAAGGAACTAGTTCCCAAAGATAAGAACTTGGTTCATTTTTTTCTTTTTTCTAAAAGTGTGACCCTCATGTTTGTTAGGAGGACTCAAAAAACATAGCAACTGACAGGATTAGATTCCGCTTCTCCCTTTTTTCTGTCTCTGATGTTAAACACCAAGCAATTCAGGTATACTGAGATTTGCCGCTTGCCATCAAGCTGTTCCTCTGTTAACTTTCAAGACAGACTTCATGCAGGATGCCCAAAAAGATGTCTTAAATAGTGTGTCATGGCAGGTGATGTGACCAAACCAAACCAGTTTGCATTATTTCACAGCTGCCAGAAGCAGTTCTGAGCCATCATGGTGGTAAGCTTGTATAATACTCATTGACCTTATGTACAAGTAGGATATATGCAGCATAGTTTCCTAAAGCACTTGGTCTCCAGGCTTCAATTCTCTTTTTTGAATGACCAAGCAGTGCCCACAATTCAATACCCTATAACAACCTTGAGTGGTAGTCTGGGTACTTATCTTTCAGGTACAGAAAAAATTATTTTCATAAGTACATAAAAATATAAGCAGACAGAAAAAAAGGTAGCACTGTATTGCGTCAATGTGCATTTTTCCCTGGGAAAGTAGCCTGATTATTATAATTATTATTATATATCGTTCTTGACTTCAGCTCTTCTCCAAACTCATTTGGACTCTTGAGCATTACACATATTGGGACGTTTTACTGAAGCACAGAGAATTTAAGTCCAACATTTACTCACTTGCCTACCATGTCCATTACAAAAAGATAAAAGATTTCTGAAAACTACAAGGCCATAGGGGAGTGAAGAAATACAGACCTCAATCTCACTCGGCGCCACCATTACGGGGATGGTTGCCCATCTTCTCTCTCTTGCCATTTACCTTGCTGAACCCTGAATATAGTCAGTTTCCTTTCAGA
>JAPXFY010000016.1:56748178-56895678 GCA_030674185.1 Monoplex corrugatus | reverse complement strand
TTGCTCTTGACCTTAATTCAGCATTCCACTACTTCTAGTACTTGCAGTACACATATCTGACGACAGGTTTGAAACTTGTATTGCGTACTGGGAGATAAGAGAAAGGAAAAATCTGACAACAGGCTCAGAGCTTGCACAAGCTGCAGTACACATCTCACTACAGGCTCAGAGCTTACAGTACTCATCTTCCAACAGGTTCAGAGCTGGCAGTACACATCTCACTACAGGTTCAAAGCTTTCAGTACTCATCTTACAACAGGTTCTTTGTTTTCAGTACTCATAACAGGATCAGAGCTTTCAGTGCACATCTCACTACAGGATCAGAGCTTTCAGTGCACATCTCACTACAGGATCAGAGCTTTCAGTACACATCTCACTACAGTTTAGAGCTTTCAGTACTCATCTTATGACAGGTTCAGAGCTGGCAGTACTTATCTCACTACTGGTTCAAAGCCACAGTACATATTACACGCTCATAGCTTGCACTAACTGTAGCATACATCTCACTATAGGTCAGAGCTGGATGCACACATCTCACTACAGACTCAAAGCCGTAGTACATTTCAATATAGGCTCAAAGCCACAGTACAGATCTCACTACAGACTCAAAGCCACAGTAAACATCTCACTACTGGCTCAAAGCCGTAGTACATTTCACTACAGGCTCAAAGCCACAGTACACATCTCACTACAGGCTCAAAGCCATAGTACACATCTCACTACAGGCTCAAAGCCATAGTATACATCTCACTACAGGCTCAAAGCCACAGTACACATCTCACTACAGGCTCAAAGCCATAGTACATTTCACTACAGGCTCAAACTTCAAAGCCACAGTAAACATCTCACAACAGGCTCAAAGCCGTAGTACATTTCACTACAGGTTCAAAGCCACAGTACACATCTCACTACAGGCTCAAAGCCACAGTACACATCTCACTACAGGCTCAAAGCCGTAGTAGCCTACATGTCACTACAGACTCAAAGCCGCAATACACATCTCACTACAGGCTCAAAGCCACAGTACACATCTTACTACAGGCTCAAAGACACAGTACACATCTCACTACAGACTCAAAGACACAGTACACATCTCACTACAGGCTCAAAGCCATAGTACATTTCACTACAGGCTCAAAGCCACAGTACACATCTCACTACAGATTCAAAGCCACAGTACACATTTCACTACAGGCTCAAAGCCACAGTACACATCTCACTACAGACTCAAAGCCACAGTACTCATCTCACTACAGGCTCAAAGCCACAGTACACATCTCACTACAGGCTCAAAGCCACAATACACATCTTACTACAGGCTCAAAGCCACAGTACACATCTCACTACAGACTCAAAGCTGCAGTACACATCTCACTACAGGCTCAAAGCCACAGTACACATCTCACTACAGGCTCAGGACTCACAGTGCACATCTCATTACTGGGTCTGAACTAGCACTACACACCTAACTATAGGTTCAGAACTTGCAGTACACATCTCACCACAGAATGCATTTCGTTGTAGACTCAGACCTTGCAGTACACATCTCACTACAGGCTCAGAGCCACAGTATACATTTCAGTACAGATTCAGAGCCTGCAGTACACATCTCACTACAGGCTCAGAGCCACAGTATACATTTCAGTACAGATTCGGAGCCTGCAGTACACATCTCACTAAAGGCTCTGAGCTTGCCACACACAGATCTGTACAACTCAAGCAGACAATCCAGCTCTGTCTTTTGTACTCCATGGTCTCTTTTAAATCTCTGTGTACGATAAAAAGGCAAGCTGTTTTATATCGACTAGAGAGGTGTGTGTGCGTGTGCGTGTGCGTGTGTGTGTGTGTGTGTGTGTGTGTGTGTGTGTGTGTTGTGTGTGTGTGTGTGTGTGGTGTGCGTGTGTGGTGCATGCGTGTGTTTGTGTGTGGTGGTGTGTGTGCGTGTGGTGTGTGTGTGTGTGTGTGTGTGTGTGTGTGAACCTTTCAAATTTTGATCCAAGCTATGGACTGTGGTGTAATCATAAAAGCATAAGTTAGAACCCAAAACTTTCCTAAATTCAGCACTTTTTGAGGATGTGTTGAGTGAACAGTATTTTTTCAAGAACTTCTGAAACTATCTAAAACACTTATAGTTATAATGATTTTTTTCACAGTTGTGGCAGTCTATCATTGCTCGTGATGCGTCACATTTTATTTCAACAAACACAAATCTTCAAGGTCACATTGGCCTTGAGAAGTACAAAATCTTGATTTTCTGTATTAGCTTTTGTATACAAAGGGATTGAAAGAATGTTCTGTTTTGGTTGGTTGGTTGGTTTTGTGGTTGGTTGGTTGGTTGGTTGGTTGGTTGGTTGGTTTTGTGGTTGGTTAGTTGGTTGGTTGGTTTGTTGATTGGTTGGTTGGTTGGTTGGTTGTCTGTCTTGAGACAGCCCTTGGCAGTTATTTGATTTCTGTTTACAAGGGTTGAACAGGTCCAGTTCCCGACAATTTGTACAACTTGCCATGACCAACTGAAAATTGCTACATTTGTCGGACAAAACAAGCAATTTTCAACTGGTGAAAATTGCTACATTTGTCAGACAAAGCAAGCAATTTTCAATTGGCCATGGCAAGTTTTAAATGCTACTGCATACTGGGGAAGGTACAGCAGTAAAGGAAAATAGTGCAACCTGCTCTCAAATAGCTGACCTGAGAATATGGTCACTACCACCTCACTTTCCTAAATCTCCTTCAGGCTGGTTGATTTTCTTGATAGACCCATGGACTCAAGATCTGATGTATCAAGTTCAAAGTCAGCCTGCAACATTAAAAACTAGCCATGTTTGCTGTCTTAACCATTAAATGAATCTATCATTCTGGTGGTGTCAACTTAGTGTTTCATAGGTCCCTTTGCACGCGCGAGCGCATGCGCACGCGCACACACACACACACACACACACACACACACACACACACACACACACACACACACACACACACACAAAATTTCAAGACCATACCAGTGCATAATGTTCTGCATTGGCTCAAGGAGTCTGCCAGAAAACTGTTGGCAGATTTGGGTGGAACAAAATTTAATTATCCAGATGCAATCTGTTGAACCAAGTCGTAACTCCAAGATCCAACTTAGGGTTATCGGACTACCTTCACCATTACCTTTTACCTTTTTTGTGTGGCATGAAGGCCTATGAGAAGGCAGTGACTGAACTGTGAACAATTCTCATCTCTCAAAATCTGAAAATGTTGCCAACTATGTTATTTTGTGGCATGCTGCAATTCTACAGCCTCTTCAACCAATCACTAAGCAGGATTTCAGGTCATGATACTGTGAATTTACATATTTCAAAACCGCTAGTGATAAAAGCCTGTAAATAAATATTGTATAAACCTTGTCAGGTTGATTTTGAATGAACAGAAATGAAATAAAATGCTCTTTACACACAAAATGAAAATGACTTTTCAAATTGGCATAAACTAGTGTCAGTATTGTCAAGGAAAAACAGCATTTTTCAGAAGCAAATATGTGTATGAAAGATCTCATAAGCTATGTTAAGGTATGCTGACTAATGGAAACAGGAGAGTGCCTAACAAACATATGAACTGGTGATGGAGTATGCAGACCATGCAGCAACAAAACACCTGCACAATGTGAGCTAAATAATGGCCAAATGAGCATACAGTATGATACACACATCACAGAAAACATTCCTCCGAAAATGGACACACACACACACACACACACACACACACACACACACACACACACACACACAACACACACACACACACACACAAAGACAAGCACAAAAACTATCCAGCCATCTAACTTATCAAGACCTGTGACCACCATCAAGGGTGGCTAGGGGGACAAAAAAACAGCCATGCAAACTGTAAGAAACCATTCAGTCTCACAATTCAAATCAGGAAATCATATCCGAGAAAGATAGATAAGTGTAGTCAAAATGATGTGTCTGTAATCAGTGTAAATGAACCAAAAACTACGAAATAAAGATTAATTTCATTAATAAAAACATTGTACAATTAAAAAAAATAAAGATGAACTCATGAAGTCAAGCCAAGATGTGTAATATGTGGAACTGGAAGTCATTTTTTTAAACATAGAAACAGAATGGCATGACAAATCAATTCAAAAAGTACAAATGATAAGAAAATAACCTCAGGTGGTTGTAAACACATTAGAATTTAGATTATTTCAATAAATACTGCCCTCAGTTGTTACCTTGAAGAACATGGGTATACAGAATGATAACACTTGCTTATTTTGTGGTCTAAATAAACAAGATAGCTGCTCGAGTACTCTGCTATTGTACAAGTATACAAATATTCTAGCAACAACTCCCAACAGTCATCAATAATCTTTGTGAAAATGCCACCTCCGCAATGCTTAATGAAAAAAATCATATCATTTGGACACAACCAAATCAGATCCCAAATTTAACTTGATTTCAATGAATACAAAGCTTTACATTACATGTCATATGCAAATGAAATCTGTATCCATAATGCAATTAGTTCATTCATGAGACTTCTGAAAATATGATATCAATGACATGTCACTAATGTCGTAATGAACATAAACAATACATTTCAAGCTGAATGGTTCTTTTGCAAAGCATTGACTGGAAGTATGTTTGATTCTATCATCTGTGTCATTATCTATATTCAAACCTTCTGCTTAATTTTTATGCCTTTATTTAAAAAAATGTACATGACATAGGCCTACTTTAATACATCTGCATAATAACATTTCACTTTTCAGCGATATTGGTGTATACACTATAATAACTAAATTGACTTAATAACGGTATGACGTTTTACCGAAAACCCCCGGAAACTCCCAGAAACCCCCGGAAACCCCCGATAATACCGAAAACTCATCACTCCAACAACATTGTATCTTTTCTCATTGTAGCAATGCCTTATTCCTGTGGAATTTGTAGCAGAAACTGTGGAAGCAATTCCATAGAATGCTCCACCTGCCTCAGCTGGATTCACAGGTAAGTTTTTTTTATAGATAGATATAGATATAAATATGTGTGTGTGTGTGTGTGTGTGTGTGTGTGTGTGTGTGTGTGTGTGTGTGTGTGTGTGTGTGTGTGTGTGTGTGTGTGTGTGTATGTGTGTGTGTGTGTGTGTGTGTGTGTGTGTGTGTGTGTGTGTGTGTGTGTGTGTGTGTGTAAAAATTTTTGCAAATTTTAAACTTTTGCTCTACAAAATCTCAAAAACTACTGCATGGAATAACTTGAAATTTGGTGAGCATGTTTACAATATAAACATCCAATGCACGTGAAAGTTTAGTGAAAATTGGATGACTCTAGTTTATGTTGTTCTTGTTTCTTAGGTCAGTTTGTCCACTGGAATATGAATCAATAAGCATGTACATGTTTTGTATTGCTTATTTTCAGACGCTGTGCGAAACTGAGCCCTGACCAGCTGGCTGCATGGGGTCAGAATGGACTGACCTTCACGTGCAAGCCCTGCGTGCACAAGAACGACACCTACGACTACGAGGCAGCCCTTAACCGGTAAGCAAATATTTATTTCCTGTTATATTGCTTAAACCGTACATATATGTTACAGTGTGTATTTGTTTAGCTTTCTAATATTATTTTTTTTATAATATTCTATTATGTAATATATCATTACACCGGCACTTATATTGCTTGTGTTGCAGGGTTTTCCTGGCTGCCATAACACCCACCGCTGATGTGAAGTCTGCTGCCCAGAGTGAATCCATGCTTCTCGATACCTACCAGGTCAAGCTACCGGACCATAATGCGACCAACAAGGACCTGTTGATCGGCCTCAAGAGTGACTGGGGGGCGATGGAGATACTCAGGCGGTTCCACCCTGTGATGCTAGAGACCACCACGCCTCTCGAGGTCATCGGTGACGGGAACTGCATGTTTCATGCAGTGTCCTTGGGGTTGTATGGAAACCAAGATCACCACCTGCAGCTGCGACTCAGGACAGCCCTGGAGATCGCCCTCCATCCTGAGTACTACGACAGCAGCCGAGAGGACCACCAGGATCTGGTCAAGGACAACAGGCTCATCCATGACCCCTACCCCAAGCTGCTGTCCACAGTTGCAACTCCAGGGTCTTACTCAGAGACGCTGGTGATCTACGCACTGAGTGCTGCCCTGTCTCTGGCCATAGAGACCTACTGCCCACCAACTAGGAATGCAGAATTTCTGTCTGAGCCTTACTCCAGGAAGGTTTGTGGCCGCGGTGTCAGGAGGCCACAGGAGCCTGCTGTGATATTGATGTGGAGCAGCAGCACATTGCCACAGAGAGCCAAGGACTTCAGGCCCAACCACTTTGTCACTCTGAGGGAGGACAAAGATGAAGCTGAGAAGACATTGACCCAAGACCCTGACCTCACCTGACCCTCTGCTGACGTGCCAAACAACTCGGACGCAGATTCTGGGGAATCTCCATGTGCGCCACCACTGTCCACTCCCAGCGAGCTATCGTTAGATGACAGTGACACCTCCAATGCATTCATACCTGCAGTGTCACCTTCAAACCCTGCAGATACCTCTCCTGACAGTATGGATGATACGGATGACAGTTTAGTGGACTCTGCCAGTAGGCCCGCAGGCACAGCCAGCAACTCTGAGATCCCCCATGCTGAGGGTGGTCAGGACCTCCCACTAGGACCAAGAGGTCGCCGCTACATGGAAGTGACAGAAGCTGTGGCCCTGCTCAGGAGCAGCCAAGAACCCCTACCCTACGTCCCACGAGGAAAGAAGGAGAACAAACTCTTCATAGTGAACAATGAACAGAACCTGAGCAGACGCAACAAGAAGTTAGTTAGTCACTACTGGGATGACTGTGGCGCCTGGGACTCCAAGGGCGCCACCAACAAGACCCTCTACCTTCTGCAACCCGACTGTAGTCTGATGAAGGTGGTCCTTAAAGAGAACAAGTACTGCCTACAACGTCGTAAAGACAAAAAGATCATCTACGTGCCCCTTGAACCACAGCCATCGCCAGAATCCATCTTGACAGTGCACAGATATTACACGCACCACACTTTGGACAAGAGCTATGAGAAGCGGGTGACCTGGGTTGAGGGAGCTGTGACCTGCAGCCAGGCTCTGTACGAGTACAAGGGCACATTCCCTGGTAGTGCACCTCACGGCAATGCAGTAGACACCACCAGTGCCAAATACCAACGCCTTAAGCCACATGTGCACCAGCAGATGAAGGAGGAGCTGAAATCGAAGCGGCCACAGGAGGTCTACAGCCAGGGAGACCTCATTGACGGTGCCCGGAATCTCAAGCAAGTGAGAGATATGAAGCACAGAATGGAGAAAAAGGAGAACAAGACTGCAATCGGAGGGACCTTTGCCGACCAGGTCGCCAGGCTAGAGGAGATGCAGTGTGACTCTGATTTCATCCGCCTGCTATTCCGGAGACCAGGCAAGGTTCCCTGTGCAGTTCTGTACACTGATGAGCAGGTGGCTGACCTGCAGCGCTTCTGTGGTCCAGCCCAAAGTGCGGAGTCTACCATATTGGGTGTAGACAAGACTTACAACTTGGGGGACCTTCATGTAACTGTGACCGTCTTCAAGAACCTGGCTGTTACCCGCCGCAGTACGAAGGACCACCCACTGATGATCGGACCGATCTTCCTGCACGGTAACTCGGACAAGGAAACCTTTTTCTATTTTTTCCAACACTTGGCTGGACTGTTGGGGGAAGCCAGTCCTCATGTGGTAGTTGGCAGCGATGAGGAGAAGGCCTTGCGAGCTGCCGTGGCTGAGGCCATGCCATCTGCTATGCGGCTAAGTTGTGTTCGTCATCTAAAGAACAATGCGGACAAGTTTCTACAGGACAAGGTGGGAGTCGACAGTAGGAGCAGATCCACCATTATCGACAGGCTGTTTGGCGATGGGAGCCTGCTGGATGCTGTTGACCAGTTGGCGTATGAGCTCATCTGGGATGACATTCTGAAGGATTGTTGGGAAGACCATCCAGTGTTTGCAAGTTACTTGGAAACCCGCCTTGGCCCCATACTGCAGGAAAACTTCGTCACGTGCCAGAAAAGCAAGGCTACGATGCGCTGGACGAACAATAACTGTGAAAGCATCAACCATATATTTAAACAGGCGATCAACTGGAAGGGGCAGAAATTGCCAGACTTGGTGCGCACACATCGGGACCTTGTCAAGGGACAATACCAGGAAGTCAAGAGATCCCTGTTGGACCTGGGGGATTACATCCTGTGCAAGGAGTTCGGCAAATTTGCTGTGAGCAGTGAGAAGTGGCTGAAGATGCCTAAAAAAAAACAAGAACGCCACTTCTCTTCATTCCTGACGACCACCAAGGAAGGAGCTAGCCTGGTACGCTCCCAGGACGGCCAGAAACTGTCGCAGACACCCAGCCACCATGGCAAGAAACCTGGCCAGGTCAAGCGCAAACGTACCGCCAAGACCACAACTACTTCAGCAAAAAAGCCGAAGCTATGAACACATTTGTTGTGACACTGCTGTTTTTTTTTTTATTGACATTTGTTTTTATACCTTTTTCTTATACAGTATTAAAGATCTGAACATCAAAGTAAACGCCTAGAGAACGAATCCTGACAACCATTGACAGAATACAGTCTCACATTAACAAGGTGATTATTGTTATTATTATTATTATCTTTACTCTCTCTGTCACGTCTGGTAAGGTTACTTTAGTATCAATCTTATTGGCTCTGGCATACAGTAACATGAGGTGACCAATGCCTAATACATATTCTTTATATGGGGGGTTTTCGGTATTTCAGGAGTTTTCGGGAGTTTTCGGGGGTTTTCGGTAAAACGTCATACCCACTTAATAAGTATCAGAATTGACTTAATAAGAGTGTATGAGTACTTGTATTCTTCATGCAAAAGTGCAACAACAAATACAGATGATAAATTACAAACAACAACAAAAGTTCAGCCTAGAGATGACACTGAGGCAGATAAGGTGTATTACCTTTTGTTCCATGAACTATAGTAGACTCAGGTTCCAATCCATATTCTTGAAAGTATATTAAAAAAAAAGTGATACTGTGCATTACAGACTTAGAGTTAGAAAATAATGCACAATTAATTTAAATACAAATATTCAATTGTGCACTTTTTCCAAATCCTGAAATGTACCTTTCGTTTTTGTTTTTTGGTTAGTTATTTTGCCAAGTGTATGCATGTGTGCCTGCTCAGGCATAGTGTGTGTATGTAGGCCTATATCATACATGCATACATCAACACATACAACAATATATATGTATCATGCAAATGTAAAAACTATCAAAAAGAGCCAGAAAATGGACTGAGGCCTACATGTTTTTGTCTGTGCAATTTTTTATTACTAGTGGTACTATCATATGGCATGCAACAGCATATTGTACCAACACACACACACCTACCTTGGTTTCTGAAGCATTTTCATATTTCTTTTGAATTTGATGTTAGCCTATACTATTATATAATTATAGCATTCTGAGACAAGGACTGAAGTCTGAAGGGGGAGATCTAACACTGATTATGTATCACGTCTCTGAAACACTGATTTAGTGATTATCATTAAGCCCATGTATCACGATGTCTCTTGCTAGATGAACTACTTTTAACACTACTACAAAACTCATGCAAACAAAAAATGTTTGCAGTCTCCTTTTCTTTCACAGTATCAGCAAACTCCAAGCACAGTGCCGTTTCTTTGTCGCATCATGATGATGATGATATCAGATAATGAGATATGCCAATCGCGGAATCTGCGATGCATGATACTCATACTGGCTTACATCAACCTCAGGAACAGGATCTGTATATACTATATATGTCTTCTACGTCGTAGGGTATGCTGCTCGACAACAAAAATGAAACAGCTTCCATCTGATCTTTCCGTTCTTATATGTTCTACGTTGTAATACTAGATTTTAACGAGAAATTGGGATGGGCATTCCTAAAGCGACTACACACTACGTAACGCAGAAACCAAACTGAAAATAGTTTTCATCGTAACTTCCTCTTTCTCACAACGACTTGGTACACTTCATGATGCTCTATGGTTCTTACCTGAAGTTGAACAAATCTGCCAAAAGTACTGTTCATTTATTGTTGACCCGTTAGTGCACCTTCAGCATCACATCTCTGAATGTCACAGTCTTATAATCAACGTAGCATGGGTATTTCCAATGGAAACCAGTTTCCAAGAAATCGCATCCTGTTCTCGGACCTAGTTTCACATCCGTGTTCAACCTTTGTTGTTTTCTTCACAAAGAAGTATGCTTTAAATGATCTCCCCTTCCCCGTTCTCTTTTTCTGTTCCATCAGTTTCGGTTTTCAATCACATATTTGATTTGTCCAAATAATTATAGATCTCAGTAATTTTTAGTCCTCGTCTGATTGGATGTATTGGATAGCCTTACTAATTCTACTGGTGTTTACAAAAGTTTACAAAACATTTTTCATGTGTGTTATGTAGCCTAATGCCAGTAATGGTGTTCTTGGATCGGTTTGCACCGCCGTCTAAAAAAAACAACAAAAAAACAACAAAAAACAGTGTATTTAATTATTTAAAAGTGTGCTAAAATCTCCAGGTCACACTGTACAATTAAAAGATGTGTGTTTTGATAACTTATTGCAAAGTCTTCTGCTTTCCCAATATGTTACTTTGAGTATAAAAGCCGATATTTACATATAAATGTAGTTGTAAGTATAAAAGCTGACATGTGCATGATACATCCAGGTAGTCAACAAGGAGTCTTGAGCAAAGAAGCCAGTTTTACTCATATTCTGAGTTTACTTTTGATCATGTGATATATCTTACTTACTGGTATATGATGATAGTCTATGTTGTCATAAAATTGGACCTTCTACCCTGAAAAAGTAACATTTTTTTATGTGTGTTTGTGTACAAGCTGTAAAGTCAAAAGTACCCCGCCCCCCTCCCCATCCCGTTCCTCTACAATCTTAATATATGAGAGCTTATTTCCATGGTGAAACCGTATTTAGATAACGGCTTTTCTATGACGTGTAAAGTTTTATTATTACAGCATTCAGGTCTAGTGCATAATCATGATAAATCTGTATTTTATGTGCTTCTCAAAATGATGTGTGTATGTGTAAAGAGCCAAGCGAAAAAACCTAAATTCCAGACAGATGAAAAAAAGACATTATTTTTCTATTATAACATAAGCCTATCTTGAATTAGTTGCACAAATGTCAAAATTTTAACTACTATCTATTTTGCGACAATTATAGGATGATCTTCTGTGGGCTGGTTAGTTCTTTTGGATAGGGCCATGAATTTAAGATTTGGTATCTTTGAGTCTAGTCCCAACCTGCAACATTAAAAACTGGCCTATTTGTTGCCCGTTCTAATCTTAACATTTCCATCGAGTCAATCTGAGCACAGTGTTTCGTAGATCCCTCCAGCTCCACCTTCTCTTCTTATTTCAAGACCATGTCAATGCATAGAATTTTGTGAACACTCAGGGAAACTGCCAGACATTGGAACTACTGGCTGCGGATTTGGGTGGAACATATAAGAAATTGTCCAAGTGCAATTAACCCCTCTTGAACAAAGTTTTCAATCTTAACTGCTTAATAATTTGATAGCAGATTTTTTTTTAACTAAATTTGGTAAAAATGTGGTGTGCTGAAATAAAACAAAGAAAGAAAAAAAAAAAAGGTCAGCTAGCTGGCAGAAATATTAACACACACACACACACACACACACACACACACACACACACACACACACACACCACAGAAAACTATTCATGCTTTGTTTTAGTATGTGTATTCAGAAAAATCAAACACCTGCACAAAACTGTCCACAGGTAACGAGAGAAGAAACTTGCACAAAGTAAAAATGGTATTCAGTAATATCATTCACACCAATGAAACAGGAGTATCATATCTAAACTACATTCTATAATATAAAATGAAATAATTTTGATTAAAAAGTAGACTGAATACAACACACACACACACACACAAATCACTTACTCATTCACTCACTGATTCCATCCTCTCTGCTGCAGGTGGAGCATATGGCATGACTCAAATCTCCCCCCGCCACAATATAATTTTGAGCAATTCAGGATATATAAGAAACATTGATATAAAATGTAAATTGCATACATTACAAAAACAAATTCATGCAAATTGTTCTAAATCTTCCTGTTTTATTTTTGAGGCAATAAGTAACAAACTTAAAAACAAAAGCAAATAAATAATATGCAGACAGATTAAAAGCAGTTCATCTCAAAATGAGAAACTGCAGTTGCCCTAATCCTACACAACTATGTGTAAGTGCAACAGCGTGTGTGTTTAAATGCAAATTTATACAGGTTAGATTATATTCACACACACACTGATCTATCATCTGTTCAACTGGGGATTCATTAGCAACACTTAACAAACAAACAAACAAAAATGCAAAATTGATACTGGAAATCTTTAAATCTACAAGAAAAACTTGAAAACAGGCACTGTTTTACATTCTATGTCACGGAAATGATGTCATCCTTTTTTTCCAGTATCATGGGGAAATTAGCTGATTTTCTTTGCACTGGATTGTTGGTAGTCAGTGTGGAGCAGAAACAATCACAAGTCTTTTTTATTCAATGTGTAATGCTTTTTGTTTGTTTGTTTGTTTTTGTTTGTTTGTTTGTTTGTTTGTTTGTTTTGCATTGTTTTTGCTGCTAAGTTCATTTTTTTCCATTTTCCATTTTGTTTTTTTCATTCCGCAAAATCAAACTTGCAGTACAATTTCACAGATAATGTAAGCAAAGATCCCACTATTCCCTACAGCCACTACAAGCACAGCAATGCTGTGTTAACCATTATGGTATGGGTTTGTTTTCCTTCTTCCTATTCTTATCTTTATCACTTTTTTTTTCATTCCTTTTCCTTTCTTTCTTTGTTGTTTCTGTTTTTTCTTTTTATAATAATTTTTGTTATTTTTCTTATATTCTTTAATTTTTACATGTTTTACTTCTCTAATCTGTGTGCATATATGTAAGTGTTGCTTGTTATTTGTTGTTGTTTTGTTTTGTTTTGCTTTGTTTTTTTTACTTTTGTATTCTCATTTTTATGAAGGGTGTTGAGGAGTTGTCCTATGTCTGGTGGTCAACAGCTGGTCCATTTCGTCCTGGGCCTCCTGCAGGTGTTGTTCCATGTGTTGCTGCTTTTTCAGAAGTGCTCATTCTCAAATTGTACCATGATGTTTTCCTGCCAATTTTATCTGGTTTCAGGACAGAGGACAATAAACACTTTATTGTATAAAACAAGCAAACAACAGCAACATAAAAATAAACCCAGATGTTTACAACATGTTATACTGTGGCATAGTTAATAGCCTTGCTCGTCAGTTTCTAGCCATTCTCTTCAAGTATGCTCTTTTCTGGGACTGTTAGGGCAGCCAAATGTGATGAAAACATGGATGAAATACTGAAAGTGCAAGAAAGCTCAAGTTCAAAAGCCAGGGTCATGCTACACAAAGAAACGCTTTCAGTTTCATTTTATCAAGATGATGTTTCTGCACTAAGAATGAATTCCATATGCACTGACACCACTGGTGCCACATGATAAAGAAGATCCACACTGCTCATAATAATAATAATAATAATTACAATATTTATATAGCGCAAAATCTTGATAGAAATGGCACAAGCTTTAGGCCTGCACATAAACCCATGTGCTGGCCAGGTCCTGTGGTCCCACCTTGACCTAACCTACAGGTTTTGTATCCTATACTAGTATTTGTATCAATCTATCACTGGAACAATCTTGCCTACATTATAATGACATGTGTATCTGAGTATCTTGTCTTCAAAAAATAATAAATAAATACATAATTCTAGACACACACAAAATTGAAATAAAAAATACACACAAGCTGACATATACACATAAACACACGCACATACATGCACACATACACACATGCAGTACTCAATATAAAAAATGCTGTATATGCTAACAACGGATTTTTTGTGACTTAAAATCTACATGCTGCTTGTAGTACACACACAGAGCTTCCTAACATACTAAATCACAAGACAAAAGAAAAGGGAAAACATGCATTACACAGTTATCAAAGACTGATGATCTACAGCATCTTACAACACTTTTAACAAAGATACATCAGTGGCCTAAATATTCAGAGTTGTCTACAAAAATCAAGACAAAGTCATTTGGAAGAGAGTAGTGTTGTCAAAGAGTGCAGCGGCCAACACTGAACCTGGTGACACCAACAGGTGTGACATCAGGTTGCATACTAATAGTTCTTCACATAAAACATGCCATATATACTAACAAAGGATTGACAGTGATGTGACAGTGATATAAATCTACACAGCACTTGTAGTGCATATACAGAGCTTCACGATATACTAAATCACAAGTCAAAAGTGAAGGAAAACATGCACTACACAATATAAAAGACAGGTAAGATGCAACATTTACAGCTCCAGCAGTACCATTAAAAAGGCACAGAGCACACTGGCACTGACTCATTCATTCAGCCAGCCTACAAGGGGATAGGGAAGGTTGGCACCACTGGCTAATCTTACTCTGCTGGTAGGCAGAAAGAAGTAAGCAAACCCTGCACAAGGCAATAATGGAACACAAAATAAAGATATGTATTAAGAACCACTGTTCACAAAGAATAATGAGGAACCAAACAGTATAAAATAATATTTATTTATAAGCCTTCCACACAAGCAGCTACACACCAAAACACACACAGAGGCAAGCTCACAAAATATGTGCACATACACATACACAAGCGCATGCACACACACATACACATATATAACAAACATTTATGATCACACAACATCAGTGCAGCATGACTTCAATCTAGAAACTCGCAAGTATCAATTTATGCTCCGAGACAGGGTTTGAAGTGAATTTCTTCAGGGTATTAAACGTAGGTTTTGAAGCAAGTTTCTTTATGGTGTGGAAGCACAGGTAAGTGACTTTTTTAAAGGCCTGAACAGTAGATTTTGAAGTGATGTTTTTATGGGGCATGAACAGTAGGTTTTGAAGCAAGTTTCTTTAGAATGTGAAGTACTGGTTTTGAAGTGAGTTTTATTCTCTAGGCCATGAAGTATAGGCGTGTGTGTGTGTGTGTGTGTTATGAGACTGCCCCAATGTAAGTTAGTGTGAATAACTCTGTGGGTGTGGGTGTGGGTGTGGGTGTGGGGTGTGTGGCATGGCCTGTTAGTGGAAGAGATGCATTCTTCAGGAACATAACAACACATGGCCTGTTAGTGGAAGAGATGCATTCTTCAGGAACATAACAACACATGGCCTGTTAGTGGAAGAGATGCATTCTTCAGGAACATAACAACACATGGCCTGTTAGTGGAAGAGATGCATTCTTCAGGAACATAACAACACATGGCCTGTTAGTGGAAGAGATGCATTCTTCAGGAACATAACAACATAAATTTCGTGATCGTTTTTCTGTGCTACAAGTGATAACCTGAATGCAAAAAATATCAAAAATGAATTAATAAACAAAATAAATGTTAAAATTACCAGGTCTGGATGAAAAAAAATGATCTTACCTCTATTTTCACGATGCAGGTAGCCTTTGTTCATACACATAATTCTTTACTGGATCCTCCTGCACAACATCATACATCTTTTAAAATTCCGGTATTCAAAATATGCTCCTTTTAAAGTTCTAGGCTTAGTTTTCTCCTTATTTTTCTATTTGTTCCCCTGTCCCATCTTCTAAACTATTTCAGTGATATCAATCTAACACCATTCACTCCCCACCAAACCCAAGTTCATTCAGCTGAAATCACGGTGCTGGAAGTCCCTAGCAGCTAACAATGTCAAGCTGCAATGAGGCTACCCATCAGAAAAGGCTGTGCCACTGCTGCATCACTTTGGCAGAGTTCAATAGTGCCTAATATGGTTGGGATAAGTTTAATTGTAACAGGTCTGTATAGGCCGTCGTTACATTTTGATGTGAATTAGGTCTTTGAGACCCATGTTTGTTAATATTATTTCCCATTTATGTTATTAGTCAAATAATACCCATTTCGTTTAAGGTTCACATGCCCAAATTTACCCATAAAAAAATTTTAAAGAATATTTTCGATGTTTATATATTAAATGCAGTGTTTATTTGCATACATGTTCCCTTGAACCTGCCCAAGGGAAAATAAAAGTAGCAAAATTTAGGCACAACACCTCTCTTTTTCTTTTTCTACATTCATGGACAGCATCTCCCACACGCATTTTCGTTCATATTGTTAAGTTATACCTATACTGACCACTAGAGTTACAGCAGGGTGCTACCCACGTGTACTTATAAGTACATACATACACACACGCATACATATCACAAGTGACAATCATCATCAGGTGCCTTGCCGCATGGCGTTGGCGATCATGGACTTCCATCTGTCTCTATTTCTTGTTGCCTCAAACATCTCTTCCACACTCTTTGTCTTAGCCACTCTGCAAGTCCATTTAGTATCTTCTCCCTGTATCTACCTGGTGCTCTCTTTCCTTCCAGCTTTCCCGTTGTGACCAGGTGCTCCAATTCACTTTTCCTCATAAAATGGCCTATAAATGTTGCCTGTCTTTTCCTAATCTTCCTTATCAATGATCTTCTTGTGACTGCCTCCATCAGGACTGTCTCGTTTTTTTTCTTTGCTGTTTATGGAACTCTCAACATTCTTCTCAGAAACCACATCTCGGCTGCCTCAATCTTGTTCTGGCTTTGCTTGTTCACTGTCCATGCCTCACAGCCGTATAACAGTATAGGTTCTATATAACATTCAAGAACTCTTTTCCTGATATCAATTGATAGGCATTTGTTGGTAAGAATGCTTTTCATCTTCTTGAATGCTGATTTGGCTTGACGATTCTGCTGGCTATTCCTGATGTGCATCTGCCGTCTGGTGAAATGTTCGCTCCCAAGTATTTAAACTTATCAACCTGTCTCAAAGTTGTGCCGTTTGCTGTTATTTTGCATGTGGGGATTTCATGCTTTTTATTGATCACCATGACTTCAGTCTTCCTGCTGTTCAGTTCCAACCATTTACCTTTGCTTTATATTTCTAGAATATTCACAAGGTTTTGTTGGTCCCTTTCGTTTTCTGCAACCAGCGCGGTGTCATCTGCGTATCGAATATTGTTTATCATTTTTCCTCCGACCTTTAATCTCATGATGTTTTCGCTGTAAAGTGAAAACAGATCTGGTGACAAAACACAATCCTGTCTGACTCCTCTTTTGATGTTTTGGAAAGAGCTTATATCGTTTTTATTCTCATTGCAGGTGTTTGTTCCCAATACATATTTCTGATTATTCGTAGATCTTTTGCATCAATACTGAGTCTCTCTAGTTGGTTGATCAGTTCTTCATGTCTTACCCGATCGAAAGCCTTGGTATAATGAACAAAGCATAAATTATATAAATCCTCATTCTTCTCGATTGACCTCTCTATGGTAGTTCTTAGGATGTATATGTGAGGAAGGGGGATTTGGAGCACCTGGTCACAACGGGAAAGCTGGAGGGAAGGAGAGCACCGGGTAGACCCAGGGAGAAAATGCTGGACGGACTTGCAGAGTGGCTGGGGACGGGGAGGGTGGGGGAAATGCTAGGGGCAACGAGAGATAGAGGCAGATGGAAGTCCATGATCGCCAACCCTATGCGGCAGGGCACCTGATGATGATGATATGGCATCAATAGTTCCTTTCCTTTCCTTTTCACAAATCCACACTGTTCATCTGCTATTTCTCTTTTGATTCTATTCCTTGTCCTCATCATGATTATTCTTATTAGGATTTTTGTTACATGACTCATCAAACTGATTGTGCGATGGAGTTCGCATTCTATAGCCCTTGTCTTCTTTGGAAGTGCAATGAAAATTGATTTTGACATATCTTTGGGGATTTTTCCAGTGTCATAAATTTCATTTAGGAGGACTGTTATTTTTTCAATACCAAATTCCTCCAGGGCTTCAATCATCTCTGTAGTAATGTTGTCTGGTCCTGGGGCTTTTCCTGGTTTCATCTTTTTCAGTGCTGCTCTAATTTCATCTTTCATTATGGGTGGTTTTTCAAAGTTCTTTCTTATAATGTGTTCTTCGTTTCTGTCATCTTCAAAAAGGTCTTTAATGTACTCTCCCCATCTGTCTAATATTTTGTCTTTTTCCATAATAAGCGTACCACCTTTCGATTTTAAGCAACCAGTTGATGTGCTTTATTTTTCCTGTGGACAATTTCTTCAATTCGTCTCTACATACCCTGAGGATCCATTTTGTGTCGGTCTTCTATTTCTTTGCATTTTGTTTTCAGCAAAGCTTCCTTAGCTTCATTGCACCTATTCTTGATTTCTTTGTTTATCTTCCTGTGTATCTCCTTCTTTCTCTTTGCCTCCCTCCGTTCCTCCATCAAGCCTAAAATTTCTTTTGTCATCCAGTTCTTTTTTGCTTTTCTATCTACTGCAGGGATTTCTTCACAAGCTTCATTTATCGAATTTCTCAACTTTGTCCATTGTTCCTCACTGTCACTAACGTCTTCCAGAGCACTGAATTTGTTTTGAACATGTACACTAAATTTTTTACTATCACTTCATCTGTCTTTAAGAGTCCAAGATTTAGTTTGATATTGTTTTTGGTCTGTTTCCTTTTCCTTAATTTCAGCCTAAATCTTCCCACTACAGGATTGTGGTCACTGTTGCAGTCTGCACCTGGTAATGTTTTTGCTGACAGTAAAGAATTCTAAATCTTTTATTAATCAGGATGTACAATGTAGTCAATCTTATTTTTGGTATTATCTCCTGTACTCATCCAAGTCCATTTTCTTCTTTTAGGCTGCTCGAACCAGGTGTTTCCTACTATGAACTCATTCATCTGTGCCCATTCTACAAGTTTCCCTCCCCTTTCATTTTGTGTGTACCAAGGCCATGAGGTCCAACTATGTCCTCCACCCTATCCTTTCCCACTTTAGCATTAAAATCTCCCATTATTGCTGTAACTTATTGTGATTTACATTGGGCCTTGATCATCTCTAAAAGCCTACTTTGTAGAAGTTGTCCATGTCTTCCTGAGTACTTGCGGATGTTGGTGCATACACCTAAATGTTGTTGATATCAAATGGCCAGTCTCCCAATTTGACCAACAAAACTCTGTCGAACACAGCCCAGTATCCCCTAACTGCTTTTGATTTGTCCCTGTCCATTACGATGCCTTCTCCTCTTTCATGTGAGTTTCCGCCAGAGTATATTACTGTATACTCTCCTGATGTTATCACGCCAGCCCCCTTCCATCTCATTTCCCCTAGTCCTAAAATACTAATGCAATCCTTTCCATCTCCATTTTGATACTGTCTAATTTACCTTTTTGCATCAATGTTCTAATGTTTCATGTAGCGATTTTGGTATTTTTGAGGTGGGTCGCAGTAGCTTCAAGCTTGCTGACGGTCTGGTGTCACCTGTGCCGCATGACGGTCCTTACAGGACGAAGGTGCTCCTATTTACGTCGTTATCTTAATTTTTTTCTTTTGTCTGTCCATGATTTTGCTGTGGAAAATACGATGGTTGTTTCCCGTTGCCTTCCGTCGGTTTGTTTACGGTCTCTCCGCTAGCCTTTGTCGTTCCCACGACAACCTACAAGGCAGTAGGTTGATTTTTTTTCAGGGTTACCTCCCTTAGCTGGCGTTTATAGAGGCGGCGGGTTTCGGGAAATCGCACGCGCGAGTCGACCCGAGCGAACTCGCGCGAGGAATGTTGCTATTTTCGGTTTGCAAGTGTTCATAGAGGACGCGGGTCTCTCGAGGCGGCAAATCTGCCAACCGGCGCGGGAAATTACCAGAAAGAGTTGCCATTTCTTGTACGCGGGGACGCGCCGAACTTTGTGTTGGCTGTACTTTTGGTGGCTGTGTTCACAGACATCTCACGTCCATTTGTTGATACACGACGGCTCAAGATGGATGTTGACCAACTGATCACTGCAGTTTTCAACAGACCGTTAATATGGGACAAAAGAATTAAAGAATATGCCAACAGGAATCTTGTGGACAAAGCGTGGAAGGAAATCAGCATGGAGATGAACACTGAAGGCAACTTTGTGAAACTGCTGTCTAACAATAAAAATTCATCAAGAAAAGAAGCCATTTTGTCTGTTTGCTACTGCAAGGCCTGGACTGCATGTGAAGTGTGTGTTGTCTCCTCTCGTCTCGTCTGGCTTTTTCCCGCTTTTGCTATAAACACCAACCGCGCGAGTGATTAGGCGCGGGTTTTCTAGCGCGAGTAACCAGCTCGCGGCAACCCGCTACCCGCCGTCTCTATAAACGTACACTTAGCCTTATTCTCTCCCGAGATGTCCACAAGGTAGTGAAGCTATTTACCCATAGCTTGGGGATCTAGTTCGTGCGCACCAGGGCATATCCACACGCCGGTGAGCCTGCGTGTCGCACGTCTGGGGGCCAGACCTCCTCCGAGTCCCTCGATATTTAGCCTGAGTCCGTGAGGTACTCAGTTACCGCATGTCGCCGCGAGGAGGCATAACGTAGGGCTTGTTGATGGAGAGGCTATGTACTGACAGGAAGAGACTTACGCATTCTGCTCTTCTTTTCGCATAGCTGCAAGCAGCAGTGCTAGCCGTGAGAGGTGACAAGCATGCAGTCACTAGCCGACACACTAGACGCATCACATCTGCTTAAGAGTGAGTGAGTGAGTGAGTGAGTGAGTGTGTGTGTGTGTGTGTGTGTGTGTGTGTGTGTGTGTGTGTGTGTGTGTGTGTGTGTGTGTGTGTGTGTGTGTGTTTAACACACAGTGGAGTCTACAACGAATTTCTGGCAGTTACATACTCTTTTCCCAACCCATTTCTTTTACCTTCCCTCTTGTAAAATACTGTCTATAACAAAACAATAAACATCTACTATCACATGTACTGAATTTCTCTTTCTACCTAACGAGATTTTCCCAAAGGCCAAGCTTGCTACGTACAGTCTTGTCCTACAGTGAGCAAGCACTCAAGATTGGTACAACTGCTCAGCATCATAGATCTACACTGTACAAAGAGCACAGTGACTGACATGCTATTGAAAACTGTCTCAGCCACTAGGCTAACCCCACTGTTTATAGATACATATGGACTTTCACCAGTATGGCTGCAGTTTACCCTACTGTGTCAGCATCATACTCTTGAGGTGTGCATGCTGGGTATTTTCATGTTTCAGTTCACATGAGCCACTTTGCACTGACAAGGGTTTTGGATGGGTTTTGGAGATCTTTAATATGTGTATTGTGAAGTTCTGCATGCATATCAGATGCATCTACACATGAAGGGGGCTCAGGAATAAATCAGCATGTATGTGGATGTGGGAAATCAGAAATACCTTCTACTGTACTCACCAGGTGCTACCAGGTAAAGTTGAACTCGGACCTTCCAAGTGGAAGTCTGACGCCCAACCCACATGGCTATCGCACCTATAAGCACAGCTACTTCTTTCAATCTGAATTGTAAATGTTTAGATCCAGCTTGTGCAAAAAACAAAAAACATGTACAATCAGTGTTGCCTCTAGGATTTCATCATCTGTGTAGGATGTAAGAAACCCGATTCGAATCATGAATCAGATAGGGGGTTTCCCCCCTACCCCACCCCCTCATCTTGGTCAAGATGCTAGTTTTCATGATGAGACAACAACCAAGCCCTGCGCACAGCACATACTCAGAGCATTTGAATTAAAGTTATCACAGCAACAAAAGCAGACATCCCCACCAAAATTCTGCAGAAAGATCTGCTTTCACAGTTAAAAAGAAATACACGCATATAGAAAAAAGTAGAAGAACAATGGGTAGTACAACTGCACTGCAGCAATGACCTCCTCCATGCAGAGCAGGGTAAATTTCACATGGTTAATCCATTAAGACCAATCTACATATGTACAAATCCACCAACCAACCTGTCAACTCACAATCTACCAACCCATCCATCTGTTCATAAATCTACCTACTCACCTATCCACTCATCCACTAACCAGTGAACTACTCGCACAATCGCAAACCATTCACCCAAGAATCCACTCTTCAACCTAAAAGCAATGCAGTCACCCGTCACCCACCTATCCCACCCACAAACTGATCCATTCAACCCATGAAGTGACTAATCTAACCACTCACCACTCAACACTGATGCATCCCAATCCCAGTAACAATGCAACGACCAACAGAAGGCAGAAAATGCCTATCGTCGTAAACTGTTTGTTCTGTTGAGGGCAATTCAGTCGACGTTCAGTGTTCTGATGGCACTTCTGCTGAGGTATGCTATTGTGCTGGTGTCTGTCATGATGCTTCTTCTGGCTATGTAAATCACTGTCATCCTGCACACATGCACATGCAAACATACATTAGTACACAAATTATGATGCATGTCTGTAGTTTCTGTGTGTGTAAGTACTTGGAGGTCGTTTCATTTCCTAATACATGAATATAAAAATCGAAATTAAAAAAAAATGTCACGAACTGTTGTTTCCATACAGTGTAACCAGAGATGTCTGTGTTGGTAAAGACAAGCACAAAGAAAATAAAACTAGATGCATTGTTCAGAAATGTTTTTAGTATTTTCAACTCTTGCTGTTTAAACGTGACCAGTCTGGAAAAACTGTGCTAGTCTAACTCAGACGGTGGAGTATGTATTACAAGACTTTAGTAAATTTACACCATCTTTATTTTCTTTTTTTAACTTTAATAAAGTGTGTATTACAATACTTTAGTAAATTTACACGATCTTTACTTTCTTTTTTTAACTATAATAAAGTGTGTATTACAATACTATAGTAAATTTACACGATCTTTATTTTCTTTTTTTAACTTTAATAAAATGCTATATAGTATTATTTTACATGGTCAGAAATCATAAGTGTAAAGAGCAACGTCACGAAAGATGGCAGCAGCACAGCACAAACACACTAGGTGGCGGCAGCGAATCTTTTTAACTTGAATGTTATAACTGAAAAGTTATTTTTTGGAAACAACATGTCAACACAAGAATAAGTGAATACCTTTATTGGTTCTAAAGCTATTCCATTGCAAAGATACGACCATGAAATTTCAGTCATACTGTAATGTCCACGAGAGAGCTGTCATGAAAATACTTGCACATTTTAAAACTATATATGATAGTGGTATCCTGCACAAACAAACACAAACACTTCTGCTGCAAAGACATTGGAGAATAGACCTGTCAAAGTAAGAGGAAAATGGTAAATTGGGACAGAAATCCACGCAGAACAGCAACTTTGAAGATCTAAAGCACTGCAAATAATGGGCATTTGTGTTTCATAATACAATTGCTTGCAGAATATATCATAAAAAGTACAATGAAGTTTTTAAAGCATGATTAGTACACTAAATTTTAAGAACCAGATGTTCAAAATTTGGAAAATTTTCAATTTGACAAACAGAAAAAAGCATGTTTATTGGGGTACCATGTTTCAAAGATGAATACCTCCACGACTATTACAGGTCGGATAAAAAAAAATTGGTCTGTGGATTAAGTGTTGTGTGAGCTATCAAAATACACTAAAATCAACATTAAAACATTACTCAAAAGTTGTCAGAAATGGAACATTACCTGAATTTCTCAAGAAAAAAGGCGCACATCAAGGATGAGACTACTTCAAACTATTGTTTTTCCAAAAACAAACAAACAAACAAAAATAATAAAGATACAAACTTTTACACACAGTTAAGGGTGTGCAGCCTCTACAATGTTAAAGCAATTTCTTGAACAAATGCAGCTTGAAAGTATTCTACAAAGTGGGTAGGTTGGATGGGCACTTGACCACAAAAGTTATTCCCAAAGAGGAGGAGGGAGCAAGTATGATGCTCTAGCAAAAACAAGAGACGCATCAATATGGTATCTGTCAGCTCTTCCAGGCCATCTATGAACAATCTTGCCATCCACTATATCCAGTTTTGTTCTCTCAAGAAAACTGACTTCTGAAGAGGTGGGGCAGTGTACAGTGGTGACTTTGCCAATGAAAAAATTGTCTTCGTAGTACACAGCTACAAACTTTCACTCGTTTTCAGCTCTGATGTTGTAAGACCATCTGCATTCTGAACCAGAGGCTGCCTCACCTGATGACGAATCTCACAATGGTGACAGTACATCTGGTTTGGTTTGTTTCAGGGGTGGAAGTTGTGGCAAGTTTGTCAGACCCAAGACCAGCAGGCGGCTGACAAGGGTCACAGAATCTGTAACCCTCAGCATTGTTTTTTTTTCTGCAGCACTAGCTTGTGCCACAGAAGTTCAGCTCCAAAGGCCTTCCTCAGGTTCCATTTGTTCCATAACTGTCGATGAGTTTCTTCTGTGATGAGACACACAGCCCACTGTGTGCCTGAAATTGTCTGGTCACCTCAGCCTTCTTTCTTCAGCTTCCTCCTGTCATTATTGCTCCTCCATGATGATCTCCTTCGTTTCTGCATAGTCTGGTTCTCCATAAGAATCTGCTTCTCTCGACGAGAGGCGATGTCCCACTGGCAAGATTTAAAAGCTTCTGCTTGTCTTGAAGATCTTTGGTTGACAACCATCATAATGATATAGTGGTTTTAAAGTCATGTGATTATTTTTATTCTTATTCCTATTGTTTAAAGCCTTGCTGACTGTACAGAGCCATATCAGGGCTATAACCATTTCATAACATACAAAACATCTGGTTTGAAAACAAGCTGGAAAAGAAAATTAACCCTTTGCCACCTGCACCCTATCTACCAACTGCAAAAACTTAGCCCTTTGACTCCCTCATCCTATCCACCAGCTTCCTGCAGGAAGCTGGTGGATAGGGTGAGGGAGTCAAAGGGTTAAGTTTTTGCTCTTCCAGCATGGTTGACAAAGAAGGATGATGTTGGACAGGCTGCAGGAGTCAAAGGGTTAAGAAACCATAGCAATGCATGAGCACACAATCTAAAAACATAAGGCCCTGGCATTGACTATTCCATCCAATTCATCACCAGAGGATTAACAAACAAAAAAAACAAAAGCTGAACACAAATGTAAACATAGCTAAGGACATCAAAGCATACATAAAAATGGCCTACACTACCTAAAATAGTTCTTGCACAGTACGTGCCAAACATGCAAATAGTACATAATAGTGATGGTGACTCTGTTATCATGTAAGACTGTACAGAACACATACAGGTGAATGGACCAGCAGTGCAGAAAATGATAAGAAGAGATGACAGAAAGCAAAAGGGTTTTCTGCAGGCTCAGGGAGTCTGCCCGGTAAAAGTCAGAAGATTTGGGTGTAGAGTAAATGGAAGTGTCTGATTGTGATAAATATTGATTGAGCAAACTCCCAACTCCAAACAGACTACACACACACACACAGCTTGTTCTAGTCAGCATCCTCTATTACATTTACAGTACAGGTGTGGACCTGGGATAGTACTTGCTGACTCAAAAGAGGGGAATTTATACCTTTAACATCGTGTTAAAAAGTGTGTGATGAAAATGCTTCACATAATCTAGTTTGAACATGAGAGCAATGAGTATGGAACTGCATTTGGCAGCCATGAAGTGACAAAGCTTGCTTGGTTTCGTCGTGTCATCCACCGTAACCACACTGTCAAGTGTAAATAAGATCATCCTTCAGAGCAGACTACCCTGGAAGGCAGCCATTTATGGGTGAACATGGTAATGGCTGGACGGCCAATATATAGTCAGCCATTGCTAGGGTAAACAATATCATTTGGCAAATATCAGTTTGAATTGTTCCTGCACACCAAAGATGAAGGATCCTGTCAATCTCTGCATCCTATGCAGCATCAGTCTTAATAACCATGCTAGTTATGTGATCAGAAGATAAAGACCTGAGTGTATCAAACTGATCTATAGAACAGCTTCAAAATACAATGAAGTCAAATCAATAAACTTACTTCTGTATCCTGATTATCAGTAGTCACTGAATGTCCATCCTGCTCAGTGAGTGTGGGCTCCTGATCAACTTCCAAGTCCTCATCTAACTCACGGTGTGCCCGTTCCTGATCAGCTTCCCGGTCCTCATTCCACTCACTGTGTGCCCGCTCCTGATCAGCTTCCCAGTCCTCATCCAACTCACTGTGTGCCCGCTCCTGATCAGCTTCCCAGTCCTCATCCAACTCACTGTGTGGCCGCTCCTGATCAGCTTCCCAGTCCTCATCACACTCACTGTGTGGCCGCTCCTGATCAGCTTCCCGGTCCTCATCTACCTTACTGTATGCCTGCTCCTGAGCAGCTTCCAATTCCCAGTCCTCATCTACCTTACTGTGTGCCCGCTCCTGAGCAGCTTCCAATTCCCAGTCCTCATCTACCTTACTGTGTGCCCGCTCCTGAGCAGCTTCCAATTCCCAGTCCTCATGTAACTGACTGTGTGCCCGCTCCTGATCAGCTTCCCAATCCTCATCTACCTTACTGTGTGCCTGCTCCTGATCAGCTTCCAATTCCCAGTCCTCATCTACCTTACTGTGTGCCCGCTCCTGAGCAGCTTCCAATTCACAGTCCTCATCTACCTTACTGTGTGCCCGCTCCTGAGCAGCTTCCAATTCCCAGTCCTCATCTACCTTACTGTGTGCCCGCTCCTGAGCAGCTTCCAATTCCCAGTCCTCATCTACCTTACTGTGTGCCCGCTCCTGAGCAGCTTCCAATTCCCAGTCCTCATCTACCTTACTGTGTGCCCGCTCCTGAGCAGCTTCCAATTCCCAGTCCTCATCTACCTTTCTGTGTGCCCGCTCCTGAGCAGCTTCCAATTCCCAGTCCTCATCTACCTTACTGTGTGCCCGCTCCTGAGCAACTACCAATTCCCAGTCCTCATCTACCTTACTGTGTGCCCGCTCCTGAGCAGCTTCCAATTCCCAGTCCTCATCTACCTTACTGTGTGCCCGCTCCTGAGCAGCTTCCAATTCCCAGTCCTCATCTACCTTACTGTGTGCCCGCTCCTGAGCAGCTTCCAATTCCCAGTCCTCATCTACCTTACTGTGTGCCCGCTCCTGAGCAGCTTCCAATTCCCAGTCCTCATCTACCTTACTGTGTGCCCGCTCCTGAGCAGCTTCCAATTCCCAGTCCTCATCTACCTTACTGTGTGCCCGCTCCTGAGCAGCTTCCAATTCCCAGTCCTCATCTACCTTACCGTGTGCCCGCTCCTGAGCAGCTTCCAATTCCCAGTCCTCATCTACCTTGCTGTGTGCCCGTTCCTGAGCAGCTTCCAATTCCCAGTCCTCATCTACCTTGCTGTGTGCCCGTTCCTGAGCAGCTTCCGCTTCCCAGTCCTCATCTACCTTACTGTGTGCCCGTTCCTGAGCAGCTTCCAATTCCCAGTCCTCATCTACCTTGCTGTGTGCCCGTTCCTGAGCAGCTTCCAATTCCCAGTCCTCATCTACCTTGCTGTGTGCCCGTTCCTGAGCAGCTTCCAATTCCCAGTCCTCATCTACCTTACTGTGTGCCCGTTCCTGAGCAGCTTCCAATTCCCAGTCCTCATCTACCTTACTGTGTGCCCGTTCCTGAGCAGCTTCCAATTCCCAGTCCTCATCTACCTTACGGTGTGCCCGTTCCTGAGCAGCTTCCAATTCCCAGTCCTCATCTACCTTACTGTGTGCCCGTTCCTGAGCAGCTTCCAATTCCCAGTCCTCATCTACCTTACGGTGTGCCCGTTCCTGAGCAGCTTCCAATTCCCAGTCCTCATCTACCTTACGGTGTGCCCGTTCCTGAGCAGCTTCCAATTCCCAGTCCTCATCTACCTTACGGTGTGCCCGTTCCTGAGCAGCTTCCAATTCCCAGTCCTCATCTACCTTACTGTGTGCCCGCTCCTGAGCAGCTTCCAATTCCCAGTCCTCATCTACCTTACTGTGTGCCCGCTCCTGAGCAGCTTCCAATTCCCAGTCCTCATCTACCTTACTGTGTGCCCGCTCCTGAGCAGCTTCCAATTCCCAGTCCTCATCTACCTTGCTGTGTGCCCGCTCCTGAGCAGCTTCCAATTCCCAGTCCTCATCTACCTTGCTGTGTGCCCGCTCCTGAGCAGCTTCCAATTCCCAGTCCTCATCTACCTTACTGTGTGCCCGCTCCTGAGCAGCTTCCAATTCCCAGTCCTCATCTACCTTGCTGTGTGCCCGCTCCTGAGCAGCTTCCAATTCCCAGTCCTCATCTACCTTGCTGTGTGCCCGCTCCTGAGCAGCTTCCAGTTCCCAGTCCTCATCTACCTTGCTGTGTGCCCGCTCCTGAGCAGCTTCCAGTTCCCAGTCCTCATCTACCTTGCTGTGTGCCCGCTCCTGAGCAGCTTCCAGTTCCCAGTCCTCATCTACCTTACTGTGTGCCCGCTCCTGAGCAGCTTCCAGTTCCCAGTCCTCATCTACCTTACTGTGTGCCCGCTCCTGAGCAGCTTCCAGTTCCCAGTCCTCATCTACCTTACTGTGTGCCCGCTCCTGAGCAGCTTCCAGTTCCCAGTCCTCATCTACCTTACTGTGTGCCCGTTCCTGAGCAGCTTCCAATTCCCAGTCCTCATCTACCTTACTGTGTGCCCGTTCCTGAGCAGCTTCCAATTCCCAGTCCTCATCTACCTTCTGTGTGCCCGCTCCTGAGCAGCTTCCAATTCCCAGTCCTCATCTACCTTTACTGTGTGCCCGCTCCTGAGCAGCTTCCAATTCCCAGTCCTCATCTACCTTACTGTGTGCCCGTTCCTGAGCAGCTTCCAATTCCCAGTCCTCATCTACCTTACTGTGTGCCCGTTCCTGAGCAGCTTCCAATTCCCAGTCCTCATCTACCTTGCTGTGTGCCCGCTCCTGAGCAGCTTCCATTCCCAGTCCTCATCTACCTTACTGTGTGCCCGCTCCTGAGCAGCTTCCAATTCCCAGTCCTCATCTACCTTACTGTGTGCCCGTCCTGAGCAGCTTCCAATTCCCAGTCCTCATCTACCTTACTGTGTGCCCGCTCCTGAGCAGCTTCCAATTCCCAGTCCTCATCTACCTTACTGTGTGCCCGCTCCTGAGCAGCTTCCAATTCCCAGTCCTCATCTACCTTACTGTGTGCCCGCTCCTGAGCAGCTTCCAATTCCCAGTCCTCATCTACCTTACTGTGTGCCCGTCCTGAGCAGCTTCCAATTCCCAGTCCTCATCTACCTTCTGTGTGCCCGCTCCTGAGCAGCTTCCAATTCCCAGTCCTCATCTACCTTACTGTGTGCCCGCTCCTGAGCAGCTTCCAATTCCCAGTCCTCATCTACCTTACTGTGTGCCCGCTCCTGAGCAGCTTCCAATTCCCAGTCCTCATCTACCTTACTGTGTGCCCGCTTCCTGAGCAGCTTCCAATTCCCAGTCCTCATCTACCTTACTGTGTGCCCGTCCTGAGCAGCTTCCAATTCCAGTCCTCATCTACCTTACTGTGTGCCCGCTCCTGAGCAGCTTCCAATTCCCAGTCCTCATCTACCTTACTGTGTGCCCGCTCCTGAGCAGCTTCCAATTCCCAGTCCTCATCTACCTTACTGTGTGCCCGCTCCTGAGCAGCTTCCAATTCCCAGTCCTCATCTACCTTACTGTGTGCCCGCTCCTGAGCAGCTTCCAATTCCCAGTCCTCATCTACCTTACTGTGTGCCCGCTCCTGAGCAGCTTCCATTCCCAGTCCTCATCTACCTTACTGTGTGCCCGCTCCTGAGCAGCTTCCAGTTCCCAGTCCTCATCTACCTTACTGTGTGCCCGCTCCTGAGCAGCTTCCAATTCCCAGTCCTCATCTACCTTACTGTGTGCCCGCTCCTGAGCAGCTTCCAATTCCCAGTCCTCATCTACCTTACTGTGTGCCCGCTCCTGAGCAGCTTCCAATTCCCAGTCCTCATCTACCTTCTGTGTGCCGTTGCGCTTCCCAGTCTCAACCTGAGGCAGCTTCCAATTCCCAGTCCTCATCTACCTTACTGTGTGCCCGTTCCTGAGCAGCTTCCAATTCCCAGTCCTCATCTACCTTACTGTGTGCCCGTTCCTGAGCAGCTTCCAATTCCCAGTCCTCATCTACCTTACTGTGTGCCCGTTCCTGAGCAGCTTCCAATTCCCAGTCCTCATCTACCTTACTGTGTGCCCGTCCTGAGCAGCTTCCAATTCCCAGTCCTCATCTACCTTACTGTGTGCCCGTCCTGAGCAGCTTCCAATTCCCAGTCCTCATCTACCTTACTGTGTGCCCGTCCTGAGCAGCTTCCAATTCCCAGTCCTCATCTACCTTACTGTGTGCCCGTTCCTGAGCAGCTTCCAATTCCCAGTCCTCATCTACCTTACTGTGTGCCCGCTCCTGAGCAGCTTCCAATTCCCAGTCCTCATCTACCTTACTGTGTGCCGCTTCCTGAGCAGCTTCCAATTCCCAGTCCTCATCTACCTTACTGTGTGCCCGCTCCTGAGCAGCTTCCAATCCCAGTCCTCATCTACCTTACTGTGTGCCCGCTCCTGAGCAGCTTCCAAATCCCAGTCCTCATCTACCTTACTGTGTGCCCGCTCCTGAGCAGCTTCCAGTTCCCAGTCCTCATCTACCTTCTGTGTGCCCGCTCCTGAGCAGCTTCCATTCCCAGTCCTCATCTACCTTACTGTGTGCCCGCTCCTGAGCAGCTTCCAGTTCCCAGTCCTCATCTACCTTACTGTGTGCCCGCTCCTGAGCAGCTTCCAGTTCCCAGTCCTCATCTACCTTACTGTGTGCCCGCTCCTGAGCAGCTTCCAGTTCCCAGTCCTCATCTACCTTACTGTGTGCCCGCTCCTGAGCAGCTTCCAGTTCCCAGTCCTCATCTACCTTACTGTGTGCCCGCTCCTGAGCAGCTTCCAGTTCCCAGTCCTCATCTACCTTACTGTGTGCCCGCTCCTGAGCAGCTTCCAGTTCCCAGTCCTCATCTACCTTACTGTGTGCCCGCTCCTGAGCAGCTTCCATTCCCAGTCCTCATCTACCTTACTGTGTGCCCGCTCCTGAGCAGCTTCCATTCCCAGTCCTCATCTACCTTACTGTGTGCCGCTCCTGAGCAGCTTCCAATTCCCAGTCCTCATCTACCTTACTGTGTGCCCGCTCCTGAGCAGCTTCCAATTCCCAGTCCTCATCTACCTTACTGTGTGCCCGCTCCTGAGCAGCTTCCAATTCCCAGTCCTCATCTACCTTACTGTGTGCCCGCTCCTGAGCAGCTTCCAGTTCCCAGTCCATCTACCTTACTGTGTGCCCGCTCCTGAGCAGCTTCCATTCCCAGTCCTCATCTACCTTACTGTGTGCCCGCTCCTGAGCAGCTTCCAATTCCCAGTCCTCATCTACCTTACTGTGTGCCTGCTCCTGAGCAGCTTCCAGTTCCCAGTCCTCATCTACCTTACTGTGTGCCCGCTCCTGAGCGGCTTCCAGTTCCCAGTCCTCATCTATCTTACTGTGTGCCCGCTCCTGAGCAGCTTCCAATTCCCAGTCCTCATTTACTTTACTGTGTGCCCGCTCCTGAGCAGCTTCCAATTCCCAGTCCTCATCTACCTTACTGTGTGCCCGCTCCTGAGCAGCTTCCAATTCCCAGTCCTCATCTACCTTACTGTGTGCCCGCTCCTGAGCAGTTCCAGTTCCCAGTCCTCATCACCTTACTGTGTGCCCGCTCCTGAGCAGCTTCCATTCCAGTCCTCATCTACCTTACTGTGTGCCTGCTCCTGATCATCTTCCAATTCCAGTCTCATCTGCCTTACTGTGTGCCTGCTCCTGATCAGCTTCCCAGTCCTCATCACGCTCACTGTGTGCCCACTCCTGTTCATCTTTCCCATCTTCATCACGCTCACTGTGTGCCCACTCCTGATCATCTTTCCCATCCTCATACGCTCACTGTGTGCCCTCCTGATCATCTTTCCCATCCTCATCACGCTCACTGTGTGCCCACTCCTGATCATCTTTCCCATCCTCATCACGCTCACTGTGTGCCCGCTCCTGATCAGCTCCCCAGTCGTCATTCCACTCACTGTGTGCCCGCTCCTGATCAGCTCCCCAGTCCTCATTCCACTCACTGTGTGCCCGCTCCTGATCAGTTCCCCAGTCCTCATCACACTCAGTGTGTGCTGGGTCCTGACGTACTTCCTGTTCCCCATCCAACTCCGAGTGTGTCATCTCCTGATAATTGACTGGTGTCCTGTCACAGTCTGCCCACTCCTGATTATCTTCTGATTTTACAGCACATTCTGCAGACTCCTGATTTTCAGTTGATCTCTGGTTGGAGTCTCCTAACTCCTGATCGTGAAGAATCTCCCAGTCAGACAGATCTGACTCCTGACTGCTTACTACCTCCCAGTCAGAGTCCAAGTCACTGTTTTTGTCACTCATCTTTGAATCCTAGTTGACCTTGATTCACTGTTTTGGAATCTTGATGTTTTCTGCACACATACAATATAGCGTTTCAGGTAATGCATTTTTGTTGTTGTTGTTGTTATTTTTGCAATTCTGATCCCCCCCCCCCTCCCTTTTCCCGTTTAGGAGCTGCTATTTCCATGTGTACGTAATTTTATATGCAAGGTGGGCTATCACGCGCATGGATGGCCTTTGTTTTGTTTTACACTCTACCGTTAAGATGGTTTTACAGTGTTTTGGGAAGTGTACATGCTGGGCAATTGTCGTTTCCAGAAGCCACCAATCTGGCTTCCAGGGTCTCTCAATGTGCTCAGTGTGCCTATTTGATGCTCTGCATCTGTACACAGGAAGTGCCTCAAGAACTAGCAAGTCTGCATATATGTTGACCTGGGAGAATGGAAAAACACTGCTCAACTGGCTGAACGTTGATATTGCCTTTCCAATTCAGTCTCTCAGATTCAAGGTCAAGGTAATTAGTATTGCTGAGAAAATTTCCAAAGCTTATGAAGTTCTCTACCTCCTCAACCTTCTTCTACATCCTCAACCTTTTTATGACTTTACCGGTGTATAGGGTTTTGTGCAGGCTTGGGGAGTCTACCAGAGGATAGCTGGCAGATTTGGGTGGAGCACATATGGAACTGTCCGAGTGTGCTGAATCCCTCTTGAACAAACTGTACTCTACTTCTGGCAATAAAGACATCTGCTAGCACCTGATGTTCCCTGCTTAACATGGTCTTGGTCTTGCAGCTTGTCCACCAAATCACCCCACCATGGCTTGCACCCAGGAGAGGTCAAACCAGCTTCGCCTCATGGTGTCAAAACAACACAGAAAGCAGAAGTCTACCAGTTATAAGCAACAGTCTACCAGTTATAAGCTACAGCTCAACTGGCATAGAGTGTAGCGCCAGGGGCTTCTTCTGAAGGTGGGAGAGATTCTTGGATCTCACTGGGCAGCAACCACCTGCCTAAACTGGGCAGCCTCAAAGACATCAGCAATGCAAGAAAGACAGCTGTCATCAACGATGGGCTCCTGAGAATATAGGGTAGTCATAGCCGTCCTGCAAGAAATGCGCCTAGCTGACTCAGGCACGCTCAAGGAGACAGACTACACCTTCTGGCAAGGAAAGAGTGCTGAGGAGCATAGAGAACGTGTAGTTGGATTTGAAGTCAGGAACTTCCTGCTGAAAATGACTGATCAAGATGACAAGAGATCTGAACGCTCGCAGTCTATCCATCCCCATACTTCTGACAGCCCAGTCACTCTTATTAGCACCTCTGCTCTTTCCCTAACATCTACAACAGAGGCAAAGGACGAGTTCTATGCTAACTTCAGTGACACTATCAAAACATCCACAGCAAAGAACACCTTGTCCTTTTTGGCGACTTCAAAGCCAAAGTGGGTGCCGATCCTGACTCTTGGCCTTTTTGCCTTGGACGTTTTGGAGTTGGCAAAATCAATTAAAATGGGCAGTGCCTCCTGGAGCTTTTTTCCTCTCATGGCTTGTGCATGACCAACTCTTACTTCCAGACGAAGCCTCAACCCAGAGTGTCACGGAGGCATCTTCGATCAAAACATTGGCACCAAGTGGACATGGTCATTGTCAGATGAACAAGCCTTAGGTTTGTGCTTCTCACCTGCACATACCATAGTGTAGACTGTGATACAGACCACTCACTAGTGTGTTGCATGATCAGACTACAACCTGAGAAGTTCCATCATACCAAAGAAGAGGGCAAGATGCAATACCCGGACAAAGTTAAGGAATTCGCCAAGTGTCTCAGAGATGTTCTATTCACAGACCAACCACACAACTCCGCCTCTGAAAAATGGGACCACCTCTGCGAACCCATTAAAAAGAAAACAGCCCTAGCTACCTTTGGGAGGAAGACCTCCAAGAATATTGACTGGTTTGAAACCAAGTCCAGTGAGATGACCCCCATTATGAGAGCAAAGCGTACTGCCCTTGCTGAATACAAGCGCTCACCAAGAGAAAAATCCCTGCAAGCACTCAGAGCTGCCAAGAGCAAAGTTCAGCAGACAGCATGAAAATGTACTAAAGAATATTGGCAACAGCTCAGTGATGACATTCAAAAACAGCCAGAGCCAACCTACTAAGGTAGCATAAGAAATATGTACGAGAGCATTATCAAGAAACCCCTCAGGCAGAAATAGATCCATGCCTGTACTTAGTCTGAAACAAGTGTTGACAGTGTGTGACAAGATAGACAACTAGCCTTGTCTGAAGACTTAATTTGTTGACAATGTCTGGCAAACCAGAGAAACTAGGCTTGTCAACTGAAGGCTTGGGATTAACCAACATCTAGCAGTACAGCCAATCGCACTAATGTTAAGACTGTAAACGAGACACTTGAACAGTAAAAAAGCCAGATGTATATACAACTCCATTGGGTTGTTTTCGAAGATCGCCCCAGTTAAAGGGAAAAGTCCATTGTCTCAGTGGACAGTGTTAACTCTTCCTTCATAGCACTTACAGGTAGAATAACAAACTAGAAGTCAACTTAAAACAAGTTGAGTCAGAACCCCAGTGTGTCCTGATCCACTCCCTACAAATGAAAAGGGAGAGATAGAGAAGAGACACAATACAGATTGGGGGGAGGGAGGAGAGAGAGAGGAGAGAGAGAGAGAGAGAGAGAGAGAGAGAGAGAGAGAGAGAGAGAGAGATGGAGAAGGGAGAAAAATAGAGTCATAGTTGTACTAGGTGATAGGCCACTCAACCTGGCAGAGATGCCAAGCCTTTACCAGAAACATGCAGTGAAGGTACGTTGATATATCCTTTTATTCCAGTGTAGTTTTAGGGCTGATAGGCAAAGAAGTAGGATTGTTTTAGAACTTAGGCAAATAAGAATGATGATGAATGAATATGCTTTAAGTCGAACATGCTTCATTAAAGAAACTATGTTAACTTATAATGCTATGTGTGGACTGCTCTTGAAAGTTATTGCTAGTGTGCTTAGTGCGCTTCTGCACGTTTCTCTTCTTCCTTGTTGTTGTGTGTGATTTCTATATAGAAAGGTAAATCGGCATAAACATCTCCCAAATTCTAGAACAACTCTCAAAAATTCTTCCCGTGATAGCATCAAGAAAGCTCTTGGTCCAACACAGAGCAGAACAGCTCCCCTCAAATCCACCAGGGCGGAAGTGATCATCGTAAAAGTCAAGCAGATGGAGATATGGGGGGTGGGGAGTGGGGGGAGGGAACACTACTCATAGCTACACTCCAGAGAGAACTTTAATGCTACCTCAGCCCTCGATGCCATCGAACCTCTGCTTATCATGGAGGAGCTAGTTGCCAAACCAACACTACAAGAATTCCACAGGGCAATTAGCAAGTTGGCTTACAGGAAAACACTGTAATGATGGCATCCTCCCAGACCTCATCAAGCACTGCAAGAACACCCTCTTGCAGCCCTTACATGATGTCCTCTGTCAGTGTTGGAGAGAAGGAGCAGTACCATAAGACATTAGAGATACCAAGATCGTAATCCGCTATAAGAACAAGGCAGACAGAAGTGAATGCAAAATTACAGGGGTATTTCACTACAGAACATCACAGGCAAACTGTACGCCCAAGTCATGTTGGCACATCTCGGAAAGCTAGCTGAGTGCATCTGCCCTGAGTACAAGTACAGCTTCTGATCAGAACGCTCCACAATGGACATGATTTTTCCCCTATGTAAACTACAGGAGAAATGCAGAGAACAGCAAAAGCCTCTCTCCATCGCCTTCATTGACGTCACAAAGACTTTTGACCTGGTCAGCAGGGGTGGATTGTTCAACTTTCTCCTGAAAATAGGATGCCCTCCAAAGCTGCATAGCTTAATCATATCATTCCACGACATTATGAAGGCAGCCATCCAGCATGACGGCAGCATGTCTGAATCCTTCGACATCAAAAGCGGCATCAAGCAAGGCTGTGTCCTTGCTCCCACCCTGTGTGATATCTTCTTCTCCATGCTTCTGAAGCATGCTTTTGGGACTGCATCAGATGGAGTGTACCTACACACCAGATCCGAATCTTCAACCTCCCAAGACTGAAAGCAAAGACAAAGGTGCACAAGGCCAGTATCAGAGACCTGTTCTTCGCCAATGATGCTGCTGTTACCTCACACACTGAGCAACAACTCCAGTGCCTTATAGAAAGATTTTCTCGAGCCTGCAAAGACTTTTGTCTGACCATCAGCCTGAAAAAGACGAACGTGCTGAGCTAAGACGTGGACACTCCACTTGTCATCAAACCATTGGCAACTACGAACTTGATATTGTCCACTAGTTTACATACCTCGGGTCCATCATCAGTAACAATTTGTCCCTTGATGCCAAGATCAACAAGCGCATTGGAATGGCTGCAGCAACCTCTGGCCGAATTACTGCTCACATCTGGAAGAATCCAAAGCTGACAACTCCGACCAGTACTCTGTATGACAGTACACAACGCCTGCATCATCAGCACTCCATTGTACGGCAGCAAAACATGGACAACGTATGCCAAACAAGAGCGAAACTGAACAGCTTTCACTAGCTCTGCCATTGTCACATCCTGGGCATCGAGTGGCACGACAAAATACCAGACACCCAGGTCCTGGCTTGTGCTGGTCTTCCCACCATGTACACGATGCTCAGACAATGCAGACTGTGCTTGCTTGGCCATGTGTACTGGATGGAAGATGGACGTATCCTGAAGGATATCCTTTACAGTAAACTAGTATGGCAAGAGATCTGTTGACCACCCCTAGATACAACACAAAGGCATCTGCAAAGCTGGAAAGAAACAGCAGCTGACCGCAACAGTTTGTGCAGTGTACTCAGATTGGAGAAAAGAAGACCCAGATCTTAGCTGAGGAAAAGAAAGTCAGGCGGAAAGCAAGCTCCTGTGAAGGCAACCCCATGGCCAGCATCCACACATGCATCCAATGTCATTGAGTCTGCCGTTCCCACATTAGCCTTACCAGCTACTGCCAATGCTACTCCAGCGGTATCAACTCGTCTCGACACTAGGGCAAATCATCCATAGCTGACACCAACTGACGGAGGCCTACCTACCTACCGAGGGCTTTTTGCAGTGGTGATAAGTCATTAGCTTCCTGCAAAGATACTGATGTCAGCTGCAAGTGACAGAAGATCATGAGTGTTACTTAAAATTAACTTATCATTATTGTTATTGTTTAAAGCCCAGACGACTGTACAGAGCCATATTAGGGCTACTACAATCTCAAAACACTTTGCTGATCCTAAAAAAATGAACACCTGGAAAAGAAAATTAAGTAGCCTACATATATCGATGCTTTCTGATTCAGATATACATAACCTAAGGATAGGATATTCTCCTGGCATTGATCATTCCACGTGATTTATCATCTGGAGAAAAAAAAAAAAAAAAAAAAAAGAAAACTGACCACGAATGTATTTTAACGGTAACTAAGCATACTAAACCACAGGCCTATATAAAAACTGGCCCAACTTATCTAAAATAACTTCTGCTTATCACTTACAGCCAAAAATGCACTTAATGTAATAAAATACACCCAGTTATCAATTCTGATAGAAAGCATGGAAGGCTTTATAGAACATATACACACAGGGTTTCAACAGGTTTATTTTCCCTCAATCCCGCCAAAGAAAAACCAATAAGGTTTCATAATCAATAGGTATAATGTCATAGTGCTTATTTTTGCAGTCTTTGTCAAATGTTTTTGCTGTGGCAAACCATCTCTCCAGAATACTGGCTCAAGACCTTCAAAGTTTTGCAATCGGCTCTGAAAACAAGACGCACCTGACAAAGAAAAAACACCAGAAGTGACTTTAGCGGGAAATGATACCAGATTTATCCCCCTTCCCGAACCAGGGGAAAAAAACACACATGAAAATACAATCTATATATATATATATGTGTGTGTGTGTGTGTGTGTGTGTGTGTATGTGTGTGTGTGTGTGTGTGTGTGTGTGTGTGTGTGTGTGTGTATGAATATATGTATACACTTGTTTTGTTTTGTTTTGGTTTAGTTTGGTTTTTGTTGCTATTGTTGTTTTCGTTGCATTATTTAATAGTATGACACTCGCATTCCAAAAACTACTCTTGGCAAGTGCTTAATAATTTTCATAGTTTTAGCCCTGGACCCCCTTTGGGATAAAACAATAATAATACGGCATGACCACTTTTCAAACTGCAGAATTCATTTCACTTCCCCTCTGTCATCATACTTGCCTCCCCCTCTCGCCAGTTCCTACCATTACTCACGAACACATTTTCATTTCATTTTAGTCCTTTTCTCCCACTGGACGAAGCACTTTTGTCTTTTTCTCCTAATATTTGTATTTGGTGTTTATTCGTTTGTGATCTTACGTTGATGCTTGACAAAGTCGGCCGAAAATTTGCGCCCATCTTGTCTGGATGTGTTGAATGCGCATTCTGATTCTACTTTCGTGTTTTTTGTTTTCGTTTTTTCTGTTCCTGTTTGCTTGAACGCAGTTGTCGCACTTGTTTTGGACCCCTTTCCGAAGTTAGTCGTCTGCCATGAGAGATCAAAAGAATGACAGACAGCCGACTGTTTCGCAGAAGAAGAAAATTATCAGTCGAGTTTTTTCTCGGAAAGCACATTTTTTTCTCAGAAGCTGCCTGTTGATTTTCTCGGATTTCCGTGAAAAATCGGAAAACTGGGAGCCCTGAATGGTTATTTTGATGCGCAAGAACATGCCTGCTGATCAACGAATACGGTGCGCTGTCAAAACTGTTCTTGGCAATGAAACACCTTTCGCAACTGGCTGTGTGCAACAGTAAAGTCGGCGCTTATACTGATGTTGCCTTGGTCACATGAAATGAGTTTTTCCCCTTTGAAAAACTGAACACGCACTGCTCCAGCAACAACTTCGTTTTTCTCAGGGGGGGGGGGAGGGGCATTGTTTGAAGTTGACCGTCAGAGTTAGTTCCCTTGAACTGGGAGTTGTTTTCACGGTTCAAGCGGAAATAAACGCTGAAGCGAAAGCTGTACGCATAGTGCATACTGACTTGAAATCATTTGTAAATCCATAAAACCTGGTTGTAGCTTGGTAATGAACACTGACTGTTGGTCCGACCCTGGGGGTAAAAAAACAACCAACAGTCGGGTGAAAACGTTTCGTTCATTTTCAAAAAATCGGTCCCGGGGGTAGCCTACCATTCGTGACCGAAACACTCGAAAGCCGAACGAAACACAAGAAATCCAGTCGGGTTGAGAGATTCTGGAGAAAAAGTTGAGAGGGAGAGTGCTTACCACGTGTGTGTATACATGTATGTAAATGCGTATGAGCTACATAACATCGAACTATAACAAACCGAGAATCCAATAGGTCTACTGACTATGTTGTAAGCCTAACAACAGCCCACTCTCACCACTCTGTCAGAATAATCAACGCGCTGATTGTGGACACTGAACAAGAAGAAGAAGAGGCCACTACTTCGCCCCTCCCCCCCCCCCCCCCCCCCCCCCCCCCCCGCATTCAATACAATTGCTGCGATCTGAGGATTTTACAATCGGGTGTCGGTCAGGTTCGAGGGTAAAGAACGACGACATTGTCGGTACAATGTCCGAGGCTTTGATAAAACCCTGCACAGGTGACTGGACAATCGTTGGGGGGTGGGTGGTGGGGGTGGACGACGAACTTGAAGCAAACAAAGAGACAAGAGGAATTTTCTAGAACAGAATTTGTGGAAGGTAGAGATCAATGTGTGTAAGATTAGGGACTGTATACTCTTCATTTAAAGACATAGACATGGGGATCCCTCAGGGGTCAATCATAGCCCCCATCCTGTTCAGTATACTTCTTTATGATTTACCACAACATTTGTCGAAGAACACCAATGTTGTACAGTATGCAGATGATATTGCCATATGGATGAATACCACTCTTCGAAAAAATACAAACAAAAGAACAATCACCCATGTACAAAAGCTCTACCAATATGATCTTGATAACCTGAGTAATTACATGAAAGACAACGGTCTGGATTTATCGAGTGAAAAGATTTATCTTATGCTTTTTAACAATGGTGAAAACCCTAAAACTCTCTCTACGTTATCGCTGGACAATAATTCACTTGCTTATAAGCCCACCGTTAAATTTCTAGGAGTGTACATAACACGAAAGTTGAATTGGAGACATCATATCGAATATTTAATTACAAAAGCAAACAAAAGACTTAACTTCTTAAAAATAGTCAACAGACAATCCTGGAGCCAAGACACTCAAACTATGTTACACCTTGCGATTTCTTTGGTTCGATCGAAACTGCTCTATGGACAAGAGGTATATTTTACTGCCTCGAATACACTCTTAAAAAAATTATAGTGTAGACAGCAAAGCTATTAAATTGGCTCTTGGTGTGCCCGTTCATACAAACACAATGAAGTCTTATAAAGAAAGTAACATATTACCGCTTACAGATCAACGTGAATTAGCAGTGACAAAGCATGTTATTAGAGCTCTGGCCGTAAAGAACTCAGTTAAGGATGAATTACTATACACCTCGGAAACTGACTATCCTCAGAAAGCTCGAAAGGTGCATTCTCTTCAACCTATACGAAATTTTGCAGAAGTCCTCCTGAGAGAAAACAATATTGATGTAAATGACATTCCAGTATTCCATCCATACCTTCCTGGGAACTTGAAAAAGCTAACTTTGACATAGACTACATAAATCTCAATAAAACAGAAGAAATAAATATTCTAGTATCAGAAGTCAAATCTCATTTAACCACATATTATCCTAATCACCTAAAAATTTTCACAGACGGGTCTGTTTTAGATACAGCTGATAGCGGAGCTGGATTCGTCATAATAGGTAAAGGCTTCTCTATTTTTACATCAGAATTATACGCAATATTGATGGCTCTTAACTATATTATTAGCTTCTCATACGATATGTGTATACAATATACTATTGTGTGTTGATTCTAAATCAGTGTTACGTAGCTTGAAACAAACAGAAAATGTAATACGAAATGACATTATATGTGAGATCAAACATTTGATACATTGTATTTCATTCAGTGGTGTTGGTATAAATTTTTGCTGGGTTCCGTCACATTGTGGACTTTATTGGAATGAAGTTTCGGACAAATTAGCAAAAGATGGTGCATCCAATAATGCAAATACCGTAACTTTCCATAACATACGACTGTCAGTTCATGAACTTGGTTCTGTGTTGGAATGTTCACTGTATACAAATTTTTCCAATACCCAAAGCCTGATACCTAACTCAGTAACTGCCCCAGACAGCTAGCGTCCTTGATATACAAACTAAGGCTTAACTCCTGGAAAACAAAATATACACAGAATGTATGTATTTGTTCAAAAGAATTATCTGTCCACCATCTGCTCTTTGAATGTCCTATTTTACTTACGACATATAGAAATAACAATCTCGATTTTTCATGTACTGACTCTAGAGATATCCTTTACAACAAAAATAATGATATTATTTCGGTAGTCCAGCTGATTCTCAGATCCCCTGTTGGCAGATTGTTATGAAGAGTTAATTAATTGTTGTATGTTATTGATTGACACTGTTAACTTAATGTTCTGAATTCTTAATTGTTATTGTTCCCCTTCTTACATTCAAACTATCACTACCCCTTCCCATCCCCGTCCCCACCCTTTTTTTCCCCCCTATGTGTGTGTGTGTGTGTGTGTGTGTGTGTGTGTGTGTGTGTGTGTGTGTGTGTGTGTGTGTATGTCTAAAATCACTATTGTGAACAGACATTAAATAAAGATTCCATTCCACGAACTTGAAGCAAAGAGACAAGAGGAATTTTTTAGAACAGAATTTCTAGAAGGTAGTGGTATTATTTATATTGACGTTAAAAAAGTCTGGATTTTGAACTTGAAGCAAAGAGACAAGAGGAATTTTCTAGAACAGAATTTCTAGAAGGTAATATTATTTATACTGACGTCATCAGAAAAGTCTACATTTTATCAGAAACGTTCTGTTCTTCAGTCGATCGGGTTCCCTATCCTCGACTTGCGTGCTTCAGCACCCAGTCAATCAATGACAATTGCGAAGAGAAATGGGGAAAGACTATACTCTTGCCTGATGCCAGTGAGAACACTCGTATACGAATGCACACATGTAAAACTTCCTAGAAGCATTAAATGAAAATATTGTGGCCATGTCTTTTATGGACTGACCCCCCCCCCCCTTCTCTCTCCCTACAGTGTACGGTCGCGATCGGTCAGTGAGGATTTCAAACTAGCCACTGGAGCCATGTCCAGTGATGGGCCGACCTAAAACTGAATTGCTCCACCATCACTGAAACTATGCTAAGTTAACATGTCACACCTCGGCTAGTGTCGATGAAAAAACAGGAAAGCTAAGTTTCTTTACGAGTTTGATCAATAACATAAAATGCTATAATAACTGCAATTCATCCCTTGGTTTAAGCTAATCCTAATTAAGAGAGGAACTGAAACTGAAACTCACCCCTGCTACAGCTGGTAAGACGTCTGTACTGCTGAAGCCGGTAGTCTCCGTCAAATGCACGGTTAGTCACCTGAACGCACAATGACAGCTTCGGTGTTGGAATGACGCACGTGACCACCAAAGCTGGTCACATGCCCACCACGAAAGGTCTTTGTCATATTTACAGCTTCGGGTGTATGAAGCAGGACTTCGAAAAGTCAGTTCCCACCCTCCACCCCACCCCTCTTTTCCTCTCGTCTTCAAAAACATACATCTTGCACTTTTGAGTCTCACTCTTCACGCTAACGAACAAATAGTTTACACACAGCTTAATGACACTATCAATGCGCACATGAAGGTGATAGTTTGCTTGGCTAGTCATAAGGCCTATCGACGAATACCGATCGTTTGAACTGCATTCTTCGGAGACATGATGAGCAATACACGATGTACAACATTTATCTTTTAAAATAATTCTTACGGTCACATGAAGACGATAAACTCATAAACTTACGACAAATTCATTTATACAACATACCGAGACAATGCTCATGAAGATGAAAAGCAAGGATCAGCTTGTAGCGAGCGGCCACACGGTTTCAAAACGACCGGGTCAGCTGGAAATACAGTTGAAAACGAAAGTAAACATGACCCTCACACAAAGCTAGCAACTTATTTACACAATGTAAATCCCTTCAACGGTATCTTGTTTTTATTCCACTATTTGCATAAAAAGTTGCCAAATGTCATTAGAAAGAGCGAGTTGTTTCACTAACACAAAAATGTCCGTAAAAATAAATACAAAAAATAATTTAGTATACATGGATATAGTTCCGTATTTGCCCATTGTTCGTAATCGAAAATGCGTCCAGCCAATGAGAAAACGCCAATGATCCTTAGGCCAACATCCAATCACAGCTTGATGTGTGTGGCAAACAAAAAAACAAAACAAAACAAAACTACAACACACACACACAGTGACACACACGCACACAAAAGGTCATACCACGTTGAAAACGCGGGTTCTCGTCCGATCACTGGAGTTAGCAACGTAGTTGACATAACCAAACTTGATGATGTATTGTAAATAAGTAAAAACCACTGTGGACACAACTACCAGTAATTTGCAACCCACAGAAAGACACCATTAGGGTTAGATATTGGGGGGTGGGGGTGGAAGAAGGCATTATAGTTATTTGTTTTCATTTAATTGATTGTACCATATGTGTGTGTGAATTGTACCATATGTGTGTGTATGTGTGTGTGTGTGTGTGTGTGTGTGTGTGTGTGTGTGTGTGTGTGTGTGTGTGTGTATGAGTATGTGTGTGTGTGTGTGTGTGACAGGAATATTCTGTTGTTAAAAACCAGTAACAGTCACAACCTCCTCTCTTCCAAAAAGAAAATTAAACAAACAGCAGCAATAACAACAAAAACCTCAAACAAACAAATGTCCCATCTCAATGACGATGCACATAGCATTAAGTTCGTCAGGACATAGACAGCATGTGTTATGTTTCTTCTGTGATTGTAGACAAGCATGCTAGCAACAAAAACTCCAAACAAATGTCCTATCTCGATGTAGATGTACATAGCATTAAGTTCGTGAGGACATAGACAAAATGAACTATGCTTCTTCTGTGATTGTAGACAACAATGCTAAGATAGTGGATAGTGGGGGAGACAGCATGAACTATGTTTCTTCTGTGATTGTAGACAACAATGCTAAGATAGTGGATAGTGGGGGAGACAGCATGAACTTTGTTTCTTCTGTGATTGTAAACAATGCTAAGATAGTGGATAGTGGGGGAGACAGCATGAACTATGTTTCTTCTGTGATTGTAGACAACAATGCTAAAATAGTGGGGGAGACAGCATGAACTATGTTTCTTCTGTGATTGTAGACAACAATGCTAGGATAGTGGGGGAGACAGCATGAACTATGTTTCTTCTGTGATTGTAGACAACAATGCTAAGATAGTGGGGGAGACAGCATGAACTATGTTTCTTCTGTGATTGTAGACAACAATGCTAAGATAGTGACGGTGAGGTTCACATAATTATGGCAAGGTATGGGATATCTGGGACTGTGTTGTTTGGAGAAAATAACAGGAACGTAAATTATGGTGATAGGCCCACTTAAGATTTGAACACATTTCATTAAGTGGCAGCAGTGTAAGGTGTGCTCTCTGTGGTTTTCCATTGCTTTTATTCCTTCTCCCCATTTGTAGCCATGCGTGTGTGTGTGTGTGTGTGTGTGTGCGTGTGTGTGCGTGCGTACGTGCGTGTGTGTCTGTTTCAGCGCTTAGATTTGATTTTATCAAGATTTTGAGCTATATAAATATTGTAATTATTATTATTATAGCAGGTGTTTAGGGATTTCAGGGGTTTTGAAATTGTTTAATTCTAGATTTGAAATGCCATGGTGAGGATTTTCTACGTAAGGGCTAGAAATTTGTGCTGAAGAATTCGATTGCCATGGTGTACTAGATCTTGTCTGGAAACCTGTGTTTTGAGTTTCAGTTGCAGTGATGAAGACCTGGAGATTTATGTCTAGGATTTGAATACCCATTATGTAGATAAGTATCTGACCCATGTGGATTCTGAATATGGCACAGTGTCTACTGGTGAATGGGGCAGGTCCACTATTTTGACAGTGCGCACACACACACAGTCAGCCTATGCATTACTATTGGCAGTACATGTTTTTGTACGATGTTTTAAGTATTGGATATATTGTGGAACAGTCCTTGTTGTCTTTTGTTTTTTTCACCTCTTTTTAGGGTGAAGGCTGAATGTACATACTGCATTTGTTGCTTAATTTTGACTTTTGGAAATAAATTCTCTTGTTTTGATATGATATGACCCTGGTTTTAAGGTTAGTTGTGGGTGGGTTGTTGATAGTAACTGTATAGAGTATTTTAAAATTTTCTTTCTTGTCATCTCTTGCCATTGTCAGTAGCTAGCTTTTGATCACATTACATGGTTCTCTGAAGACTTTGGAATGGGGTTCAAAGCAAGCAACTGACAATGACAATAGTAAAACTCTTAATACCCTGTAGTTTGATTTTTTGAATGGCAAGTTGGGAAACCAATGGTGGGTACAGAGATTTTCTTAAAAAGTGGCTAGAGGCCTACATAAAGTGAATCTTCCTATGAGTGGGATCATTAATACCAAGACAGGACAGTCTGTTGTAGCAGTGGATTATTTTGTTTTTATTACAAGTACATGGATGAATCATATTGCTAAAAGAAGTCTTTTCATTTCAAAGAAATTGAAAAACTGAGCATACATCAATGTGTCACTTTATATCTATATATGTTCACACACATATAGATATATATAGAGCGTGTGTGTATGTATATACTTAAATGTATATGTGTGCACAGGCATACAGAGTATTTTTGTGTGTGAAAGAGCAACAAAACCATGTCATCCAGGCCTGGTTTGTACTTGCTTCCACAGACAGCATCAGCGAGTAGATATTTCTCCAATGCATACAAAAGAGAGAGTGCCACTAAACTGCCTGCAAACACACACACACACATACACATACGTACACATATGGCATCAACCTTTACAAACACATTTAATTCTGCACGCATAGCATTACAACATTATTTCACAAGCACACATTCGTATACTAACAATAAATGACCTCCATATACTCTAAAGAAGGCGATCTTGTTTGGTAGTTAAGAAAGTTACAAAATACAGAGGGATGTATCGGTCTAAAATAATTTGCCAAACAAAAGAGAACATGTTGCAACTGTAATCAGTATCAACAGAGCACAGCTTGCAAACAGCACTGTTGGGTTAATTACTACTCCTGCTTTGTTGATGAGATGTTTTGTTGATGAGCTGATTCTGCCTTTTCTTTCCTGCATGATTTACCATTTTCACCACAACAGACAATGCAGTATTTCTTGGCAAGTTTAAGTTGGTTATGTTTCGGCATTTCTTCCATTATAAAAATGTTCTTTCAAGTTTTCCCCGCATCATGACCAAAGTCCATGAAAGTGAAACTTAAATGTTTCCTCACAACAACCCAGTGAGTCATAGTATTTATATACTCAAATGGTAAGGGAGGAGGAGAAATAAACATGACACTGTAAAATCGACTATAAACCACAGTCATTTTCCTGAAGTTTCTAACACTAAAAAACATTTCTATGAAAACTGTTTCTTGACCTTGCAGCTACAAATATTACAAAGAAATTTCATGTCCACTGGTTGGCATGTCCACAAATTTTTTTCCTCTTCACTGGTGCAACACATGGATCATAAACCCAGGATTCCTTCATTTGCAAAACATGTTGAACTAGAACTCTAAAACCTGTCTCTTAATGGTTTAAAGTGTCATTGACAATGTGAAACTTCTCCCAATATTTGCAGTGGGCAAAGTACTCCTCAGTGGCAGGCCAGATCCAGCGGTTGCGGATGTTGTGGTAGACAGGCTCTCCCCACAGTGTGCCTGTTTTCCACCCCTCCACATTCTTCATCAGCTCATTCTCTTCATCCCGGTTGGCACGAAACTGCTTCAGCATCCTGCATACAACAAGTACTCAAGAGGTGAAAAATTATATTGAGGAAAGAGAAAAGAAGCAGCCCCACCAATACACACACAAGGAAATTACGATGAGGAAAGAAGAAAGAAGCACTCCTCCCCATCCCCACCCCCCAAAAAAAGAAACTCAGAAAACAAATAAAAAACCCCGAAACAAAATGGAAGTGGAATTTGTTCAAGAGACATTCACTGTGTTTTGTTTTTTCAGTATGTGCTCAACCCAAACTTGCCATCAGTTACACCGCAGCCTCTTTGACCCTGCACAAAAACAAAGATGAAGATAAAGCTGACGCTATCGGCATTCAGTCTACTGACCACAGCGGCATCAAATGTGTCTTTACAGCACATAGCTCTAGTGAACTTCCACATTCTAACGTCTCTATCAAAGGACATACTTTCTTGTTCCAAGCAGATTTTGGTGCCTTTATCAATCTGCTGTCTGAACAAGACTTAACCCTTAGCTGTTCACAAAGCTGGTAACCGCCCTGCGGAAGAATGTGCCAATCCATTCATAGCGGTTGAGATTGCCGACCTTTTCTGGCACATGTGTGGGGAATTTCCATCACTACTGGCCTTGCTGTCTTATCGCGCGTGTACTTAGAATCTTGGTCAGACTTGCATTGAATGTTCAAAAATAGTACAAGCATTCTGGGATGCAAGGAACTTTCCATTCACTACTGAAAGACCTTGTACTGACGCTGTGCTACATTCGAATATACTAGGAACTAGCTTTACATCTAGTAGTGCAAATGCAAAAGGGTTAAGCAAATTCAAACTGAAAACAATGTTAGAGCTTCCAACAAGCTCGCTGACATCTATGCAGACCTAAGTCCTGAGGGAATATCTGCTGTGCTACTCATGAAGGCCGGATCATGAGGAAGAGAAGGCTGCAGAGGAACATCTATGCTATGTCATCACTACCTCAACGCCCACAGCAATGACAATCAATGAAGTTGCTGATGAAACAGTGAAAGATACCACACTGATCACCGTAATCCACGCAATGCTCACCAATGAATGGAACAACAAAGAAGAAGAGGTGGACACATAGACACTTCATTGTCTTTACCTTTGCTGTGCTGAACTATTACTTGCTCAAATGCCATCAAGTCATCTTACCTGCCTCATTTCACCAGAAAGCTGTGAATATCACAGACAGTGTTCATCACCATGTCATTAAAACAATCGCACTTCTGCGATAGAGTTTGGTTCAAAGGTATGCAACTTCTTGTTGAACACACAATCAGGAACCACGTGACCTGCCAAGTGGCAATGCCCCAAACAACCCATAAACCATTCCAGAATGACCATACTTTAAATGTCAAAACATTGAAAATAAGCAAGTACATTCATTCCGTGAAGGACAGTCACATTTATATGTAAACTTACTATTACATTTCTATGTAAACTTACATTCTTTGTTGCTCAGCAACGATGAGTGGAATTATGGCAATTCTGGCATCTCTCATTTCAAGCTCTTCCTTCCTGAAAACAAAACAAACAAAAACTTTTTGTTTTAAATTGCACTTGACCAAAAACTTGATTGTAGCAAGACAGGCAAGACTTAGTTAACAGCTGTATTGTTACTCTAAAAAACAAACAAACAAACAAAAACCCCAAACCAACAACATTAGTAGCATGAAGCCACCAAATACTGACATGACATGACTTACTGCAATTTAAAAAGATATAAGTAAGGGTAACGGTGTATCCCTGTCACATCTCTACCCAAAATAGATATTTCTGTAATTTGTGGTTCGGTCACAAGAGATTCACCACACTTGGGCAATGCCATAAGCCCTAATCTGCAAGCAATTATCTGGCAGACTCCTATATCCTGCACAAAACTCGATGTGCTGGCAGGTCTTGAAATCAGAGGGGGAAGGTGGGGAGGGCTCTAAGAAACACTAACCTGAAACCAGCAGAACGATTAAAGCAACAAACATGGCCAAGCTTTATGTTGCGAGCTGGGACTGAAATTAAGACCTTAGCTCTTGAGTTCACAGTTCTATCAAAAAAAACTAACCAGCCTGCCAAAATACATGTAAACATTCTGAAGCTATGTAGTATATATACACAGCTTAATGATCCTGCTGAAGGTACACAGTGATGATCTGTGGCCTATGATCAATTTGACTAAAAATGAAATACACTGGAGGTCAAGAGAAACCAGGCAAAATAAATGGCAGTAATCAAAGCATCGTTCTGTCATCTTTATTGATCTGACGGTAATAAACCTCTGAAGAACACATGCAACACACAAAGACATACACAGTGACACCTCTTTCCTCCTGCTAACATGTGCGTACAGTTACTGCTATTATTTTTGTTTAAAACCCAGCCGACTGCGTAGAGCCATTCACATTCATAATGTAAGGAGATGCCCCTGGCATTCACCACTCCATCCAATTTATCACACAAGGGATATAAAAAACACACCTGAATACAAATTTAAGCATACCTAAGGATACTAAAACATACATAAAAACAGGCTTAGTTAAAGTACCTAAAAAATACTTCTGCATATCAATTTTCCCTGGAGCCAAAAATGCGCTTATTGCACTAAGAGAAAGAGCATACCACTTTACTGAACACACGCAGGTGAATGGACATGCAAGGCAGAAAATGGTAGGAAGAAATGACTGAATGAAAGCAAAGGAACAAGGCAGAAACAAAGAAAATGACAGAAAAGAGAAAATTTCTAGCACAGAATTTCCAGGGAAACTTATTTATACTGACAGGGCCCCCAGCATCCCCAAAGGGGGTGGATGTGCGCATATACGCACACAAATGCACATGCAACCACCCTGCCTCCTCTCTCCTCACATGCAATTATGCACACAAGTATTAATGACACTGTTCATACTTTTTACCTCTGTCGTTGCCTGTCAAAATAATACAGCAGCCACCAGGTGCCAGTGAAAGCAGAAAACAGCCCAAAGGTAGCAATACCTGAAAATTAACGTTATACCATTAAACAATTAATGTTGTGAAGAAGACTGTCATTCACCCTCATCGTCTTTTTTCTCCCCCATTCATATCTTAAATTTGTTTTTTTAATCAAAATCAAAGGAAAACAAAAACAAATAAAGGAAAACAAAGTGAGGCAAATGAACAGACATATAAACACATATGATACCAAAAACATGGCAGAATGTCACATGCACACAAAAGACCCGTAAGACAACAGCATCAGCAACAGTGAGAACTAAGAGCACCATTAGCCATGGACAGAAAAGGACAACTAGTGAACTACTGTAACTTTCTGTCATGAAAGCAAGTTGTCCTGACAAAGCTTTGCACAAACCACAACCTGCTGAACGCCCATGGATATGAACCACAAGTTTGAGCTGATGCCTTCACCAACCTGCCTCTGCAGTGAGTAGGACCAGACATCTGAACAAGTGTTGCTGCGATGTTGCTTCTCTGACCACCAAGCTCCATGGCAGCCAACAGGCATTAGAAAAAAATGGCCACATTCATCAATAGATGTGGCCTGCCCATGCTGACTATGATTATTTCATTAACAGAACATTAGAGATGGGCTTGCAAGTGTTTACTGAAGGGCTTTACTTGAGCATTAAATCCCCCACCCCAACCCCCGTTCTCTTGGAAACGTAGACACACGCAACTGTATAACTCAAAGGGCTGTAAAAGAATGAAACTGTATTTGAAGACATGTAGGAAAGCCAGGAGTGGCAAGGCAATAATACCAAAATAGAAGTGCATAAAATGAAAGACCCCCTATCCCCAAAAATAAGGGGGTGAAGGGGAGTAAACAAGAAAATTAACATGATAAATGTGTAATACTTCTAGAAAGCTTGTAAGTATTGTTTTGTGCAGTCACTCTAAATCAGCAAATGTTCATATAATGAAGTGCTAAGAACCCACCTCTTATTTCAGTTGGGGGAAAAAGTTGTGATCAATCCCTCCAGCAAATGATGACTGCCAGTTTATTTTTTCTGGGGTCAACGTATGCGAAGAAGATCAGGTACACGTGTGTGTGCGTGTTTTTTTTTATACGTATGCATACATAATTTACTGACAGTGTAAGACTGAGTGTGTCCTCTTTACAGTGGCAGTGTTGGGTGAACAACTGAAAGAATCTAGATCTAGGCTCTAGCAGACAACTTTTGCACACCTTCAAACGTCGCCAACGACTGAACGAGTCTTAGTCTAGCCTACATTTTTTTCTCCAAAAGAATCAGAATCTGAGAATGCAAAATTCATTGATGCCAGATGAAGATTCAATTTCAGCTTCATTCTGATAACAACGTGTCTCTATAACTAACTTACCACCCAATCTTTCTTGGTGATTCTTTTTGCCCATTCTATATCTTGATAGCCCCCCGGTGGGGGCATTTCTTGCTTGAAGCCCTTAGAAGCCATCTTGACCTCTACCAGAAAATTCAAGGCCTGCAACAACTGCTTCTGGGCTAGTGAGTCACTTCCCTTCGATGGGCATGTGATTTTGCGGTCATGTGACAACAATCTGGCAAACATGGCGAGCAAGACGATGTTGTGGGCTGTGGTCTTGGCAATTTTTACACTCTCTGCTGCAGATGTCAGCAAAAGAAAGGTATGTATTATGGCATGATTGTTGCTTATTGAATGTTCTTAAATGTGAACATTTCCGATGTAGTAGAATATATTTGAAGGCTGAAATGACGTGGTTTTAAGACTACTAGTTTCAATTTCATTTTTGTGTTTAGCAGACGTCCCCACCTTCTAATCGCATCTTGTGACTACGATGAGTAATGATTGATGATGACAAAACTGACATATATCTACACTGATGTGGGTGACCGAAAAATTCAGCAGAATGTTTCTTTGTTTTCTAATTTTACTTTAAACCATTCTTAATTATTTGTTTTAGTGCTTTTTGTTGTTGTTGTTTGTTTTGCTAGTGCACAATCAAAAGTGCCTAGAAACGAAACTGCCAAGAAACAAACAAGGAAACAACATTAACCGAATCAGTCATTGCGACTGTTATTATCAGTCGTTCTTGAGTAGTTCTCCTCTCCATACTCATTTGGGTTCACTATGCATTATATCAGTCGTTCTTGAGTAGTTCTCCTCTCCATACTCATCTGGGTTCACTATGCATTACACATGAGAAACTAACCACAGACAACTGTGTTGTTGCATAGTCTACATCTTTGGTGCGCACGCATGCTGATGTTTTCATTTTCCTTAAGTTACTGTCATGGAATACAAGATGATTAAGGGGCCTATTTAATATTGAAGGGGTTTAGGCACTAGTACTTTTGTACACATGTTGACTGGGAAGATCAGAAAACCTCCACCCTTTATTGGCTTTATCCGCTAAATGGAGTTGCCCAGGTGAATCAAACCCAGGACCTTCTCCCAGAATTGAAAGTCCAGAGTTCAGGCCTACCTTCTTGACTGCTGCATCAATCAGAAATGTAGAAATTCTGTTCATCATCATTCTTGTTCTTACCATCATCATCATCATCATCATCATTACTATTAATAATATTAGTGTATTACTGTTGTTAACCTTATATATATGTCACCATAATGTGTCGCCTCATTTGCCAAAGGCATGTGCAATTATGTAACATCAGACATTTTCCTGCCTCTCATTTTTTGCTGGGAATTCCAGGCCCCATGAATCATAAAGCTTTGTCCATCGGCATGAAATATGCATGAGGCCCGCATTCAGTCACACTTTGCTATGGTCACTGCACTACATTCTTTGCAACTACCCCTTCGGAGATTTTGACCTTCCAAGATGGCTGACAACAAAGCTTTTCTATGGGCCAAGTGCTGTTAGAAAAGCAGTGTGTTGCCAAAGACTTGAGCTATTTTATCACAGTAGATGTTATACAAACTTTACATAATTTGTAATCTCTTACCTGAATGACTGCAAGGGTTGGTAATGGGAAAGTGGTAAATGTTTGTACTTCGCTGCTCAAGTAGCTGCCACTGCCAGGAAGAAAATGATTTTCAGTAAAAATACCAAAAACAAAACTGAAAAAAAAAACCTACACACTCACACCCACACACAGAGACTGGAGCCAAGAAATATGTTGTGTAGTGATAGTTTGACAATGGATAAAGATTATAAGATACTGAAACAGATATTTGCTATACTGTAGATTTGATTGCATGTATTGTACCTTGTCTGAGACGTACTAGATAGCATGGATGGCTAGGGGTTACAGACCTTTATTATTCATGTCAGCCAGCACCTGTTAGACATGTCAAAAACAATGGTAGTGGAACACCTTGCATTGAATAGAAGATGAGTCATTCTCAACAGATTGAAGTAGAATTGTTCAAGATTGCTTTTATTAAACAGAGGGTTGTATAAATACAGTAGAGTCAGCTTTGCCTTGAGTTTCTTTGGTAACTGTTTCACCTAGTCTTGAGAGAAGTCTTTCACTCTGGATGTCATACATTGCTCTTGTATTTCAGGTAATTTCAAAGCCACCATACAAAAGATGACGATGAAAAGTGGCCTGTGGAAACAAAACTGGCTAACAAACAAAGCAGGCCATTTGATTTCAAGGGGGTTTCAAGGCAGATGTTTGGCACAGTGGCCTAGGTAGTGATCTAACAGCAAAAGAACAGGGGGGGGGGGGGGGGGGGGATAGCAAAAACAGTTAAAACAGCGAGAGGTTTTATACAGTGGCAACATGCTATCCCCAGGAAAAACAACTCATTTCATGTAGAAAAATTCTCTTGAAATTTAAGAAGGGGGGGAAGGAAGAACAAAACAACAAAATGGAAACTTTTAACAATGCCATCCAGTCCAGTTTCAGATATGACTGAAAAATTTTCAGGGAAACTGAAGTTGATTCCTCGGGCTTTCTTTAGGTAGAAATTTACTGTTGTTATCATTACTGTCACTTTGTTGATTATTCGCCAGTAATACAGATGTGTGATAACCTAACAATATGCATTTCAGGTGGGTTTTTGTTGTAATTGTTAACTTGCCACATTGTTGACTGGTCACCAATAATACAGATGTAATGTTACTGATGCATCAGTGTTTTTTCAGATTGATAAAACGCTGTACCCAGACTGTTCAAAATACCCAAGCTGCCAAAGATGATCCATCAGAATGCTAGTGCCCCAAACATCAGTTTCCCAAATGTTGTGTATGTCAAAGCTTCTTCCGGCAATGATATTCTTCACTTTGTTATGACAACAATCAAGCTTCCCAGCATTTTAGTGGTGCACACGGTAGGAGATGCTAGTCAGACGTTGAACTTTGACTGGGATCGTCTGCTTCTGGCAAACAATGAGACTAGTATGGCTGGTGCTGTTTACACCAATGGCAGTCTTCACCATGGCAGTATCAAGTACAGCTTCGCCCTGACTTTTTCCAGGGTAAGTTTATTTAGTTTGGTGGTACGTTATGGTATAGGGGGTTGTAGTGTGTGTGTACGTGTGTGTGTGTGTGTGGTGTGTGTGTGTGTGTGTGTGTGTGTGTGTGTGTGTGTGTGTGTGTGTGTGTGTTTGTGTGACAAGAAGTTTTTTGTTTTTTTTTAGTCTTTTTGTTGAAGTAGTAAAAATGTTTGGTACAAGTAGTTTTTTTGCACTCTTTCTGTTTAAGTAGTAAACTGTTGCTTGTTGAAAATCAATTTAATGCATTGACCAGTTGTGTGAATGTGTTGGTTTATTATAATCGCTTAAAGTTAAACATAAAGTATTGTCGTTGGTGTAATTCAGAATTATACCATTTATTCAGGGAATGCGTTGGTAAATCTGAGTTGCTCCCTGTCATTCTGTTTTGCGTCATAAGATAAGGTTAGTTGAATAGTTCAACACGAGATATAAATTATGCACAGGCACATTTGTAAATTTGATAGTTTTTGGCTGTAAATAGTGTAATGGGGTTTACTTCTAGTTAGTGTTGCAATGTTCTTTAAAACCTGTTCTTTTGTTAAAGATCCATGAAATGTTATTGTTTATTCAGTTTGTTATGATATTTTTTTTTTTATTGTACGCATGTCATTCAATGAAACATTCCTCACTGACATTCCCGGCATTTAAATAAAACAATATTAACATGAAAAAAAATTTGCAATCCATAGCTGATCGAATATGAAGACCTCCATGACTCAGCAAGTCTGACAGAAGCAGAGAAAGATACCAAAACCAGGTGGACTTTTCGCAACTTTACAGAGTTTCTATGGATGAACATGACAGAAGGGCAGGGAGGTAAATCCATCATCTTCAACACTTCTCTACCCCAGCCTGAACCCTATGGAAACAACACGGCAGGGTCCATGTATTTTGAGGTGAGTACTTAGGTGACTTTCAAGTTTTGGTTGCATTTGCAATGTTGTGTTATTGTATATCTTTCAACCAGGAAGTAGGTATTGGAAGCATTGATCAGTAACAGCCTGAAAGACAGAAAAAAAAAAATGGAAATAAGATAAAGAAAAAAAATGAAAGAAAGAAAACAGCTTGGTGTTATAAGATTGTGTTCTGATGATAAAGAAGCAGAAGTGTTTTCCTCTGATGTGGCAGTATACTTATTTCAACTGAATTTAACCAAATATTCAGAAAATACAAGGTGACCTCATTTGATTTACAACTGCATTGGTTTCGAAGCAGACATCTGTATCATGTTTTTCCACCTAACAAAGAGTTAGTGATGCAAAATAGCAGACTTGTACACCTGATTTATGTATGCTATATGTATGAGCCAGTGACAGAATCTGAGAATGTCGTGATCTTGTGCTCTTGTGTGTTTGATTTAAGAAATAAATTATCCAGATTTTTTTTCTTTGTTTAGTTGTAATTTGTTCAACAGTTTTTATGACAAAGAGATAAACATTACAGTATCAAGTAGATATGTTGGATTGTGTTGTTGATACTGATCATTTTTTTAAAAAAAACATTCGAAGTTGGCCTTGAAAAAATGGGATGTTACTCAATGCTGACATGCCACAAACATCAAGTCTATACAGCTGTTGTATGAAATAACCAGACTATATGTTTACCAACAATTTAGTCTTCAGAGCATATACATACCTTTTTTGGTTAAATTTGAATCAAATCTGAAAGTGAATTGGGTTGAATGTAATTCACCATGTCTGGGAGACATGCCATCAAACTTAAAACACCACTGCTTTCAGCTTTTTTGGAAACAGTCCATCATTTTAATGTTATGAAATCAGAGTGTGTTACTAACACAGTATTGATTTTGGTTAAGTTTGAATCAAATCTGAAAGTGAATTGGGTTGAATGTAATTCACCTTGTCTGGGACTGGGAGACATGCCATCAAACTTAAACACCTCTGCTTTGACTTTGAGCTTTGTTGGAAACAATGCATCATTTTAATGTCATGAAATCAGAGTGTGTTACTAACACTCATTGAGTTTGACAGGATCTGACTGCTTTTGTGATAGACTAACAGATGAAATCTGAACACAGTTTTAATGAAAATCAGTTTCAAAGTATTCTATGTGATTGGATTTAATGTTTCATGGAACTGTTAGTGTGAGTGTATTTCACTCCATCCATTCCGCAGCACTCCACTCCACTCCACTCCGCACACACACACACACACACATACACACACACACACACACACACACACACACACACACACACACACACACACACACACACACACACACACACACACACACACACACACACACACAAATATTATTTAATATGAACTTTGTATTTAAGAGGGAAAAATGTAAGAGAAAACTTTTTTTTTTCAATTTTCTCTTCCAAGGTTTGTGGGACTTGATACTCCTGTCAAAATTCAATATCAAGTTACTCCAGTGAGAATTTGAAAATGATTTTTCACTAGTATTTACACTGCCCATCTTAATGCTTCAATCATTGTAATGGACTTAGCTGAGTGTTTCATAATCCTGCCTCTCCTACCCACTTCAAGTCATCCCCTCCATCATTCACCCTCCACCCCCATTCCAGTGACTTTGCCAGCATATAGGGTTTTGATCTGCCAGTTAATGACTGGTAGATTTTAATGGAGCACATTTGGAATTGTTTGAATGCTATGACTTTTTCTTGAACAAACTCCAGAGTCCACTTTGTTTGTGTTACCATGTGAATTCATGCTCATTTTTTCTGTTGATTGTTATCTTACATATGATTGTTTTTGCAAGATTGCTGTTTTTACATAAAAGAAAGAAACTGTCGTTGAAAGGGGAAAGTATTCACTTATTTCACTCCTGATTACAGCAGTTGCATCAGGCAGAATGTGAGGAATGTTGGTATGCATTTTTGACTTATGGTCCATGCCATGAGGATACATTGTGTACTGAAGTTTGCAAAATCTGCAAACACATTCTCAAACAAGTTGCAAGACTCAGTTGGCCAAGTCTGTCAAAGTATCTTGTGATTTTGTGATTGAGTATGAATATCTGTTTTTCAGTTTGAGATCAACAGTGAGGGTGGTCGCGACAACGACTTGCCTCGTCTGATTTACAGTGCCAACAACACGCAGATGAACTTTGCCCTGGACAAGTATGTGCCAAGTTACAAGAAGTCACGCTTTGCTTTGGAAATGACCCTCACTGCCAACCACTCGTCTAAAGCCATGAGTGTAGAAGAGACCAGATCCATTGATGACGAATTCTCTCCTGGTGTCTTCCAAGTAAGATGCTAGGATTTTTGGTTTGTTGGTTTGTTCCCTCAGACTTGTAAACATTTTTGACATGGAGAAAGACAAAAATACAGTAAGAACATGACAGGCACAGATTTTCAGCCAACTGGCCTTTGTGAAGCATATACAAAAGACAAGAAAGAATAAACACACAACACTTAATTCAAAAGAAGAGTAGACAAGTTGTTTGTAATCAAAACTGCTTTTGTATACAATGGTTTGGTATGATTTTCATTGTTGTGAAGTTATACACTGACTCAAGGATGTCAAGGCCAGCTCATGCAGGGACCAAATATCACAAATCATAGAGTTAACTATGAACTTGGGTATTAGTGTGCGTGGCTTGTTTGATGCCATCTTGTTAGCCATGACCATATGTATGTGTATACAAGTATATATGTGTGTAATTTCTCCTGCCAGGACACTACATTTGGGAAGTTAGTTACTGTGTGTGTGTGTGCGTGCGTGCGCGTGGCTGCGCGCGCGCGTGCGCTCTCTTTTTCATCTGTTGTATTCACTTGGCAAAGGCCAGGTGACGAAAAATTTGCACCAGTCTTGTTATACTAACTGCACGTTCTGTTTCTATTTTTGTGTTTTCCTGGTTCATATTTTGTTTGAATGCTGGTAGGTACTTTGATTCAGATTTTAAAGTAGTAACAGCAGAGCTGTTCTCAAAAACAATCAGTTGTGAAACTATATGTGCATATATATGCAAGATCTTCAACGGGTGAACAAAAGACCCTATTTGTTTGCACAAAGTACAGCCAACAGCGGCTACATAAAGATGATTGAAAATGAAAGTTAAGATTGCATAGGGTTATTTTATATCATTCATAGTAATATTAAGTGTTCAAAACACAAATGAAATCATTTCAAGGTATGATTACAGTTAATGTTAACCCTTTCACTCCCATACCATATTGAACAGCCTGCACTAGCTGGATGGAGATAATAGACACAGAGACTGATAGGGTTAAACATGGTTGCCATTTTGTTTTCCAGGTAAATGGGTGTTTTGTGAGGATGACTGTTGGTGCTTGACAGGCACAAAGCATGTATTTATACAAAAAAGTTATATTTAGAAAGGGACAGGTGACAGTTTAAGAAAAGTTGAATAGGAGCAGTGTGTGTGTGTGTGTGTGTTCGTTATTTCTTTTAACGTCTATTCACATATGTGCTTTTAGACAGGGGGAAAAAAAAAAGAAAAAAAAAAAAGAAAAAAAAGGTGCGTAAGGAATGAATGAATTGTGTGTCGGGTGTGTGTGTGTGTGTGTGTGTGTGTGTGGTGTGTGTGTGTGTGTGTGTGTGTGTGTGTGTGTGTGTGTGTGTGTGCACATGTCCCTGCATGCATATTGAATGTTCACCTAATGGATAATTTTTCCATGTTTCATACAAACTCAGGTATTTACAAACAGATCTATGAACGTGATTGTATTGACAAAATTTTGTTTTGACATCTATATATATTTTTTCATTTGTTTGTCTGCTGGAAAGCATGAACTGTTTGTCATCTGTATGTTTTTGGTTTATTTATTTGTTTGCTCAAAGCATGTACTGCATTTGATTTTCTTTAGTTTATTCAACATCTTTTCACTCTGAATGATATTAGATTGGCGGGGGGAGGGGAAGAGGAGGGGAAACACATACAAAGACAAACACTCAAAAACAAATGAATGAAAGGTGGAGGCAGACCTGCCAACCAGTACGATTTTGGCATATTATTTTACGATCATAATTAAATAATACTAAATTACGATCGAGTAAAAAATGATACGATGCAAAAAAACAAAAACAAAAAAAAAAACGATTATAGGTCTAGTAGTGACTTTGAGCCGAGAGCGCCACTGAGAAGACAATCACGATCGGTAAACAAGTGGACTATGGGCGCAGCCATGTTTGTTATTATAAATGAGAATCTCGTCAAACGAGAGTCTCGTACTGGGTCAAACGAAAGTCTCGTACCGACTGTGAGACTTCCGTTTTTGCAAAAAGAAAATGGCGACACGAGGTAGACCGCGTGGTAGTGGCAAAGGAAAACGTGGTGGTGAAGCTGCTTTGGGCACCGGCAGTGAAAGTGTACAGAAAAAGGCAAAAAGAGAACAAAAGTTCATCCAGTCGTACTCACAAGAGTACCCATGCATCACTGCATCGAAAGTGGGAAGCACATATGCAAGGTGCAGTGCTTGTGAGTTCGATTTTCTAGTTTCGCATGGCGGGATCGACGATGTAAAAAAGCACGTGACTTCATTGAGGCACATTGCAAAGGCATCAGCCTTAAGAAACACCTCTTCTCTTGTTGATTATATTCAAAGAACTGAAGATACTGATCTCCAGCCCATTCGTGCAGAGGCATATTTCACGGCGTTTTTGGTGGAACACAACGTGCCACTTTCAGCCTCTGACCATGCTGGACAGTTGTTTAAGAAGATGTTTCCTGACAGCAACATAGCAGATACCTACAGTTCTGCAAGAACAAAAACCACATCCATTGTGAAGGAATGTGCTGAAGATAGTAAGGCTGAACTTGTGCAGTGCATGAAGGGACCCTTTGTGTTAGGTACTGATGGTAGTCAGGAGGGGGAAGACAAGTTCTTTCCCATTGTTGTGAGAGCTGTGGATCCCCATGGAACTATCAAAACTGAACTGCTCAGTGTCCCCTCATGTGAGACGTCAGCCACTGGAGAACACATCTTTCAGTTGTTGGACTCTGAGCTAAGGGCTTACCAGATAGACTGGAGGAACTGCCTGGCATTTGTAACCGACAATGCCAATGTCATGATTGGGGTCAACAAAGGTGTCATCTCGTTCATCAGAGACAAGCATCCAGAGACCTTTTTGGCCAGATGTGTATGCCATCTCCTTAGTCTGACTGTGAAGAAAGCCATGAAGGAGTCTAGCAAGTTTGACCTTGATGACACAATGCGTCAACTGGCCTGGTATTTCTCCAAGAGCACTGGCAGACAGCAACGCCTGAAGCAGATCCAGAAGGAACTAGGCTTGCCAGAGCACAAGGTTGTTGAGCATGTTCCCACCCGATGGCTCTCTCTTGGGGCTGCCTTGGACAGAGCAGTTGAGCAGTGGAACGCTTTGGACAAATTCTTCAAGGAAGAATGCAGTGTGAAGACATCACATGCTTCAAGTACATCTAGTTCTGACCCACCTATGAGGCAAAAACTCGGGGATTTCTTCCGGCGCAAGACCACCAAATTGTATGTCTTGTTCTATGCAACAGTCTTGGAGGTGTTCAACCAAGTCAACAAACTTGAACAGACAGACAGCGCCAGAATCCATCTGATCAAGAGAGACATGGAACGACTGTACAGACGCCTGCTTGTCAGTTATCTGAAGCCAGCTGCTCTGAACAATGGGGCCCTGATGGATGTGGACTTCAAATCCTCATACAACATGAAGCGTGATGAAGACATCTTCATTGGTAGCACCACCCGAGAACACCTGGACTGTGTGGAAAGTAAGCAGCAGCAGATCTTCATGGAGAATGTGAAGACATTCTACAAGGAGGCATGCAAGTACATGAAAGAGAAGCTGAACCCGGCCGAGGAAACTCTATGGAAACATGCAGAGCTTGCGGATGTGAACCTGCAGAAGTCAGTTCAAGCATCTTCTTTGAAATACTTCTTGAAGAAGTTCCCATGCACTCTGCCACCTAACACAACCCCTGATGAGCTGGAGGGAGAGTTTCTGGAGTACCAGGCAGCAGAACTTCCACCTGTGGTGTTGAACCAGCCATCAGCAAAACTGCAGTGGAAGGAGATTGGTGCCATGAAAGATCACAATGGTGCCACTAGACTGAAACATCTGTCCCAGTTCATGCTGTCAATTCTCCTCATCCCTGTGTCCAACTGTGGGTGTGAGAGAATCTTCAGTCAAGTGCGAAGAAACAAGACTGACTTTCGGGGATCCATAGGGGCAAAGACATTGGATGCTCTCATGGTTCTGAAGTCCAAGAAAGGGGGCCCATGCTACAAAGCAGTGTTCTCTGATGAGCTCTTGAAAAAGTGCAAGTCAGCTACCAAAAGGCAGCACACTGAGCACAGTGCAACAAGCTCTACCGACACAACTCAGTAACTTTCAAAGTGTGCCTTGTTGGCTTCAAATTGTCATTTTGACAATGCAGTTTGTAGCGAAGCAGACATTAGAATTTATGTTTTTTGAGTGAATCATATGTGATTGTGCCTCAGTGGAGACAGACACTGGAACTCATAGTGATCAATATATGTGGAAAACAGACACTTGAACTCAGAATTTGTGATGCATGTGAAAAAAGACATTAGAAGTGATACATGTGAAAATATGTGTTCCTGGAGCCACAAATGACGAGACGAATCTACTTTATAATGAGGTATATAATTCTTTGTATACTTGGAATACTACTGTTTTTGAAAAAATACTATAAAAAATTTATAAAGGTACTATTGCAGGCTTAGAGGGGTTGGCAGGTCTGTGGAGGTGAGAAAGGAGAGCTGGGGAGGGGAGATACAGAAAGTGTGTAGAGACAAGGACTTAGAAAAGAGACCTAGATGAGTAGATGGGTGGAGCTGAAACTTGACATTAGTAACAATAACTAAAGTATTGCTAAAATACAAAACAGGATAAAAGTAAAGTAATGCATGAACAGGACTGTGTACCAATGATTCTGAAATGTTAACTATTTGTATGTGATATATATGTGATGTATTGGCATAATTTTCATGAGAAAATGAAAGTGTTTCATCCATTGCGCAGGTGGTGAACTGGTATTCTGCGGGTAAATCAGACCACACTGGCTACATTCAGTGGAAACCTGTATGCTACCTGGCTGCAGCGAGAGCTCGGTCTGTTGGCACAGAGGTCATGAAGTACCCATTGCATGGACAAACAGATGTCAACAAGAACGTCACAGACTTGCTTGAAGAAAGTCTGGTATTTGCCTTCTTTGGTGGCTCCATGAATGACAGCTCCAAAGTGGTGCAGAGGTCTTCAAACGTGTCTTTTGGACTGAGTCAGGATGGATACTACCTGAAGAATAACTATACTGCCTGGTGAGTACTACAGATGCAGTATGGATTATATAAATTTGTTGTGTATGTGACCATTGCACCATTTAAAAAAGTTTAAAGCAATGGTATAGCACATTGAAACTGAAATAGTAGTTTAGGTAAATGAATAAGTTTAGGCATATGTGAACAGTTGTTGATTAAGCAATAAGATTACCTTTGGAGTCCCCCCGTGGGGATGCCAGGGTATCTTTCAGTATAAATAGTATCCCCACCTTCTGGAAATTCTGTGCTATGTAAAAGCAAAACCAAATATTGCCTGAGGTAATTGATAATAATATTTGACCTTTGTAAGCAGAGATGAACATGGCTTCAGTTCTAGATGGTGCTGCAGTGTGGTGAGTCTGGAGGTGGCAAAGTTTGGATTTGTATAAAAAACAAAGTATTTGTATCTCTGTCAACAGGACGGCATCAGTGGGGTATGGCAAAGCCCCTGTGGAGAGCATCTCAACCACAGTGATCATCATCATCATCGCTGGCCTGGGCCTCCCTGCACTCATTATCATTTTTGGAGGCATCTTTGTCTGCTTTAAGAAACGACGCAGTGGCTATGAAAAGCTGGATGACGAAGTATCACGCAGTAACCGTCACCTTAATTAATTGATGGATGAGTGTAGTAGTATGGGGTGATAGTGTTGAAGAAAATGGTCTCTGTAATGATTTCATGTAAAAGTGAGAAAATCTTTATACATTCCTTTCGTTTTGGTCAGACAAGAGGGAAAAGCCAACCACCTAGTTGCCAAAATTACCTTTTCACTGAGGGGAAGACAGAACATGGTTATACACAAGTAAACACAAAGTATATTTGATAGCTTTATGCAGTTTGGTGTCTGTAGTAAAATGGACAATGTAACACAAGTCAGATGAATAGATGTCTCTTGAATTACTCTGTAACATAAGTCAGATGAATAGATGTCTCTTGAATTACTCTATATGTAGGATTTTACCCGAGTCTTCGTGTCTTAATAATTACAATATTTATATAGCGCAAAATCTTGATAAAATCAAATCTAAGCGCTGAAGCAGACACACACGCAAGCACGCACGCACGCACGCACGCACACACACGCACGCACACACACACACACACATACACACACACACACACGCATGGCTATAAATGGGGAGAAAGAATAAAAGCAATAAAAGCAAGAATAAAAGCAATGGAAAATTATAGAGAGCATAGCATATACAATTATATATTATAACCATGTGATTCCCTCCGAGCGGAGACAGGCTGCAGAGGGGGGTTAGGATTTTATGCGGAGGAGAAAAGGTGAGTTTTGAGAGCGGACTTGAAGGAGACAAAAGTAGGTTGCTGACGGACTGAGAGAGGAAGTTTGTTCCAGGAGAGTGGACCAGAAACAGAGAAGGCTCGTGGACCATAGGTATTGAGCTTAGTGCGTGGAAAGCGAAAAGTCAGAGGATCGGAGGCAGAGCGGAGGGTACGTGAGGGAACATAGATCTCAAGTAGGCTTGACAGGTAATCGGGGGCTGCGTTATTGAGGCTTTTGTAGCACATGGTGTCTAGTTTGTACTGTATGCGCTTTGATACAGGGAGCCAGTGAAGTTGTGCCAGGAGAGGAGATATGTGGTCAGCTTTTTTTTTTTGAGTACAAGGCGTACAGCATTGTTTTGAATGCGCTGTAGGATGTGAATGGTGGAGGCAGGAAGACCAGACAGGAGTGAATTGCAATAGTCAATGCGAGACATTATGAAGGAGAGAACGAGTTTTGCAGTTGTTTCGACAGAGAGATACTTCCTGATCAGCCTTATACGATGGAGATGATAGTAGCAGGATCTGGCAGTTTGAGAAACAAAGTTGTTCATGGAGAGGGTAGAGTCAATGCAGACACCAAGGTTTTTAGCTGAATCAGAAATTGGGACTGATGTGTTACATAATGGGAGAGAAAGAGGAGGCAGCTGAGAAAGTTTCTGACGGGTGCCAATGAGGATAGCTTCTGTTTTGTCGTCATTAAGCTGAAGTCTATTGTGTGTCATCCAGTTCTTAATGTCCGAGTAACACTCAGTGGTGCGAGTCAACAGGCGCTGTATATTATCAGGTGAGTCACTGTCTTGAAGTTGGGTGTCATCAGCATAGAAGTGGTGTTTTATAGAATGGGAATTGATGATGGTGGACAGGGGGGAGGTGTAAAGAGTGAAAAGAACAGGGCCAAGGACAGATCCTTGTGGAACACCACAGGTCAGGTATGCAGGTTGAGAGTAAGTGCCATTGATGAGAACGGTTTGTTTTCTGTTGGATAGGTATGAAATGAACCAAGACAGAGCAATGTCAGAGATGCCAAAAGTATGATGAAGTCTAGAAAGGAGAATACCATGATCAATGGTATCAAAGGCTGCAGACAGATCAAGGAGTGTGAGGAGAGAGACTTTGCCAGTATCAGTTGCAAGGAGGAGATTGTTGAGAATGTGTAGTAGGGCAGTTTCAGTGCTATGGCACTGGCGGTAGGCTGACTGGAAAGGATTGAGGAGATTGTTGGCAGACAGGTGAGAGTTCAGCTGGTTGAGGACGACTTTTTCAAGGAGTTTTGACAAGAAAGAGAGATTAGAGATAGGCCGGTAATTTTTCAGTTCATTTGGATCTAAATTGTGTTTCTTGAGGAGAGGGTGAACAATAGCAGACTTGAAAGAATCAGGGACAGTTCCAGTTTGAAGAGAAGTGTTGATGATGTCAGTGATGAATGGGAGGAGATTAGGGAGACAGTCGGCGTAGAGAGAACCTGGAAGAGGATCTAGTTTGCAGGTTTTGAACGACATGGATCTGATTGTGTTGAGAATTTCTTCTTGTGAGACTGGGGTAAAAGTAGTAAGAGGTGTGCCAGAGAAGGAAGGGTCAGGTGGGCATGGTTGACAGGGTGTCCTGTCAAGCCTGTCACGAAGAGTTTGTATTTTGGTGGTGAAATAGTTGGAGAATACAGATGGGAGTTCTTCATTTGTATGTTTTGTTGGGAGAGGTAAATCTTTTCGTGTGCCAAGGAGATGATTCATGGTTGTAAAGAGTTCTTTTGAAGAAGAGGCATTCAGGATTTTGGATTGGAAATAGCTTGTTTTTGCTGATGCAATGAGGGTGGATACTTTTGTTTTAGAGGCTTGGAAAAGTTGCCTGTGTACAGTGAGTTTGGATTTGCGCCAGCGGCGCTCTGCTCTGCGGCGGGCACGTTTTGCACAGGCGATCTCATGAGTGAGCCAGGGGGTAGGGGGGCGGTCAGGTAAAAGACGGGTTGTGGCTGGAGCATGAGTGTCCAGAAGATGGTGGAGAGTAGTATAGAATTCATCGGCAAGGTTATGTGACTTTTCAGAAAGGAGACGGGAGGCATCAGATGAAAATGTGGAGAGGTCGATAGATTTGAGATTGCGTCGAGTCACTGTGCGCATGGTACGGGAAGGAGGAGAAATGTCGAGAGAACAGAGAATTGCAGAGTGGTCAGATGGAAGGGCTGAAGTTAGACGGGTAGAAAGAACTAAGCAGTTGTCAGTAGCGGAATTTTGGTGATCACGAGAAATGATCCAGTCAAGAATGTGACCTTTTTGATGGGTTGGTTCAGAAATGTGTTGAGTCATATTGTGATTGGACAGAGAGTTGATGATATGTCTTGTGTCATAACGGTGAGTGTTGTCATAGTGGACATTGATGTCACCTAGAATGATGAGATTTCCAGGTAATAGACAGTAGTAATCAAGAAGTTGATCAAAGTCAGAAAGAAACATGGATGTGGTGAGCTTGTTGGCAGAGCTAGGTGGAGGTCTTGTGTAGTAAGCTTGGGATCAGGAGGGCTAACTCAAAATTGTCCAGTGACAAGTAATTACGATAAATTTGAGCATGTCATTGAATGCTTAGAGGAATGGGTTCATACTATTAGACTGAACGATTTTATTCAAAGTTCATTACATTGAATGTGCCATATAATTCAGCAGTGTCTACTGAATTGTAATTCTTCACCTCTCAGGATTAGACTACAGCCGTGTTTGTAATGTTTCTTTAACCTGTGTATCTTAGTCAACTTAGTGTTGCGTTTGAAGTTAATAGCAAAGACAACAGTGTATATATGACCATGAGGATTTGTATTAACTTTCATATCTGCGCGTTGTGTGTGTAAGTTTCCCCACCCTTCTGGACTAGTTGGAAGGAAATGTACACTCTAACGTTTAGACATACTCTAGATGTGTGCTGTAATTGTAGACTTTAACCAGGCTGGTAAGAACTCTTTTTCAGATATGTAGAGTACATGTCATGCAATATTCCTTTTGTATTTTGTACACCTTCCCATTGTGTTTGGTAATGCTTGTCATCCTGACTATCCCTGGTAGCATTATAATTCTGATTTCTGGTATTGTTTGACATTAGGTATAGTCAGTATCTCTGATAACGTTTGACATAATGATTAATCCATGACAGCTATTGTCCTGTTGGCATTACTGCTTGCTGTGATACTGATTGTGATAGGTGACCCAGTTTTTGGAAATACTGATATTGCTACTAGGTTTAAGTGGTCTACACAGATAACACAAGTACAAATAGTCCCGCTGAATAATTAGGTTGACTAACTCAACTGCTTTCGTCTGTTTGCTGTGTTCAGTTTTTATTTCATATCGAATGTGTTTAGTTGCATTAGTGTTGCATTTGCTGTACAAAAGTTGCTGTTCCAGTTCTTTCATCTTGCATATTACAGTGATGCATAAAAAATAATTAAATGATTGCCACAGGCCATAGGAAAGTACAGTAAGTAGGGGTTTAGAAGTAGCTTCATGGAACTGTTGTTGGATGCATGTAATAAAGTGTCTTATCTCTATAAAAAAAATGAGGGCAAAAAAACCCACTTGTTTTTGGACACATGTATTTAAGTGTCTTATCTCAAAAAAGCAACAAAAAAATTGCAGGGGCAGAAATACACCCAAACTGTTTTTTGATACATGTGTGTAGGTTTCTTATGTCTTATGTCTATAAAAGAAATGAGAGCTGAAAAAACTGTTTTTGGACACATTTATTTAAGCGTCTTCTCCCAAAAAAGAAAAAAAATGGCAAGGGAAAAATTGTTTTTGGATACATGTGTGTAAGTGTCTTATCTCTTAAAAAGAAGCAGGGGCAAAAATAAGTGTTCTGGGATATATGTTATTAAGTGACTGTTTTCTTTTTAAAAAATAAATCCAAAAAACAGAGACCTAGTTGGTGGAGAGGTAAAACTACCTTCAAGCCATGAACATACAGGTTTTGAGTTTAAACTTAGTTTGGGTGGGGGGGAGGGGGACACTGTGCTTTCACAGTTTCAGCCTCCAGACCATCCAGCTTTGAATGGGTACCTGACGCTTTTCAGACTGGAGGAGGGTAAAACAGCGAGGGGAAAAAAAAGGGGTGGGGGGGGGGGGCATCACCCTCACAAAGCTGGTCCTGAAAAAAGGGAGATCTCTATTACCTCACTCCCTCTGACCTCTACTTATTGTAAAAAACAGGGGTTCATGTATTTCACTTCATGTTTTTTTGATGCACCATTCCATTTTGTTTACTCAAGTCCTGTTGTATTACAGTGGAAACCTGATATAACAGGGATGATGGGACCAAATCAAAATCCCTGTTATATCAGATCCCTGTTATATCAGATATCAAGGGAAATAAAGACTGATCAACTAACTCTTGATAAACAGTAGATCTAGGCCTAGATCTGGTCTGGTGTAAGTGTGCAGTAAGCTTACAAACTGAATGATGGCGCAGTCAGTCACTGACTCAGTGGCCTCAGGTCTACACGCTTGCGCGCGCATCACGCTCGCATTGTGAAGCGTTCTTTCAGTGTACAGTACACAGTATACCAAGGCTAGCCTAGATCTAGATCTAGGCCTACTGCGTGGCGTGCTGAGTCTAGGCCTAGGCCTTTCTGCTGCAGAGCCCGTCTCGGCATCCCTGCTATAACCGATTGAGCCCTCTTGTCTCCCTGTTATTGCCGATAAGTTTTAATAGAGACAAAGAGGAAGAAAAAATGGGGATTGAAAAAAGCCCTGTTATATCCGGATTCCTGTTATAACCGGTCCTGTTATAAATGGTTTTCACTGTATTTGGTTTTGATGAAAGGATGTATTGTATGACTCATATTAATATTGTACATACCAAAACTCTGCAACCTTGCTGAAAAGAAGTATATAAGTGGTGACTTTTATTTTAGTCTGAAAGTTAAGGGGAGGGGGGGAGAGAGAGAGAGAGAGATGGAGAGAGAAGGAGGATTTTTTTTAGGTAAATATAAAGAGAAAAGGAGTCTTCCCTTTTCATAAGTAAATAAATCAGAAAATGAGTGTGTGTGTGTGTGTGTGTGTGTGTGTGTGTGTGTGTGTGTGTGTGTGTGTGTGTGTGTGTGCATGAGAGAGGCTTGAGATTTTAGTCACACGTTACTTGTTTTCATGTATATTTCGGATCTTTGAAGATAGGTAACTTTTAGGTGTTGTAACTGCTCATTTATTGTCAGTGGCAATGTTGTGTATGATTTTGTGCATCACGATTGTGATTATAAGAATTACTGGGCAAACATCATTTAGAAAAAAGAATATGCCCTTGTGTGTGTGTGTGTATTTGTGCTGGGGTGTATGATTCAGCTGAACAGTTTTATGTCATGCTTTTTTATGGATTGGTTAGGCACCATTTGAAGTCTTTCAGCACACTGTTCTCTAGAGCTTTAAACAGACATGTTCTTGTCCATAATTTTGTACAAGATGATTGATTTTTTTCCTGACTTGGTCACATCATATCTGTATGATTTGCAGGAGTTATGTTTTTGCTCATTCAGAGTTTTATATTGGAACTTAGAAAAAAGAAACTATAACAAGAGGCAACAAACCACTTTAGAGTTCTGTTTTGGTCATGCTGTAATTATTTGAAACCTGTTAGTTTTAGTTTTGAATACTTATGTGAGATTGTATGTTTGTGAGAGTTAGACATTATGCATTTGATCTTTCCCACCCAAACAATAAGGGTATGTGGACATATATTTTCATGACATATGTGATGTATGTTGACACAAATTTGTATAGGGTGTTGTATGTGTGAGTATATGTTGATAGGGATTTACAGAGGTACCAAAAAAGTAGTATACAACTACAAGAGAAAAACTGAGTATGTAATTAATACAGATGTGAACAACAGTGTGTTGCATAAACATGTATTGGAAGTCATAAGATTGTAGAAGTGCAAACATTCAGCAGAAGGTGTGACTGCCAACGACAGCTTATACAGGATAGAACAAAATGTTGTTTGAAGACCATGGTGCAAAGATAGAAGAATTTTATAAACTGTTCAAAGATGATTTTGCTAAAAATTTGATATCAAATGGCCTTCAAAGATTATGCACACTGTTGATACGAACCAAATGAATAAACACAGTGAATATCTGCAATGATGAATAAACACAGTGAATATATCTGCAATGATGAATAAACACAGTGAACATATCATTCTGTGCAGAGATAAATAATCAAAAAACCCCAAATTTTGAAAACATGTAGTTATTTACCAACAGATGAACATGTCTTGATTCACTTGTAAAATAGGTGCTTCATAGGATAACCAAACATTTACACAGCACAACAATTAACGCAATTCACAGGGACCAGAGAAACTTGTTATTTACAGTAATTAGATTTTGAATCAGCTGGAAATTTTAAAAGAAAAATGAAATCATCTGTATGAGTGATCATTAGTAAATAGTGAAGTGCATAAGTTGGAATCAAGTAATCAATAGGTAATAGTGAAGTGTGTAAGTTGGAATCAAGTAATCAATAGGTAATAGTGAAGTGTGTAAGTTGGAATGTCTGTGTTGCTCGTTTTGTAAGGGTTTAAACTTTAATGTTCATTTTAGTTAATAGTGAAGTGCGTAAGTTGGATTGAATACATGTGTTGTTTGTTTTGTAAGGGTTTATTGCACATTTTAGTTAACAGTGAAGTGTGTAAGTTGGATTGATGGTGTTGTTTGTTTTGTAAGGATTTAATGCGCATTGCAGTTTGTATTTATGTGACGTGTAAATTCCTGTTCTCTTTTATTTTCGATTTAAACATTTTCACATTGATTAATAAAATCGAATATTACACTTTAGCATTTTATCTGTCCTGTTCAGTTGATGAGTGTGGGCTTGCACCATGCTGAGAAAATGATTCAGAAGTGCTGAATGGCTCTAGTCTGTGTGCATGTAAATTGTGTATAGATGTAGCATTGTCCATTGCCAATACACACACATATTGTGCATGCACAATGAATCACGTGTGCTTGTAAGTGCGCATACACGTCAATATTTAGGATTTCAAACCATGATCAACTTTACCTGGCATGCATCTTGTGGGTAAAATGATGAAGGTATTTCTTTATCCCAGTCAGCAAGTGTGCTGACTTGCTAGCGACTGAACCCTGTTTGAGTGTAGAAACATGTGGAACGTCAGATATGCACGTTATAGATGCTGTCAGCTATGTCAGAGTTAAAGTGTCTCAAGGATAAATGAAACCATCCAAAATACAACCCTATGAAGACTAGTTCAGGTTCAGGTTCATAAAGCTTATAGCCCATCTGACTACTAGAGCCATATCAGGACTAAGACCACATTAAAAACAACACAAAAGTTTGGAAACCAAGCTCACCATTATCCTGCAAGTCCAAAATGCACGCAAAAAATCTTTCCCATATGTAAAATCATCATGTCAAATGAAATACTCATCTCTTGCAAAAATTTGAAAATTCCATCTGAGGAACATTTCTGAAGAAGTCTGCTGTATATTACTTATGTCTCACATTGAGCAAGTGTTCAATAGGAAGGTATCTGATGCTTAGCGGTTCATTACAAATGCCTGCTGATTTCAAAGACGCGCTCATAGTTGCGCTGTACAAGAACAAAGGTAGTAAAGCAGACTGCGGAAACTACAGGGGCATCTCTCTTCTCTCCATAGCAGGGAAAATATTTGCAAGGGTTATCCTCAACAGACTGATAACCATCTCAGAACAGATTCTACCAGAGGCTCAATGTGGCTTTAATAATAATAATAATAATAATATATTTTATTTATATAGCGCAAAATCTTGACAAAATCAAATCTAAGCGCTGAGCGTATACATGCATACATACCTACATACATATGAGCGTATACATGCATACATACATGCTTACATACTTACATACATAAATCTAAGCTGAGCGTATACATGCATACATACATACATACATAAATCTAAGCGTATACATACATACATACATACATACATACATACATACGTACGTACGCACATGCATACATAATAATTACAATATTTATATAGCGCAAATCTCGACAAAATCAAATCCAAGCGCCGAAAAGACACACACGCACACACGCACGCACGCACGCACACACACACACACACACACACACACACACACACACACACACACACACACACATACACACACACATGCATGGCCACAAATGGGTAGAAAAGAATAAAAGCAATAAAAGCAAGAATAAAACCAATGAAAAACCACAGAGAGCACATCATATACAATTATATATTAAAACAAAGTGATTCCCCTCCGAGCGGAGACAGGCTGCAGAGGGGGGTTGAGTGAGGTTAGGATTTTATGCAGAGGAGAAAAGGTGAGTTTTGAGAGCGGACTTGAAGGAGGCAAAAGTAGGTTGCTGACGGACTGAGAGAGGAAGTTTGTTCCAGGAGAGTGGACCAGAAACAGAGAAGGCTCGTGGACCATAGGTATTGAGCTTAGTGCGTGGAAAGCGAAAAGTCAGAGGATCGGAGGCAGAGCGGAGGGTACGTGAGGGAACATAGATCTCAAGTAGGCTTGACAGGTAATCGGGGGCTGCGTTATTGAGGCTTTTGTAGCACATGGTGTCTAGTTTGTACTGTATGCAGGGAGAAGCACTGTGGACATGATCTTTGCTATGAGACAAATTCAAGAAAAGTGCATAGAACAGAATAGGCCTCTTTACTCAGTCTTTGTTGACCTTACCAAGGCTTTCGACACGGTCAACAGAGAAGCCCTGTGGACTGTCCTAGAACGGATTGGCTGCCCTTCCAAATTCCTAAAGATCATCCAGCTCTTCCACACAGGCATGAGTGGGCAAGTTCTTGCAAGTGGCAACATGACTGACGAATTCGAAATTACAAATGGCGTCAAACAAGGCTGTGTCCTGGCACCAGTCCTCTTCAATATCTTCTTCACCGCCATGCTTTCCCACGCCTGCAAGGATCTTGACAAGGGAATATACCTAAAGTACCGCCTGGATGGCTCCCTTTTTGATCTACGTCGCCTGCAAGCCAAGACAAAAACCAGCACAGAACTCCTTCAGGAGGCGCTCTTCGCCGATGACTGCTCCTTGAATGCTCACTCTGAAGCGGACCTGCAAACAATGCTCAATCACTTCGCAGAAGCCTCAAAGCTCTTTGGACTTACAATAAGCATCGGGAAAACTGAAGTTCTTCACCAGCCTGCCCCACAAACTAACCCACTGTCTCCAAACATCACCATCGATGGCAACAGTCTGAAGAACACCAAGAACTTTAAATACCTTGGAAGTATCATCTCTGCAGACGGCTCCATCGATCAGGAAATTGATTCACGAATCAGCAAAGCCAGCCAGGCTCTCGGTAGGCTGAAAAACAAGGTACTAAACCTGCACAATGTCCGGCTGTCAACAAAAATCAAAGTGTAAAATGCCGTTGTGCTCTCCTCCCTCCTCTACGGTTCGGAGACTTGGACACTCTACAGGAAGCACATCAACAAATTAGAGCAGTTCCACCAAAGGGCTCTCCGCAGCATACTTGGCATCCGGTGGCAAGACCGCATCACCAACATTGAGGTCCTCAACCGATCAAGCTCACAAAGCATAGAAAGCCTGCTTGTCAAAGCCCAACTGAGATGGGTCGGCCATGTCATCCGCATGGAAGACCACCGAATGCCCAAACAACTGCTGTACGGCGAACTCACAAGTGGCAAAAGAAATCTCGGGAGGCCAAAAAAGCGTTTCAAGGACACGATAAAGGCAAACCTCCAGTTTGCACAGGTTACCCCCAAAGAACTCGAAAGAACTGCCACCGAAAGGAATGCCTGGCGCAGGGCCGTCCATCTTGCCAGCAGAAACAGCGATATCAACTACAGGGAGAAGCTGACTATCAGAAGAGAGAGGAGACATAATCCAACCACCCCAACCATGACATTCCAGTGTCCCCACTGCAACAGACATTGTACATCCAGGATCGGATTGCACAGCCACATGCGCGTCCACAGATGAGCTGCAGGATTTCATCGTCATCTTCGGCAACGAAGGACTACCATCATGACATGGTATACATCATGGTGCTTCTTCATTTTTCAAAAGGTAGGAATGAGTGTTGGATGTGTGACCTGTGTGTAACCTACATAACACCTTTTTTCCCACGGTTCCCAGGAGCAGATGGGAGAATCTCTTTAAGGCTGGGGTGTATTTGGAAAGTTTGTTGCCTGTCTGCTTGTTCCAATCCTCCTGCCAGAGATTTCTCATATAACTGTGTACTTTACTTTTCAGATCTGTGTAAGGAATGAAGGATTTAGACATCTTTTCTTTTGTGGCATTCTTGGCGAGGCAGTCGGCCTTTTCATAGCCTCATGAAGACGGAGTATACTGACCATGATGCAACTGACCAGGACGCAACGTAACGACTGTATAGTGCCGGCCAAATAACATGAATACATGCATCCTACAAAAGGATTACTTGTGGATGAAAAAGACACCACCACCACACATGCGCGCGCGCGCACACACACACACACACACACACACACACACACACACACACACACACACACACACACACACACACACACACACACACACACACGTCACCACCAGGCAATAAGAACACAGTTTGTGTTGTCAGTTTCTTCAAAAGCTGTCACAGCCGTGCAATTAATGCCATAAAATGAACTGTTCTTGAAACCATGTCAGTTTTAAGGGAAACCAATATCAACACGACAGGAACACAGTAAACCTGCATTGATACTATTACTGTTTAAAGCCCAGCTGACTGCAGAGACACATATCAGTTTCTGTACTGATGTAAATTCAGTGCACTTGATGAGGTCTTGAAATTGTTGACAAGTTACTGGTTCTAAGCAAATTTAAGGCTTTGTGACAAGTTACTGGTTCTAAGCAAATCTAAGGCTATGTTTATGTGTAGATATATAAACCTATCGACATAGTGACAAAGATAATTGTATTTGTTCACACATCTAGTTGGATTGGATTGGTTTCATTTTCTTGTTAAACAGAATTTTTCCTGGTTTTATTTTCTTGTTAAACAGAATTTTTCCATGTGAAATGCAGACCGCTCTTCCCAGGGATAACACTTTACCTTTTTAAAAAAAAAAGTTTCTTTTTTGGATCATCACACTTAGGGAGATTTCCTTTGTGCTCACCCTTTTCTGTCTCATTTTATGCACCATCTTATATTAGCCACAAAAGCTGGCACAGTTTATACAATGCGATGATGACAATGATGATGATCATGATGGTTTGAGTTCCCTTAAGGATCCAGACTGTGTGACAGGGCTGTACTCTATGCTTACAATCATATCTTGTCATCAACCAGGCCTGAGAGATAAGACACCTGCAGTGTCAGAAGATTTGAGCAACACTCTGAAAGAAGCATCCATGAAGTGGATGACTCAACTCTGTGGTCCCAGTCTTCCCAATAAGCCCATAACATGCTCAGCTCTGGGTAGAAGTCAACTGGAGCTGAAAAATCCCACAATGACTCTTGAAGGGACTGACAGGACCAAGGGGACTCTAACCCACAACCTTCCAGTGAGAAGTCCATCACACTAACCACTACAGTACAGTGACTGCTTACTTTGCTATAGTGTGGCACCACCCATTGTTTTTTCTGTGAATGCAGTTTTATCCATGAAAGTGGTTTCTTTTACAGAATGTCTGGGATACTTTTTTTGTTTTGTTTTTTGCTGTGCACTAATTTGATATTGTTCAGTTCATGTTGCTTATAGCCCATCTGACCACTAGGGCTACATCAGGGCTAAATTGCTTGTTGTGATATGAGACCCTTGTTTATCATCTCATCCTAAAGACTAAGTGGAATCATATAAAGACATGAGGCCTTGATGGCCTAGCGACAGAGCTGCATTCCAATCTGACCGCACATGTTCAAGATTCATGACACCAGGCGAAGCAGCGAGGGCAAGGAGATGGGTGCGGCTGGTCCGGAGAAAGTTGAGGCCTCTACCACCTCCCTCCCTTACGATCTCGGGGTTATGAGACAACCTTTATCCTCTCCCTTGGCATCACACTGCAGCATACGGCATAGAAATTGGTGCCCAAAAGACCAACACTGTAAATAATCTATTCAATTAAATTTAGGCAAAGGATACAAAAATTGAAGCTGCAGCAAGCTTAAATGCCCGATAGGGCCTACCAACATTACTTACGATCCAAACTAGAAATTCTGGCGGAAACAGCACAAACAGCAGCAGCACTGTTTGCAACTCAAATACATCTGAGTGACAGATAGTAATATGCCATATTTAACGTCCTCATCACAGAGGTGTTATATAATGATGGAGCACTCCCCGATTTCAAATGTTGTAAATCAAGTTTCACAGCTCCTGGGCCAGCTGGGGCTGACCGCTGATGACCACCACCTCAGGATCCTGCATTTGCTTCCATAAAAATGTTCTAAATAACAATTTGCGGATGACAGATACATTGCTTGCGAGTCAGGGATTCACACAGCTGACTGGCAGAATTCAGCTGGCTGAAGAGTTCAGCTTCTGGAGATTCAAATAAAACAAAACAAAACAAAAAAAAACATCACCGTCGCCTCACCACCATTGACGGCATTGTAAAGTGGAAGATAAATGATACATTTACACCTAAGAGTAGCTGCCCTTGTACAAACCATCCCACAGGGAGAAGGTGAGGTAGATGCAAAGACAAAAAATTATAGATGGTATTGGGCTGAACTCAAACTTTTGTCACAATGGGATAATGAATTTCTACCCGGTAGGACTCGGAGGAGGTCTGGCCCCCAGACGTGAGGCATGCAGGCCCACCGGCGTGTGGACACGCCCTGGTGCCCACGAACCAGATCCCCAAGCTATGGGTAAATAGCTTCACTGCCTTGTGGACATCTCGGGAGAGAGTAAGGCTAAGGGAGTCAACCCTAAAATAAAAAAACCGAAGGCAAGGGGAAACCACCATCGTACTTTTCCCCAGGAAATCCATGGACAGAGGAAGAATAAAGAATAAAGTTAACGACGTCAATAGGTGCTCCTGTGGAGCACCTTCGTCCGATAGGGACTGTCATGCGGCGCAGGTGACACCAGACCGTCAGCCAGCTACTGCGACCAAAACCAAGATTAAATTCAACACCAAGGTGGCAACATGGAATGTAAGAACAATGCTGCAGAAAGGTAAATTAGACAACATCAAAATGGAGATGGAAAGGCTTAACATCAGTATTTTAGGACTAGGGGAAATGAGATGGAAGGGGGCAGGCATGATAACATCAGGAGAATATACAGTGATATACTCTGGTGGTAATTCACATGAAAGAGGAGTAGGCATCATAATGAACAAAGACAAATCAAAAGCAGTTAAAGGATACTGGGCAGTGTCCGACAGAGTTCTACTGGTCAAATTAGGAGGGAAAACTTTTGATATCAACATCATACAGGTGTATGCACCAACATCCGCAAGTACTCAGGAAGACATCGACAATTTCTACGAAGTTTTAGAGATGGCCAAGGTCCAATGGAAATCACAGGAAGTTACAGTCATAATGGGAGATTTTAATGCTAAAGTGGGACAGGATAGGGTGGAGGATATAGTTGGACCTCATGGCCTTGGTACACAAAACGAAAGAGGGGGGAAGCTTGTAGAATGGGCACACCTCTTACTACTCTTACCCCAGTCTCACAAGAAGAAATTCTCAACACAATCAGATCCATGTCGTTCAAAACCTGCGAACTGGATCCTCTTCCAGGTTCTCTCTACTCTGACTGTCTCCCTACGCTCCTCCCATTCATCACCGACATCATCAACACTTCTCTCCAAACTGGAACTGTCCCAGATTCTTTCAAGTCTGCTATTGTTCACCCTCTCCTCAAGAAATACAATTTAGACTCAAATGAACTGAAAAATTACCGGCCTATCTCTAATCTCTCTTTCTTGTCAAAACTGCTTGAAAAAGTTGTCCTCAACCAACTGAACTCTCACCTGTCTGCCAACAATCTCCTCAATCCTTTCTAGTCAGCCTACCGCCAGTGCCATAGCACTGAAACTGCCTTGCTACACATTCTCAACAATCTCCTCCTTGCAACTGATACTGGCAAAGTCTCTCTCCTCACACTCCTTGATCTGTCTGCAGCCTTTGATACCATTGATCATGGTATTCTCCTTTCTAGACTTCATCATACTTTTGGCATCTCTGACATTGCTCTCTCCTGGTTCACTTCTTATCTATCAAACAGAAAACAAACTGTTCTCATCAATGGCACTTACTCTCAACCTGCATACCTGACCTGTGGTGTTCCACAAGGATCTGTCCTTGGCCCTGTTCTTTTCACTCTTTACACCTCCCCCCTGTCCACCATCATCAACTCCCACTCTATAAAACACCACTTCTATGCTGATGACACCCAATTCAAGACAGTGACTCACCTGAAAATATACAAGCGCCTCCTGACTCGCACCACTGAGTGTTACTCGGACATCAAAAATTGGATGACATACAACAAACTTCAGCTAAATGATGACAAGACAGAAGCTATCCTCATTGGCACCCGTCAGAAACTTTCTCAGCTGCCTCCTCTTTCTCTCCCATTATGTAACATATCAGTCCCAATTTCTGATTCAGCTAAAAACCTTGGTGTCTGCATTGACTCTACCCTCTCCATGAACAACTTTGTTTCTCAAACTGCCAGATCTTGCTACTATCACCTCCATCGTATAAGCCTGATCAGGAAGTATCTCTCTGTGGAAACAACTGCAAAACTCGTTCTCTCCTTCATAATGTCTCGCATTGACTATTGCAATTCACTCCTGTCCGGTCTTCCTGCCTCCACCACTCACATCCTACAGCGCATTCAAAACAATGCTGCACGCCTTGTACTCAAAAAGAAAAAAAGCTGACCACATATCTCCTCTCCTGGCACAACTTCACTGGCTCCCTGTATCAAAGCGCATACAGTACAAACTAGACACCATGTGCTGCAAAAGCCTCAATAACGCAGCCCCCGATTACCTGTCAAGCCTACTTGAGATCTATGTTCCCTCACGTACCCTCCGCTCTGCCTCCGATCCTCTGACTTTTCGCTTTCCACGCACTAAGCTCAATACCTATGATCCACGAGCCTTCTCTGTTTCTGGTCCGCTCTCCTGGAACAAACTTCCTCTCTCAGTCCGTCAGCAACCTACTTTTGTCTCCTTCAAGTCCGCTCTCAAAACTCACCTTTTCTCCTCTGCATAAAATCCTGACCTCACTCAATCCCCTCTGCAGCCTGTCTCCACTCGGAGGGGAATCACATTGCAATATATAATTGTATATAATATGCTCTCTATAATTTTCCGTTGTTTTTATTCTTTCTCCCCATTTATAGCCGTGTGTGTGTGTGTGTGTGTGTGTGTGTGTGTGTGTGTGTGTGTGTGTGTGTGTGTGTGTGTGTGTGTGTGTGTGTGTGTGCGTGGGTGCGTGGGTGCGTGTGTGTGCGTGCTTGCGTGCGTGTGTGTGCGTGCGTGCGTGCGTGTTTCAGCGCTTAGATTTGATTTTATCAAGATTTTGCGCTATATAAATATTGTAATTATTATTATTATTATAGATGAACGAGTTCATAGTAGGAAACACCTGGTTTGAGCAGCCTAACAGAAGAAAATGGACTTGGATGAGTCCAGGAGATAATACCAAAAATCAAATTGACTACATCCTGATCAACAAAAGATTTAGAAATTCTTTACTGTCAGCAAAAACACTGCCAGGCGCAAACTGCAACAGTGACCACAATCCGGTAGTGGGAAGGTTTAGGCTGAAATTGAGGAAAAGGAAACAGACCAAAAGCAACAAACTAAACCTTGGACTCTTGAAGACAGATGAAATGATACGTCAAAAATTTAATGTACATGTTCCAAACAAATTCAGTGCTCTGGAAGACGTTGGTGACAGTGAGGAACAATGGACAAAGTTGAGAAGTTCTATAAATGAAGCTTGTGAGGAAATCCCTAAGGCAAATAGAAAAGCAAAAAAGAGCTGGATGACTAATGAAAATTTTGGGCCTTATGGAGGAAAGGAGGAAGGCAAAGAGAAATGAGGAGATATACAGGAAGATAAACAAAGAAATCAGGTATAGGTGCAATGAAGCTAAGGAAGCATGGCTGAACACAAAATGCAAAGAGATAGAAGAATGATACAAAATGGATGCTCAGGGTATGTACAGACGAATTGAAGAAATTGTTCACAGGAAAAATACATGCACATCAACTGGTTGCTTAAAATCAAAAGATGGCACGCTTATCATGGAAAAAGACAAGGTATTAGACAGATGGGGAGAGTACATTAAAGACCTTTTAGAGGATGACAGAAACGAAGAACACATAAAAAAGAACTTTGAAGGACCACCCATCCACCCATAATGAAAGATGAAGTCAGAGCAGCACTGAAAAAGATGAAACCAGGAAAAGCCCCAGGACCAACAACATTACTACAGAGATGATTGAAGCCCTGGAGGAATTTGGCATAGAAAAAATAACAGTCCTCCTAAATGAAATTTATGACACAGGAAAAATCCCCAAAGATATGTCAAAATCAATTTTCATTGCACTTCCAAAGAAGACAGGGGCTATAGAATGCGAACTCCATCGCACAATCAGTTTGATGAGTCATGTAACAAAAATCCTGTTAAGAATAATCATGATGAGGACAAGGAATAGAATCAAAAGAGAAATAGCAGAAGAACAGTGTGGATTTGTGGAGGGGAAAGGAACTATTAATGCCATATACATCCTAAGAACTATCATAGAGAGGTCAGTTGAGATGAATAAGGATTTGTATTTATGCTTTGTTGACTATACCAAGGCTTTCGATCGGATACGACACGAAGAATTGATCAACCGACTGGAGAGACTCAATGTCGATGGAAAAGATCTACGAATAATCGGGAATATGTACTGGGAACAAACAGCTGCAATGAGAATAGAAAACAATATAAGCTCTTTTCAAAACATCAAAAGAGGAGTCAGACAGGGCTATGTTTTGTCACCAGATCTGTTTTCACTATATTGCGAAAACATGAAAAACCTAGAAGAAGACCCTGGATTAAAGGTTGGAGGGAAAATGATAAACAACATTCGGTACGCAGATGACACCGTGCTAATTGCAGAAAATGAAAGGGACCTACAAAACCTTGTGAATATACTAGAAACAGAAAGCAAAGGTAAGGGGTTGGAACTGAACAGCAGCAAGACTGAAGTCATGGTGATCAGTAAAAAACATGAAATCCCCTCATGCAAAATAACAGCAAATGGCACAACCTTGACACGGGTTAATAAGTTCAAATACCTGGGAACGGTCATTTCACCAGACGGCAGATGCACATCGGAAATAGCTGGCAGAATCAGCCAAGCCAAAACAGCATTCAAGAAGATGACAAGCATTCTTACTTACAAATGCCTATCAATTAACATCAGAAAGAGAGTCCTTGAATGTTATATAGAACCAATACTGTTGTACGGATGCGAGGCGTGGACAGTCAGCAAGCAAAGCCAGAGCAGGATTGAGGCAGCCGAGATGTGGTTTCTCAGAAGAATGTTGAGAGTACCATGGACAGCAAAGAAAACAAACGAGACAGTCTTGATGGAGGCAGACACAAGTGGATCACTGATAAGGAAGATTAGGAAAAGACAGGCAACATTTATAGGCCATTTTATGAGGAAGGGGGATTTGGAGCACCTGGTCACAACGGGAAAGCTGGAGGGAAAGAGCACCGGGTAGACCCAGGGAGAGAATGCTGGACGGACTTGCAAGGTGGCTGAGGATGAAGAGGGTGGGGGAGATGCTGGGGCAACGAGAGACAGAGATGGTTGGAAGTCCATGGTCGCCAACGCCACGAGGCAGAGCACCTGATGAAGATGTGAAATGCGGACCACTCTCTCTGGAAGAGCATGTTGCCGTAGTATGGCGCCACTCGTTTTTTTCCCGTCCTATGGGCTCGTGTTTGTCTTGTGCCGATGAGTGGACATTTCGTACAGAATTTACTTGGGACAATTCTTATTTGCCCCGAGATCTTCTCATTCAAAGGGCAAATATTTAAATCATACACTGTATGACCTTGATCACCACTCAAGGCAGGGGAAGTGGGGAGAAAATTTTGTGGAATCAAACCGGAATTTCTTGCATCCCGGGTGGGTGATTTATCCCATTTCAACATTTGCTCATATACTCCACTCATTGATAAGACACGCAAAGAAATATTAGCATAGGAACCTTCACCAACTCAAAGCCGGTTTTACCCCCTTTTTCTGTCCCAACTTCTGCACCGCTCCAGTCTCACCACCCTTCCCCCTCCCCCCGATTCCCTCTTCGGAGGCGTGGGTTCGGATCCCACCGCTGCCACCATGTTGTATGTCACGATGATACCAGTACAACTAGTTGGGACTGAGCCGGTAGTTCGATGCGCCGTTACCTTTTTCTATCGTCCTGACAACGAGTCTCCCGACCGAAGATCGTCAAGGGAGATGACTATCCTATATACACCTGCCCTCCAGCCTTCGTAAATATGGTGCGACAATTCCACGATGGTATGATGGCACGGGTCCTTGATCAGTTGATGACGGAGAAATGTCCAGAGACTTTCCAGTCAGCAATGGCGTGAAACAAGGATGCGTCCTTGCGCCTACACTATTCTCTATGATGTTCTCGGCAATGTTATCAGATGCATTCTCTCCAGAAGACCCTGGCATGGATATACGCTACCGCACAGACGGCAAGTTGTACAACACAAGACGCCTCAAGGCGACCACTAAATGCAGTTACAGCACTCTTCGTGACCTTTTCGCAGACGATTGTGCGTTAAATGCTTACACTGGTGAACAGATGCAACAATGCATGGACACATTTTCAACTGCTTGCGACAACCTCGGTCTTACAATGAGCACCAAGAAAACCGAAATCATGTATCAGCCTCCTCCAGGTGTTCCATATACTGAACCAAATATCGAGGTCAAGGGCACAAAACTACATGCAGTCGACAACTTCACATATCTCGGCAGTTCCCTATCACGTTGTGTGCATATCGACGACGAAGTCAACAAACGCGTAGCTAAGGCCAGCACTGCATTTGGGAGGCTGCGTCCTACTGTATGGGACAGAAGAGGTATCTCGGCAACAACTAAACTCAAAGTGTACAAATTCCTACAACCTGAGTTGCAGTGGTGCTGCGCAAATTTCTTTTTACAGAAACATTTCCTTGACCAGAATGAAACTGAAAGTGACCTCTTGAAACAAGCTGATGGAGTCAGTACAGTCTGACTACTATGTCATTTTTCGAAGGTAGCCTCCAAGGATCGTGCGTGACTGCTTCAGCTTCCAATGCCATGTAAATTCAAAGACGTTACTTATCATGAGGCACGGTACTCGCGTTGCCCCATTTGGATGCGCAACACACACACACACACACACACACACACACACACACACACACACACACACACACACACACACACACACACACACACACACACACACACACACACACACACACACACACACACACACACACACACACACACACACACACACACACACACACACACACACACACACACACACACACACACACCACACACACACACACACACACACGCATCACTCCAGTCACAATGACGGTGTTAATAATCATTTCAGTGGTTCTTTTGCATTTATTTTATTAAACCCTTCTAAAACGAAGTTTGATAATGATGTACAAGCCACCGCGATCAACCCAGAAGTATTCACAAAATAATGTTCTGCTGCAGCAGCAACATTTCATAAAAGCGGTGCAACCTCTTCTTCGTTAATCACAAATACCTTTGCTGTGGTTCCATTTGATAACATTTTGATACACTAAATTCCTGAGCAGTCATAAAAAGTTCTGTTGCACCAACGTTTCATAAAATCCAGACACCGATTTACTGAGTAGTCACAAAAATACAGCAGTTCATAAAATCCATACACTGATTTACTGAGTAGTCACACAAATACAGCAGTTCATAAAATCCATACACTGATTTACTGAGTAGTCACACAAATACAGCAGTTCATAAAATCCATACACTGATTTACTGAGTAGTCACAAAAACAGAGCAGCAACATTTCATAAAATCGGTTACGGGTTTAAAAGAAAACCAGCTATTTAATCCACCATAAATTCAAGCAAGAAAAACAGAAATGCTTAAAATCCCCTGCAGTTCTTTCCTCAAAATGTCGACCATCGATGATCAACGAGCATTTCTGCGTACGTTCTTACAAGGAATCCGATTTTATCATTTTAAGCAAGAAATTGCAAAAAGAAAGCCAAGAGAGTAGCATTTTTGAAAAGCAAAGATGTCGTTTGAGAAGGGATGTGCCATCAATACAGAACGACACGGAGGACGTCATTCAGCCATTTTGAAAAAGCAGCATAGGCCCTATTGTTCTTTGAACTCAAGTGTCTTCCAGTGTACACCAAGCGTTTGATGACAGTTCAGATTAAGGGACCTGGAACCTGAAGGAAACTAGCAGTAACTATGTGGTTTTTGTGCACCAGTTCTGGACTTGAAACATTTTGCGACTTAAACATTTTTCTTCAGTTAGGCTTACATAATGCTTGAACCGAAATTCTGTAAAAATTCTTTTATTTCTGTGAGGCAAATGATTACAAATGAATTCAACAGGATGAAAAATGAAAAGAAAATTAAGTACACATATCAATGCATTTGCGCACATAATCTAAGGACACGCCCCTGGCGTTGACCACTCCGGACAATTTATCACAAAGGGGATTTAAAGAACACCTGAATACACATTTTTAGCACACCTAAGGACACCAAAGCATGTCTAAAAAGAGGCTTAAATCACTTAAAATTGCTTCCTCGTATCTCACCTCCCTAGAGCCAAAAATGCATTTAATACATGTACCTATTATCAATCTTAAAGGAAAAGTACGTAAGACTGTATCGAACACATACAGGTGAATGGACCAGCAAGGTAGAAAATGACAAGAATAAATCACAGAAAGCAAAGGAACAAAGCCGAAACAATGACAGAAAAGAGAAAATTCATAGCACAGAATTTCCAGAAGTAGGGATACTGTTTATACTGAAAGAGCCCCCGGCATCTCCACAGGGGAAGTACCTTGTGATGAGTGTTTCAGTATCAAACACATGTTTCCCAACTGCTGGAAGAGTCGCGACACCAGACAGAAATATTTTACAAAAGGTCTCGTTTCGCGATACTCTTCAGGAAAATACGTTCGCTTAGAAGAAATGATCATTTTTCATTCAGTTTGATTTCAATACAGAAAAGACCTGACTTTTGTCGGATCTTTTATGGTATGAATCCAACGTTTTGAGCTTGTTCTTCCAACACTGAGAATATGATTTTGGTTTTATATTTTGACTTTTGTTGGTGCCATGACGACAGCCCTGATACAGTCTCCAGTGGTCGGCTGGGCTCTATACAACATGCCATGAAAACATGTAACTCAGGAAAAGGACGGAAACATGAATTATTCTACGTGGTTAAGTCGTTGGCTTTTTGTGTGTGCTAGTGTTGTGCTTACATTTCTATGCTGGATTTTCGAACTTGTGTCGGATGATTTAAGATTTTCAGACGGATAATTATTATTTACCGTTTTCAGTAACATCAGCGAGATCTGTCCTTTTCACAAAATCATTTTTACTACCTGACTGGCAGTTTCCTGAGCGAATGAAGTAAACAACCGAATTTCTGCACTTGTGTGCATGCGCGTCCGTAAATACATACATGTGAGTGTCAGCGCATGACTACATGTCTAGGTCTAGATAATTGGCAGTTTCCGAAATGAATGGGTTGTGTTTCTTTGTGTGCGTGTGCCTGCGTATACACTCGTGCGCGAGCATTTTACTAATGTACAGTTTACGCTTTGAAACTTCACACGCACCTGGCCCAGCGATTCCGTGGTCTAATTATGAATAACAAGCAAATACTGTGACGTCATTCGTTATGACGTCACGTTAGGTATAGTCATTCCATGGTCAAAGTCACGTTTGTTAACATTTCTGTAGACGTATTCTGTTTGACTACTCTCGCACAGTGAACAAAATAAGAGATCTAGCAAATCTATCATGAATCTAGCTCGAGTATTTAAAAATCCGTGAACACCAACTTGAGGTTATGACTTCTCTTCCATGCATCTCACTTTGCTGTTGTTGGTACAGTTGGCTGTTTTAAGTTACCACGGTCAGGTCCTACCTGAGCCTTTAACTCCATCACTCTACACAGCAGATTGTTATTGTTATTGTTGTTTAAAGCCCAGCCGTCTGCGTAGAGCCATGTCATGGCTGTAACCGCTTCAAAACGTACAAAAATTCAAAAGTGGAAGAAAAAAAAAAAATTCACTAAACATATCAATGCATTTGTGCACATAATCTGAGGAAATGCCCCCGGCATTGACCACTCCGTCCAATTTATCACACAGGGGATTTAAAAAAACACACCTGAATACAAATTTAAGCACACCTAAGGACACCAAAACATATAAAACAGGCATAAATTACCTAAAATTGCTTCCGCACATCTCACCTCCCCAGAGCCAAAAATGCACTTAATACATGTACCCAATTATCAATCCTAAGAAACAGTTTCGTAAGACTTTATCAAACACATACAGGTGAATGGACCAGCAAGGCAGAAAATGATAGGAAGAAATGACAGAAAGCAAAGGAACAAGGCAGAAACAAAGAGTGACAGAAAAGAGGAAATTTCTGGCACAGAATTTCCAGAAGGTGTGGATACTATTTATACTGAAAGAGCCCCTGGCATCCCCAGGGGGGGGGGGGGGGGCGCTACACACCAGATTCCACCAAGTTTTTGTGGGAAGCTGAAGGGTAGTGTAAGGGTGTGATAGAGTAAATTAAATTTCAGATAATGAGCTGAACAAATCGTGGGTAATAATGTATGAATTCTAATTCAGACATTTACTTCAAAAGTGGGGAGATCCTATGATTATTCTGCAGGACACATGGTTGTAACACTTGCTGTTATGTTTCCATTTGTTTATCATTGTACACGTACTTTTAATTAATCTGTGTATTTTTTTTCTCCTTTTTAGCTATTTCCTTTTTAGCAACCTGTGAAGACCTAACGTTGAAAGAGTGTGGTTGAGCATAGAAACTATCAATCATATTTAACAAAAACTGAACTATTAGTTTTCTTTAAGAAAACCGTCATTAGCAGAAATCTGGTGACTACATTTATGCGCGAATGCATGCCAATATCCGTACCTGCCGTGTGACTGACAAATATGTTTGTCCATGTATGTTTGTGCGCTTGTGTCCGTTATTCTGATGTAGCTTACAATCATACAATCTGAATCTACTCTGGTAATAATCGAACTTACATGTAATACTGAGCGCCACAGGCGGGAGTTAACATAGTAGTCCTGTACATATTGTCAGTTGGTTCGAGAGTGGGGGGGGGGGGGGGGGGGGGTAACACCACCTCCGCAACAATAAAATTAGATGAAGACTTTGGGAGATTATTATTGAATGCGGGGAGTCGAGAGGTTCACAGTTCTGTTAAACTTTTTTCTGTTTTTGCTGATTTTTTTCCCTAAACAAGATAATATTCAACACCTAAAACGGGAAACCAAGACCTGGGCATTCATTCGAATTCTAAAAAAAAACCCCAAAAAACCCCCTGTTTTGAGTCCCTCTTACCGCTAATACTGAAGACTGCGTGATGGTTCATTTGTTTGGCAGAAATAGAAAGAAGACAAATAGAAAGAAGACAAGAGAAAGCTGTGGAGATAAGAAAAGACAAAACTCCAGACTGAAGAGAAAAATGAGCAGTCGCTATTCATCTTGGAAAATGGTAATTTCGCCTCGCAGCAACAGAAGGAAGACAAAGCAAAACGATGGACACAGAGATCCCCCTCCCCCACAAAATAAAGCCCTGAAAACAAACTTATCACCCTTCTAATTGAAAAAACAAAACGAAACGAAACTTAAAGATTACCATCAACGTCATCGTGATCATAAACCCGAGCGTACTTGGACTCTGCCTGTTTATACAATGGAATCACTACTTTAGGTATACATGCTGTCTCTTTTGCCTGTTAGTCCAAATACCTCACTAATCTGACATAAGTGATCTTTCTCCTACTTTGGTCTGTGATGTCGCTTTTGTCTGTCTGTACGATCTCTCCCTTTTGCCTACTTGTAAGGTCTATTTTGTTCACTTGCATGCTCTCTCTCTCTCTCTCTCTCTCTCTCTCTCTCTCTCTCTCTCTCTCTCTCTCCCCCTCTCTCTCTCTCGCCTATTCATACGACCTCATTTGCCTATTTGTACGATCTCTTTTTTCCCATTTGTACGTCGTCTCTCTTTTGCCTACTTGTATGACCCCTCTCTTTTGTCAATTTGTACGATCTCTCTCTTTTTGCTATTAGTCCTAATGACCTATTTCTTTGGGATGTGTAATTCTCCGCCCCCCCTCCCTTCTTTGGGTCTGCGATCTCTCGCCTATTTCTACAAAGGACACATCACTTTGGGTATGCCATCTCTCTCCCTCACATCCATGGCAAGAGCGAGGGTGACTGGGTGTCCATAAGATTGTATTCTCTTCTATTGCTACTGGTAGTTTCTCTCGGACCAGACGGACTTTGCTGGCCCTGTTCTGACACTTCATCTCTTTCGCTTGTGCCACTAATGGGATTATTAGAACCCCCAGGACCTCGCAAGTTTTGTGCCTCCGATCTACTACCTTCACCGTCACCGGCTGGTCTCCTGGAACCATGATAGCCACGTGGGGTGGATGCATCAAGTCTCTTTCCTGAACTGCTGCTGGTTGCTGTCATAGGACCATGATCACTCTCAGAGATAGGTGTCTCGAGTCTGTGTTCTTGACCGCTTTCCCTGGATCTTACAGCACCACCAAGACTTTGTAAGGTCTGTTCCCTTTGACGGCTACTTCTAGAAGCGGGCAACGGTAATCTAGATCTGTGTTCTTCCTGCAGACTTCGTGGTGTGGGATTTTCAATGTCTAAAAAGAAGGAAAAAAAAAGAAGAAAAAAAACAACAGATGTAATGAAAATGGTGATGATGATGATGATTATGATTGATGCCGACGATAATGTTACAGAGTATATTGCAAATCAAATGACTTAAATCCTATCAATAAAGTAGGTCTTTATTTATTCGACGATGATAATGATGATGATGCTGAGTATAATTTAAATCAAAATTACCCACCCACTTGTTCTTTTGTCGGCAAACTAACGGAACACACACCAAGCATTTGTGCCATTGTTTTTCTGTTGACTGTCATCATGAAACATTAACCACAACAGGCAGTGGTTTCGAGACAACCAGAAATGGAACAAAATCCGTTTCCTAGCATAGTAGATTGACCCATTAGAACACTGCAGCTGACAAAACAAGCTGATGTGGCTGGACAAGGGTTACGGTATCTTGATGGAAAGTTATTTTGATTCTATTGGCGGTCTGATGGCTGAGTAGGCTTACTAGGTTTCGGCGCCTGGTGTAGGTATTCATGTACGATGTAAGACTAGTCCTGAAGGTATCATGTTCTTCCATAGGCACTGCATGAGAAGAGTCCTGCAGTCTTGTGTGACTTGTTTGTATGTCTGACCAGCACGAGGATTTCTTTTGTAATGTGGAGAAGGTTTGCAATTCTCTCTTAACTCCGCCCCGGCCCCCCCCCCAAAAAAAAAAAAACAAACAAAAAAAAAAACAATCTCGCCTGCTGACGCTCCTATTCCATAGGTGCAGTGACTGCCTCACTTACAAAGGTCTCAACTGGTGCAGCGTTATTGTTTGTAGTTGTTATCACACAAACAAGCAAACAAACGAACAAACAAACAAACAAAAACACACACACACAAACAAACATACACCCCCACAAAACCGGCTATCTCTATTTGAATTATACACGTTTTAAATTTACCAAGATACTTGTAATGCGGTTCAGATACGGCGAGAGCCGGTTAGATTTGTTCAACAGTAAAATAATCCCACTCAAATATTTCTGCACTTTTTAGCTCACTGAATAATGTAAACCAAACATTCGGCTGTGCCAAACGAAACCTATGAATTCGCGAGCTCTACTTGGATCATATCAATCTCTGAGGTAGTATGGGAACAAGGACTTAGAGACCTCGACTTCTCTCGAGTCAGTATTGCCGGTGTCTCCCTCACTGCTTCACTCTCCCTATCCCAAGCTGATCAGGTAGGTGGCCATTAACAGCTAGACAGACTGCAGGCTACATGCACAAAGTTATTGCGGAGAAAGTCTCGATCTCATGCAATCAGATAAGGAGCAGCAGATGCTGTTATTGTTATTGGTGTTTAAAGCCCAGCTGACTGCGTAGAACTACATCAGGGCTATAACCGCTTCAAAACATACAAAACTTGAACAGGAAAAAAAAAAAAAAGAAAAGAAAATTAAGTACACACATCAATGCATTTCCACACATAATCTAAGGACATGCCCCTGGCGTTGATCACTGTCCAATTTATCGTACAGGGATTTAAAAACACACCTGAATACAAATATGAGCATACCTATCGACACCAAAACATATATAATACAGGCATAAATTACCTAAAATTGCTTCCGCATATCTCACCTCCCTAGAGCCAAAAATGCACTTGATACATGTACCTAATCATCTGTCCTAAGAAAAAGTATGTAAGACTTTATGAATACAGGTGAATGGACCATTAAGACAGAAAATGATAGGAAGAAATGACAGAAAGCAAAGGAACAAGGCAGAAACAAAGGGAGTGACAGAAAAGAGGAAATTTCTAGCACAGAATTTCCAGAAGATGGGGACACTATTAATACTGAAAGAGCCCCCGGCATCCCCATGGGGGGGGAGGCAGCAGATGCTCTGGTCAAACACACCTATCAGTTTTGATGGATAATTATCCCAATACGCGAAGCCTCCTGGTTATAACAAGTCGTCACATACAGCAGAATCAGATACATAGCAGACAGGCATGACAGTCCAGTGGTTAGGACGTCGGCTGTTCAATTGGAAGGTCAGAGTTCGATCCTGGCTGGGATAACTGGCGGGTGAAGTCTGGAGACGTTTCGATCTGTAACATAATGCGTGAAACTGGTTGTGCCTGAACCCACTTTGTGCTTAGGATACTTCAAACATGCATATCTCCTCTTCTCCAAGACTTGCATTGGTTACCTGTGTTGAAAAGGATCCAACATAAAATTGCTGTTCAGTGCTTCAGATACTTCGACAATTCTATTCCCTCTTACCTGTCTGAATATCTTCAACTATACGTTCCATCTCGTCATCTTCGTACCTCAGCCGATACCCGCTTATTTCGAATCCCAACTTTTCGAACAAAATCATATGGTGAGCGATCCTTTTCTTTTCAAGCCCCTTCCTTATGGAATTCACTTCCCTACCCGCTGAGGCACAAAACAAGTCTTCAGTCATTTAAATCTGGCTTGAAAACGCATCTCTTTCCTCTCTGAAATTTATTAACCTAAAAGAGCTATGCTGTCTGCGCGCTAGCGTGCTTCTGTGTATGTTATTGCTGTGCGCCTATAGATATGTCTCGGGGTGGGAGGAGGATATGTGTGTGTGTGCCAGAGAGTAGGTACTAATATTTGATATTATTAACGGTGTGTATGTGCTTGTGGGATGGAGTGACAGAGGTCCGCCATGTATGATGAAAATTATATTAGGCCTATGTTTCTATGTTCGATGTAATGTGTATTGTACAGTTTGTAAGCGCTTAGGGCTTTCCAGAAAGATTAGGCGCTCTAAATGCCCTTAATAATAATAATAATATCGGTTTAAGGTAAAAGATCCTGCAAGCCACGTCTGTCTGTTGTGGTCATCATCATCATCATGTGCCCTGCCGCATGGCGTTGGCGATCATGGCCCTCCATATGAATCTATCCTTTGTTGCCGCAAGCACATCTTCCACCCTCTCTGTCCTCAGCCACTTTGCAAGTCTGTCCAATATTTTCTCCCTGGGTTTACCTGGTGCTCTCTTTCCCTCCAGATTTCCTGTTGTGACCAGGTGTTCTAATTCCCGTTTCCTCATAAAATGGCCAAGATATGTTAACTGTCTTTTCCTAATCTTCCTTATGAATGATCTTGTGTCTGTCTCGTTTGTTTTCTTTGTTGTCCATGGAACTCTCAACATTCTTCTTAGAAACGACATCTTGGCTGCCTCAATCTTGTTCTGGCTTTGCCTGTTGACTATCCACGCCTCACAACCGTACAACATTATCGGTTCTATATAACATTCAGTAACTCTCTTCCTGATGTTAATTGATAGGCATTTGTTGTTAAGAATGCTTTTCATCTTCTTGAATGCTGTTTTGGCTTGGCCGATTTTGCTGGCTATTTCCGATGTGAATCTGCCGTTCTGTTCTGATGATATGTGGTGGTGGTTTTATGGAATTACTGAAATACGCAGCATGTACACCCACTGAAAACAGAGCATATCAACTGTCCAGCAACAAACGTAACACTTGCACAATATAAGCCAAACAATATATACACACGCACCTGGGAAAAAAAGCTCAAAACGGGGAAGAAATGTACCCAGTCCATGTTTGCAAGCACTGCTTGTGTTAGTGTTGTTGTCAGTGTTACTCACCTGTCGCAGCGTCTTTCAGGCCGGTGGTAGCCACCATGATATTAAAACGATGCTCCAAAGAATCAAAACGCCACTTCACGTAAAACTGCAACAAGCAAAATTAACTACAGTAAACCAGGTACATATCTTTTTCTTTGTTTACTTAAAATCGTCACTTAGACGGGGTACGTTCCATCTCTTCTGGCAGTAATTTCATCTCGCCTCTTTCTCCTGCATGTTATCCACTTCGTTGTACATGACTGGCTTTTGTGTGTGAATATTCGTTCTGTGCGTGTGTCATCGATAATTTTGCAAGCCTGCTGTCAGCGTACTTGTGCGTGTCTGTGTTGAGTACCGCGTGCATGCGTATGCGTATGCGTATGCGTGTGTGTGTGTGTGTGTGTGTGTCACCCAAAACTACCAGCAATCATCTAGCAGTCTTCTTGAGCTTGCACAAAACCTACTCAATGGCGAGGTCTTGAAATGGGCAGAGAGGAGAACGGGACCCACTAAACACCGATTGATTGATTGATTTGGGTAAGTTTTTACGTTGACATCCACCTCAGGTGATATGGCCGACGAGGATAACCATCCCAGGGAAGTGGGTGAAGTGGGACCTATCTAATTCTATACCGACACCATAAGAACAATAATGATGTTAAGATGGGACGTGAGAAGGCCAGTTTTAATGTAGCGCACCCCGGAATTCGAACACAACCATTAGCATGTGAATCTGACGCTCAAACCAACTGAGCTACTGGGGCCCGCATATGAAACACTTAAGACACGGAGGAGAATTTATGTTTCGATAATGTGAAATCTCGAGTCCATTGCTCTCGTAAAGCAACCAGCCCAAATAAACTCACTGTATACAAGATTAAAAAAGAGAAACTAAAGGGAGGGAACTCACGCGGACATAGTAGTGGACGTCGATAATAGAGCAGTCGATGAAGCTGGCCTGGCTTGGAACGTTGTTTGGCATAAAAAGCTGGCACTGCACCTGCCGCCGTCTTCGATTCGTGAAACCATTCAGTTTTACCTTATCCAGCTTTAACTTCACCGTCTGGACGGTGGGACGCGTGTATGTACCTCCAGTGGTCAGAGTGTACACCTGGACAATAGAAAAAGACAAACACCAATCTTTATTTCTGACACTGTTATTGTTATGTTATTTTTGTCTAAAGCCAAGCCGACTGCATACAGCCGTATCAGGGGTATAACCGTTTCAAAACATACACAGCACTTCAACAGGAAAAAAGATCAAAGAAAATTAAGTACACACATCAATGCATTCCGGGCTCACAATTTATTGCACAGGGGATTTAGAAAACACACCGGAGTACAAACTTAAATATAGCTAATGACATTTAAACATGTATAAAAAGGTGCTACAATTACGTAAAATTACTTCCGCATATCTCATTTCCCTGGAGCCAAAAATGCACTCAACATGTGTACCCAATTATCAATCCTGACAGAATGTACATAAGACTTTATCGAACACATAAAGGGGAATGGACCAACAAGGCAGAAAATGATTGGAAGAAATGACAGAAAGCAAAGAAGGAAGAAACAAAAAGAGAGGAAATTTCTAGCACAGAATTTCCGGAAGGTAGGGGATACTATTTATATTGAAAGAGCCTTGGCATCCAAACGGTGGGAAAAAGACAGAGTGAGAGAGAAGTGTGTGAGTGTGGGGGGGGGGGGGGGGAAGGGAGTGTGCATGTGTACTGTGTACGAATGTATAAGCATGAATACCTGTGACTTATTATTAATATAATCATTGTTGTTTAAAGCCCAGCCGACTGCATAGAACCATATCAGGGCTATAACCGCTTCAAAACAGACAAAAATTCAACAAGGGAAAGAAAAGGAAGAGGAAATTAAGTACACAAATGAATGCATTCGCGCACATAATCTAAGGATATGCCTCTGGCGTTGACCACTCCAATTTATCGCACAGGGGAATTTTAAAAAAACACACCTGAATACTAATATAAGCATACATAAGGACACCAACACATATAAAAACAGGCATAAATTACCTAAAATTGCTTCCGCATATCTCATCTCCCTAGAGCCAAAAATGCACTTGATACATGTACACAGTTATCAATCCTCAGAGAATGTACATAAGACTTTATCGAACACACACAGGTGAATGGACCATTAAGGCAGAAAATGATAGGAAGAAATGACAGAAAGCAAAGGAACAAGGTAGAAAGAGAGTGACAGAAAAGAGTAAATTTTGTAGCACAGAATTTCTAGAAGGTGGGGATACTATTTATACTGAAAGAGCCACCGACACCCCCACATTGAGGAAAAAGAGTAAGGGTCGAGGTATTGCAGGAGATATCAGACCAAGATATGATTTATTGTGACTTCAACATCCAGGCGCAGAGGTTAAAGAGTCAACAACAACAACGCGAAATTCCTCTATATGTGAAAGCAGACTGGGAAAGCATCAAAAGCACAATGCAAGACCTCCAAACTGAAGTCCGAGAGAAAAAAGACATGGCCTCAACAGAGGAGCTTTGGAAACTCTAAGGACACACTGCAAAAATCCATCAAGACGTCTATCCCCCAGAAGACTGTTCGTCCTAAGCCCCATCAGTCATGGATTACTCCAGAGTTACGTAAACTCATGAACAGGCGCGACAGGGCTTACAAGAAGATGAAGTCTGGTGGGCAAGAGGACAGAGAAGAAGCAAGGACTCTAAGACGAATCGCTCAACGACAATTGCGACGGAACTACTGGAGCTACCTCAACGATACTTTCGAAGAGGAGGAGCAACAGCCACAAGCAACTAAGAACAAAAAGTTCTGGAGCTTCATAAAGCACCAAAGAACATCTAACACTGGTGTTGCACCCTCAAGAAAGATGGACGGCTCTTCTCAGACCCGAAAACCCAAGCTGAAATACTGAACCAACAGTTTCAGTCTGTGTTCAGCGAGGGGAAGGAGTATTCATCTGAAGAGTTCAAGCAGAAAACCGGAATGAGCGGCGCCAATTATCCACCCATGGACGACATTGTTATTACTACTGATGGAGTCCTCAAGGTGATGAGAAGACTAGACCCGAATAAGGCCAGCGGACCTGACGGAATCGGACCCAGAGTCCTCCGCGAGATTGCAGAAGAGGTGGCCCCATCACTAACCATCCTGTTCCAGTCCTCCATGCCCAGCGGAGTTGTTCCAGCAGACTGGAGAGATGCATACAAAAAGGGAGAACAGTACAATCCTGCTAACTACAGGCCAGTCTGCCTTACTTGCGTCGTTTGCAAAGTCATGGAACATGTGATATCAAGTGCTATGATGGAACACCTGGATTCTCGGAGGATCCTCACCGACCGCCAACATGGCCTCAGAAAGGGTTGCTCATTTTAAACACAACTCCTTGAATTTGTTGACGAGATTGTTGGACACATGGAGGAAGGAGGGCAAGTCGATGTCCTTATAATGGACTTTGCTGAGGCATTTGATAAAGTCAACCATAGCCTTCTCCTTCATAAGCTCCATATATACGGTGTTCAAGGTCATACCAACAGGTGGATAGCGAGCTTCCTGCAGAACAGACGACAGACAGTGGTTGTGAATGGATCGTGCTCATCGTTTGTACCAGTCAGATCCGGTGTGCCACAGGGGTCAGTGCTGGGACCATTCTTATTCCTAGCCTACATCAACGACCTGCCCGACAATCTGACTACAAACAGCAGACTCTTTGCAGACGACACTGCAGTGTACAACAGGGTTAGCTCTGCCCAGGACCAAGCCAACTACAGCAAGACCTCCAACAGCTCGCTGTTTGGGAGAAGAGTTGGGACATGCAGTTTCACCCTGCAAAGTGCAATACCCTCCCTGTCACACTAAAGCGACGGCCACTACAGTGTGAATACCATCTCCACGGCCACACCCTGGAAGTTGTTGACTCAGCGAAATATCTTGGAGTCATACTGCAGAACAAGATGGATTGGGACGATCATAACTCCATCTGGACAAAGCCAACCAGGTCCTGGGATTTCTCAGACGCAACCGGAAAATCAGCTCCCCTGGCATAAAGGCTAAAGCCTATAAAACGTTTTTTAGGCCCCTGCTGGAATATTCGGCATCCGTCTGGGACCCCTATGTGAAACAGTACAGGGTGAAGATGGAAAACATCAAAGTAGGGCAGCCCGCTTTGTGCTGAACCGTTACCAACGCACCGCCAGCGTTACCACCATGCTGGACATTCCAGGATGGATGTCCCTTGAGGACAGAAGGAAAATAGCAAGGCTGTCCATGTTCTATAAAATCAAGAACTTAGCTGCCCGAGGTTGAAACAACAGCTCCAACCTCCCAAGAAGAGAATGCGACGAAGTCACGACCAGCAATTCACACAAATAGCTGCAGATACCGACTACCGGCTGATGTCGTTAATCCCAAGAACAATTCTGGACAGGAACTCTGCACCCCAGGAGATCGTCGATGCCAAGACCCCTGACACATTTGTGACACGGGTCAACAGACTCCTCCAGTAAACTTCCCCATACTTTGTCTCGTGTGAATGGATGAGTGGAAGGATGTTGCGGGCCTGAGTTGCCTACTGCAACATGGGGTCAGCTAGTCCATAGTAATGGATGAAAAGCGAACGTGGTAGTCTGCTGACAGCTCCGCACATAGCTTTTACCTTTTTTTGTTTTGTTTTTTGTGCGGGCTAATGAGTAGGTAAGGTAGGGATGGGGTTGTCACTTGGTTAATATTGTTTTTTTTTTTTTTTTTTTTTAAGCAGAGCCCCCGTTTCACAGTTTCATAATAATCAGCCTGTTGATTGTGGAGACTTTACGGAAGAAGAAGGGTGAGGAAATGGCATGATACTTGTACGTATGTATATGCAGTGATACCTTGACAGCTGAAGTGCAGCTAAACGATGTATAGCATGAATACCTGTGACCAGCTGAAGTGGTAGCTAAAACATAAATGATACACTACATTCAGGGAGTTGGGGAATACGCTTGCTTAATCCAGAGGAGCAGGTCATTCACTTGACACTAAGCTTTGGAAGCTAGAGTAAAACCTTTATTATGACCCGATCTTCTTACAGTGTAAAGTGTTTTGAGCCGAAACACTTGCTGTAGGGGCTTCCCTGTTGAGGGCCACTGCTGTCCAGCTCTGCCTGGAATTTTCCGTGCTATGTATGGCAACAAACGTGAAACTGGGTCTTCGCCTCCCTCCCTCCCCCACCCTTTCAGTGTCCATGTGTGGCACGGACGAACAGATATCGGATCCCATCCTCGAGAAGTGTCTCAAGTTATGACGCCCCCTGAGGATCATCCAGCCGGGTAATTTAATCCGTGTGAGGGGAGTCAAAAGTCAAGTTTTTGCTTTGCCTGCATTGTTGACAAAGCAGGATGCTGGTGGATAAGGGTGCAGGAGTCAAGGGTGAATACAAACACACTATAACAACACAAGCTTCTAGCAAACGGTTGGAGTTACCTGTAACGCTCACTGCATGTCAAGCACTATGGGACACAACAAAATCAGGAACGGATAACGGATTTCGTCCTATGTCAAGACTGACCACCCGACCAAGGAATGTAAACGTAGAACATTACGTCTCACCTGGTACAGGGTGACTTTTATTTTCATGATTTTCCGTTCGCTGTAGTTGTTGATTAGCACGTTGCCAACTATTGACCCACCAGGTACGGTGGCTCGAGAAGCAACCCAGAACTGGACTTCCAACCTTCCTCCGCGGATGCCAGGTCGATTGGGCAGCTCTCTTGTTATCATCGTTTCCTGGTATTGGAAGGTTAAACAGATTAGAACAAATCTACATTTTCGAAGATTATGGCATATACAATATAATGTTTTTTTGGTCATCTTGCCTTCCCCCCACTCATGGTTTACTTTAACCCTTTGGCTCCCGCACCCTACCCATCAACTGCAAAAACTTAATCCTTTGACTGATTTCCAGCTTCCCATGAGGGTTAAGTTGGTCATGCTTTGCTTGCCAGCATGGTTGACAGAGCAGGATGCTGGTGGATGGGAGTGAAAATGTTAATACAAACACACCAAACAACTCAAGTTTCTAGCAAACGGTTAAATTTACCTGTAAAGGCAAACGTTGTCCTACAACCTTGAGGTCATAGGGGAGCGAGGTGATAGAAACTTCAACTTTTCCATTATTGTAATCTCTTCTCCTTCGCTACTCTTATCTTCCTCAAACCTGAATAGCTGCTCACAGTTGGATGGACCGGATGCCGCACGCACAAAGTTTGTCTCCAGCTAAACTTCACACCTATGAAGTCAAAAACCACCTCTAGGCCAAAGGGAATGTTTGTTATTGCTGTTTTTGTTAAAGCCCAGCCGACTGCGTAGAACTATACCAGAGCTATAACCACATCAAAACATACACAACTCTTCAACAGGAAAAGAAAATTTAGTACACATATCAATGTATTAGCGCACATAATCTAAGGACATGCCCTTGGCGTTGACCACTCCGTCGAATTCAACGCACCGGGGGTTTAAAAAACATACCTGATTACAAATTAAGACATGACTAAAAACACTAAAACATATATAAAAACGGGCATACGTTATCTAAAATTGCTTCTGCATAATTATTTACTTCCCTACAGCCCAAAATGCACTTAATACATGTACCCAATTATCAATTCTAAGAGAAAATACATAAGGCTTTATCGAACAACATACAGGTCAATGGACCAGCAAGGCAGAAATTAGCATGTTTTGTAAGGTTGTGACCGTGACACTTTGGCCGACTTCAGTAAGGCTTGCAGAACTGAAATCAGCAATACGTACCTGTACTACATTTGATTAGAAACTCCTCTCAAGAAAAGATTTTCATGTCACCTGGCCAATATTTAACGACTGGTGATTGTTCATTGTAAGGGTCCTACGTGTCCAAACAGCAGAAGAGTACGAGTAGGAATCAGCGATGTCAAGCCTCCACAAAACAGCTGAGATATCTTTGTGAACACTTCATCTCCCTCCCCAAAAAAACAAACAAAACATTTCGCGCCATTGCATAATAAATCCATCCTTTCACCCCACTAGAAACATATTTCAAACAAATTTCAGGGTAGATTAAAAACATTATATAGCAAATCCGTACTTCAGGTTCATCAAAACCGATCTCATAGGCGTAATAAATATATCCCTTCACCCCACTAGAAACATATTTTAAACAAATTTCAAGATAGATTAAAAATATTATATACCAAATCCGTAGGTAGATTAAAAACATATTGTATAGCAAATCCGTACCTCAGTTTCATCAAAACCGATCTCATTGGCGTGCAGATTTCGGCGCACGCGTAGCTCCGTCTTGCTTTTCAGACAGATGTCCTCTGCGCTGAGCTGTCTGCCTATTACCTCATCCCTTTCTGTGTCTAGTTCCATGTAGTGCAGCTTTGTCACCAAAAAGTACTCGATCTTCCCGTGAACATCGCCATCCCAGCTATCAGGAATGTTCTCTGGCACTTTCATTTCAAAGACAATGGGCTCAAATGAATCCCCACCGGGTTCGCCTTCCCGCTCCAGGACGACTGGTCTCTGTGCTGTAAAGAGCAATTAAATAATGAAAGATTTATTCATAAAGACGTTGACACAACTGGCGCAGAGGTAAAGCTCCCACCTTCCAATCTGCATGAACGAGGTGTGCATGGCTGTGATACTAGCGCAAGTAAAAAACACTTTGTGCCCGAAGCCTCCAGTCCATCAAACTGTGAATGGCTGTCCACCCCTGTTCAGGATTGGGGAGATAATGTAGCGAGGGAGAGAAGATGGTACCACACTCGTAATGCAGGTCTTAAGAAAAGTTGAGGTATCTACCACCTCCCTGCCCAATGACATCAGAGTTCAGGGACATCGTTTAACTTACAGTGATCACTAAAGCTTAGCCTTGGAATCTTGCATATCTAGGACAGCGATCAACTTTCTGAGAGGTTTATTTGTAGACAATAACCAACACTGTGCAAGATTTATACATGCACAGCAATCAGTACTATGGAAAGTTTCTCTGTACAGCAATCAATACTATGAGAAGTTCATGTGTATAGCAATCAGTACTATGAGAAGTTCATGTGTATAGCAATCAATACCATGAGAAGTTTATGTGTACAGAAATCAATACTATGAGAAGTTTATGTGCACAGAAATCAACACTATGCTTGGTTTGTACGTGTACAGAAATCAATACTATGAGAAGTTTATGTGCACAGCAATCAATACTATGAGAAGTTTATGTGCACAGAAATCAACATTATGCATGGTTTGTATGTGTACAGAAATCAATACTATGAGAAGTTTATGTGCACAGAAATCAACACTATGCATGGTTTATATGTGTACAGAAATCAATACTATGAGAAGTTTATGTGCACAGAAATCAACACTATGCATGGTTTATATGTGTACAGAAATCAATACTATGAGAAGTTTATGTGCACAGAAATCAACGCTATCCATGGTTTATATGTGCACAGTAATCAATACTATGAGAAGGTTATGTGCACAGTTATCAATACTATGAGAGGTTTATGTGCACAGTAATCAATACTATGAGAGGTTTATATGCAGACTGCAGTTCAGGTGTGTAGACAGCAACCAATTCTATGAGAGATTCATATGTATATGGCAATCGACACTGAGGTGTCTATACGTATACAACTACTAACACTGCGAGGGGTGTACAGATCCGTTAATCGTTGGGCCTGTGGTTTATGGAGCGCAGTGGAAGTCTTTTTATGGAGGGAAGGGTGGGTAGGTAGGTATGCTCACTTAGACTCTGCAAATGAGCAATTGCTGTTGTTGAAGGCTTATTCTTAGCATCCTGACAACCTAGGATCGTTAGTTTTCTTTTCTTAATTAAAGTCAGCGGATCTTCATACTGTATAATGTGCTGCTCTATGGTTTGGCGCATATGTTCAGTGCATCTGATGTACATGTATAGTATCCTGCGATAGCACTTCATTTCCATGACTTGGATTCGTCTTACAAAATCCACTGTGAGGGTCCATGTCTCACTTGCATACAGGAAGACAGAATATGCCAGTACATGTAAGAGCCTGATCATGTGTTTCATAGAGGTATTCTTATCCTTCTGTCAAGATTTCATCCTGGACAATGCTGATATTCTCCTTGCTGCCCCGAGAGCATTTCAGGTCTGGTTATCTCACTACTAGATAAAGCGAACTGAAGAAGAAAATACCGTCTTCACCTAGTAGATAGACAGCAGAGCATGTTCTGTTATGTGAGACAAGTTTACACAGGGTAGCTAGTTGCGTTGTGATTCAGACCTTTGTTTATTTACTTTATATGTACGTTTCTCATTTGAAGGTAAGATACACGATTACACATGTCATCTACATGTAACCAAGATTATTCCAGTGATAGGATGACACAATACCAGTATGAAATTTAGACTTGGTAAAACAGTCTAGGTAGGGCCTTAGGACCTGGCCAGCTCATGGGTTTATGTGCACGTTTAAGGCTTGTGCCATGATCACCATACATGTACACATGGCACCTGTGACGTTAGTGCATATGGAATTCGTTCCAAGCACGGAGACGTCACCTTGAGAAACTGAAACTGATGAAGAGTTCTTAGCTTTTGTCCACGGACAAGTAATGATGGTGGCTTGGTCTTCTCGGCGCTGATTTCCATGCCATATCTGGTCGCTGTTTCATCAAATCTTTTAACAAGGTGCGCGTGGTTGCTTACTGTCTGTCGGACCAATCTGTTATTTGTGAACCGAAGGTTCTTGACGGTTCTTCTTCCACTGCTGACTGTGCTGATTACCAATGCTTGAATAAATGAACTTGGGTTTAGTGTTGTGTTGGCAAGCTGAATGGCTGGTATCAGACCACCACCACCACCACCACCACCGGCGAAATCACTCTTTTTTCCCCATATAGAATGCGTACTCGTTGTGGTAGAGGTCTCAATATTGGGGGGTCTGTCACGTGGTCTGGCTCTGCTGCTAAGGAACAGTTACTGTATTTAGTAGGGGGCTGAGTGCCCTTAGTATGCTGGATTAGAACAGGCCCTGTTGAGCTGTACACAAGTGAGCCAGCAGTAGTACAGGGTCTTCTCTGGTGGATGATCCCAATGTCACTTAACATCTGTATCTCCCCTGGGCTTCCATAGATTGTTCAGTCGACAGAATGAACATGGAATTTGTGGCGTGTCGGAATGAGCGCCGTGTGATCAACGCCACTGATGTGGTGCAGAGTTTGGAACACACACACACCACACACACACACACACACACACACACACACACATACACAACACACGAACACACACACAAACACACACACACACATACATACATACGTACATACGTACATACATACATACATACACACACACATACATACACAACATACAACACACGCACACAAACACAACAAACGAACACACACACACACAGACGAACACACATACACATACAGAGACGAACACACACACACACACACACACACACCACTCATCATCAGGTGCCTTGCCGCATGGCGTTGGCGATCATGGACTTCCATCTGTCTCTATCTCTTGTTGCCTCAAGCATCTCTTCCACCCTCCTTGTCTTCAGCCACTCTGCAAGTCCGTGTAGCATTTTCTCCCTGGGTCTACATGGTGCTCTTTCCCTCCAGCTTTCCCGTTGCGACCAGGTGCTCCAATTCCCCTTTCCTCATGAAATAACCTATAAATGTTGCCTGTCTTTTCCTTATCTTCCTTGTGAATGATCTTGTGTCTGCCTCCATCAAGACTGTCTCGTTTGTTTTCTTTGCTGTCCATGGAACTCTCAACATTCTTCGTAGAAACCACATCTTGGCTGCCTCAATTTTGTTCTGGCTTTGCTTGTTGACTGTCCACGCCTTACAACCGTACAACAGTATTGGTTCTATATAACATTCAAGAACTCTCTTTCTGATGTTAACTAATAGGCATTTGTTGGTAAGAATGCTTTTCATCTTCTATTGTCTTGAATGCTGTTTTGGCTTGGCCGATTCTGCTGGCTATTTCTGATGTGCGTCTGCCGTCTGGTGAAATGATCGTTCCCAGACATTTAAACTTATCAACCCGTCTCAAGGTTGTGCCGTTTGCTGTTATTTTGCATGAGGTGATTTCATGTTTTTTACTGATCATCATGACTTCAGTCTTCTTGCTGTTTAGTTCCAACCCCTTATCTTTGCTTTCTATTTCTAGTATATTCACAAGGTTTTGTAGGTCCCTTTCATTTTCTGCAATTAGCACGGCGTCATCTGCGTATCGAATGTTGTTTATCATTTTTCCTCCAACCTTTCATCCAGGGTCTTCTAGGTTTCTCATGATGTTTTCACTGTAAATTGAAAACAGATCTGGTGACAAAACACAACTCTGTCTGACTCCTCTTTTGATGTTTTGGAAAGAACTTATATTGTTTTCTATTCTCATTGCAGCTGTTTGTTCCCAATACAAATTTTTGAATATTCGCAGATCTTTTCCATCAATATGGAGTCTTTCTAGTTGGTTGATCAGTTCTTCATGTCTTACCCGATCGAAAGCCTTGGTATAATCAACAAAGCATAAATATAAATCCTTATTCATCTCGATTGACCTCTCTGATAGTTCTTAGGATGTATGTGGCATTAATGGTTCCTTTCCCTACGACAAATCCACATTATTCATCTGCTATTTCCGTTTTGATTCTATTCCTTGTCCTAATCATGATTATTCTTAATAGGATTTTTGTTACATGACTAATCAAACTGATTGTGCGATGGAGTTTGCATTCTATAGCCCCTGTCTTCTTTGGAAGTGCAATGAAAATCGATTTTGACATAGCTTTGGGGAATTTTTCCAGTGTCGTAAATTTTATTTAGGAGGATTGTTATTTTTTCAATATCAAATTCCTCCAGGGCTTCAATCATCTCTGTAGTAATGTTGTCTGGTCCTGGGGCTTTTCCTGGTTTCATGTTTTTCAGTGCTGCTCTAACTTCATCTTTCATTGTAGGTGGTCCTTCAAAGTTCTTACTTATAATGTGTTCTTCGTTTCTGTCATCTTTAAAAAAGGTCTTTAATGTACTCTCCATATCTAATGTCTAATATTTTGTCTTTTTCCATGATAAGCGTGCCATCTTTCGATTTTAAGCAACCAATTGATATGCATTTTTCCTGTGGACAATTTCTTCAATTCGCCTGTACATACCCTGAGGATCCGTTTTGTGTCTGTCTTCTATTTCTTTGCATTTTGTTTTCAGCCAAGCTTCCTTAGCTTTATTGCACCTATTCCTGATTTGTTTATCTTCCTGTATATCTCCTCGTTTCTCTTTGCCTTCCTCCTTTCCTCCATCAAGTCTAAAATTTCTTTGGTCAACCAGTTCTCTTTTGCTTTTCTATTTACTTCAGGGATTTCTTCACAAGCTTCATTTATCGAATTTCTCAACTTTGTCCATTGTTCCTCACTGTCACCAACGTCTTCCAGAGCACTGAATTTGTTTTGAACAGGTATGTTAAATTTTTTATGTATCACTTCATCTGTCTTTAAGAGTCCAAGATTTAGTTTGATGTTGCTTTTAGTCTGTTTCCTTTTCCTTAATTTCAGCCTAAATCTTCCCACTACAGGGTTGTGGTCACTGTTGCAGTCTGTGCCTGGTAGTGTTTTTGCTGACAGTAAAGAATTTCTAAATCTGTCAATCAGGATGTAGTCAATCTGATTTTTGGTATTATCTCCTGGACTCATCCAAGTCCATTTTCTCCTATTAGGCTGCTCAAACCAGGCGTTTCCTACTATGAACTCGTTCATTTGTGCCCATTCTACAAGTTTCCCTCCCCTTTCACTTTGTGTACAAGGCCATGAGGTCCAACTATATCCTCCACCCTATCCTGTCCCGCTTTAGCATTAAAATCTCCCATTATTACTGTAACTTCTTGTGATTTACATTGGGCCCTGGTCATCTCTAAAACTTCGTAGAAGTTGGTCGATGTCTTCCTAAGTACTTGCGAATGATGGTGCATACACCTGAATGATGTTGATATCAAATGGTTTGCCTCCAAATTTGACCAGCAAAACTCTCGGACACAGACCAGTATCCCTCAACTGCTTTTGATTTGTCTGTCCATTACGATGCCTACTTCTCTTTCATGTGAGTTTCCACCAGAGCATGTCACTGTATACTCTCCTGATGTTATCATGCCTGCCCCCTTCTATCTCACTTCCCCTAGTCCTAAAATACTAATGTTAAGCCTTTCCATCTCCGGTTTGATATTGTCTAATTTACCTTTTTGTAACAATATTTTGATGTTCTATGTTGCGATTTTGGTATTTTTGAGTTTGAGTTTGGTCGCAGTAGCTTGCTGACGGTCTGGTGTCACCTGCGCCGCATGGCGGTCACTACCGGACGAAGGTGCTCCATCGGAGCACCTATTTACGTCGTTATCTCAATTTTTCTTCTTTTGTCTGTCCATAATTTTTCTGGGGAGAATACGATGGTAGTTTCCCGTTACCTTCCATCGGTTTTTTTGCGGTCTCTCTGCTAGCCTTTGTCGTTCCCACCGACAACCTACAAGATAGTAGGGTGATTTTTTTCAGGGTTACCTCCCTTAGCCTTATTCTCTCCCGAGATGTCCACAAGGCAGTGGAGCTATTTACCCATAGCTTGGGGATCTGGTTCGTGCGCACCAGGGCATATCCACACGCCGGTGGGTCTGCGTGTCGCACGTCTGGGGGCCAAGCCTCCTCTGAGTCCCTCAAGATTTAGCCCGAGTCCTTGAGGTGCTCAGTTACCGCATGTCGCCACGAGGAGGCATAACGTAGGGCTTGCTAATGGAGAGGCTATGTACTGACAGGAAGAGACTTACGCATTCTGCTTTTCTTTTCGCATAGCTGCAAGCAGCAGTGCTAGCCAGCGGTGCAGGCTGAAAGTAAGAGATGACAAGCACGCAGTCACTAGCCAACACACTAGACGTATCACATCTGCCGTCAACACAAACACACACACACACACACACACACACACACTCTCTCTCTCTCTCTCAACACACGAACACACACACAGACACGAACACATACACGAACACATACTCAACACACGAACACACACATGAACACACACACGAACACACACACACGAACACACACAACACAAACACACACACACACACGAACGAACACACACACACACGCACACCACAAACCCACACACACTAACACACGAACACATACACACACGCACACACACACACACACACACCACACACACAAAGACTAGTTACCCTTTGACAGAAACGTCCTCTCCCATGCAGTGTACTTGTCTTTGCATCCTTTGGAGGTGTGGGTGAGATAGCTGTTGGATAGGTCTCCCATCATTCCTCTCGCCAAACTTCCCTTCATTTTACGGCTGTGTCAAAGCGAGATTTACCCAGGAAAGTCACCTGCAGGACTACACATGGGGAAAAAAAATGTTAGTTGTACTCAAAGTAAGTACAAGTGTGATGATGATAACAACAAACGACGATGAAAATGATCATGTGGTGGAAGTGACAGTGCCAATCAAAATCAAATTAAATACAAAATTGTGATAATGGGTGGTTGTAATGATGGTGGTGGTAGTGGGGGTGGTGGTGGAGGGGGGGGGGAGGTAGTAATAGCAACAACGACGACGGAAATGATAATGATGGAGGACTGACAGTGATTACAGCGAGCGTCAGTTTTCTCAAGACTGTCCAACTGTACTCGGACTATGAATTCCCTATCTTTAGAAAGATTGGCTGTTGTGGTGTGAAATAATTACAATATGCACGTCTTTACGGCAAAGACAATGGCAATTGTGCCAATGATTGTTATTGTTACTGTTGTTTGAAGCCCAGCCGACTGTGTAGAGCCATATCAGGGTTAAAACAGCTTCAAAACTTCAAATGGGGGGGGGGGGGGGGAAGAAAAGAAAATTAAGTACACATATTAATGCATTCGCGCACGTAATCTAAGGACATGCCCCTGGCGTTGACCACTCCGTCCAATTCATCGCACAGGGGATTTAAAAAACACATCTGAATGCAAATTTAAGCATACCTAAGGACATCAAAAACATAATAACAGGCATAAATTACTTAAACTTGCCGCCTCATATCTCACCTCCCTAGAGCCAAAAACGCACTTAATACATGTACTCGGTTATTAATCCTAAGAAAAAGTACGTAAGACTTGATCGAACATATACAGATAAATGGACCAGCAAGGCAGATAATGATAGGAAGAAATGACAGAAAGCAAAGAACAAGGAAGAAACAAAGAGAGTGACAGAAAAGAGGAAATTTCTAGCACAGAATTTCCGGAAGGTGGGGATACTGTTTGTACTGAAAGTGCCCCCGGCATCCCCACAGGGGTTGTACTGATATGCGTATCGATGACGACGACAGTGATAAAAAAAAGCGATGCAAAGCAAACCCCCCCCCCCCCCCCCAAAAAAAAAAAAAGCCACTTACAGTTGATCCGGATAATGCAGTGGGCAGGCTTTAGGACACAGAGACGACACTTTATAACCGAGCCAGGAGAGACGGGCGTCTCAGTAAGCACCTTGAGCTCCGTCTCTACATCTGTGATCTTCCATGGTACCTCTGGAGTCTCCCATGATCTCTCTGGACTCTCCAATGATACCCCTGGACTCTCCCATGGTTCCTCTGGACTCTCCAATGATACCTCTGGACTCTCACATGGTACCTCTGGACTTTCACATGGTATCTCTGGACTTTCACATGGTATCTCTGACTCTCACATGGTACCCCTGGACTCTCACATGGTATCTCTGGACTCTCACATGGTACCGCTGGAGTCTCCCTTGGTACCTCTGAAGTCTCTGTCGTTACTTTCTCTGTACTCCTTGATACCTTTCGAGAATCTGACTCTACATCCTCCCCCAGTGTTCTTTTCCTCCTCCACTTCCCACTGTTCCCCAAGTCCTCGTTAATGTTCTCACTTTGCTCATTATCAACACGGTTTGTGCCTGTCTGTGAAACAGGCTCCTGAATGTCCCTGTTTGCCTGACCAGGTGTACCTGTCTGTGAAACAGGCTCCTGAATGTCCCTGTTTGCCTGACCAGTCTGCTTACACTTCAAGTCTATCTGTATCACATCACCCTCTATCTTTAATCTCTCAAGTTCCCTAGATGCCTCATTTATCTGCTTCATTATCCCCTCAGTGTTCGTCGATGTCTCTGGAATGCCTGCCATGTCATCCTTGCTATTCCTGATCATGTCCTGAAACCACCCCTCTCTCTCAGTTTCCCTCACTTTCTCAATCTCCTCTTTTATCTTGTGAATGTTCGTCAATTCCTCATCAATCTGCCCCTTTGTCTTCTGAAGGTCATTTAATATTTCTGAAGTGGAACCTCGTGTGTCCTTAATCTGCCTTTTTATCTTCTCCAATTTTTCTGACATATGATAAATCTGCCTCCTTTTCGCCTTCATTTCCCTCCATAACTCATAAATCTTCATCAGTACCTCTTGAACGTCACTCTCCATTGACCTCTGTGCTGTCGGAAACTTCTAAACCTCTGGCAATATTTTGTTGTTAACGGGCACCCGCCTCGCTGAAGCCACAGTAGAGGTAAGGCAACACCTGTCCCACAGATAATGCAGTTGAGCCAATATCCGTCTTACAGATAATCATGCAAGCAATTTACTTGTATCTCAGTCAATGGCATGGTGGAATTATACACACACACACACACACACACACACACACACACACACACACACACACACACACACACACACACACACATATATATATATATATAAATATATAAATAAACAAAAACAAAGACAGACCAAAAAAAAAAAAAACCTGTCAAGTTTGTCCCATAAACATGAGCTCGTATGAAAAGTGATTGTAGGACTTTTGACTTTTCTTGAAGCCGGTGGTATGAGGACAGCATCCATCTCCCTCCTTTGCAGCTTTATCTTACCTAATCCTGAACAAGGTTCAGGTAGCCGTTCACAGTTGGAGAACACACGCACAAAGTGTTTTTTTCCAAACCAGACTCGAACCTGTGCAATTGGATTGGAAGGAATGAGCTTAACCTCCGTATCAAGCTGACCTCGTGGTGTCGAGGTAACTGAATCAACACAAGAATCTTGCTACCTCTCATCCACTTAAGATGTGCCACTGATTTATATTGTTACTCAAATTTCCTAACAAACATCGCAGTGTTCCTGTATCTTGGGCCTGTTGGACTCCAAGATACAAAAGTATGCGTCGAGTACAGGCCTTGTCATTATCTTCATCACATACAATTATCGTAACATCGAAATTTTTTTTATCCCATGTTCTGTGGATATGCATGCTATGAACTCGTGAAGATCTGAACTGTAGTTTCCTGTTCTCCTGCTTGAGTTAAATTTAGGTCAGGGCCTTTGATGGTAGTTCATGGGCAGTCATGATACCGTCCTTACCAGGGGGACATTCAGTCTGATTCAGTGACTGGGTGATTATTGTCGTTGTGGTGGGGGAGGGGGATATGCATGTTGGATCAAACCACACTCTTAACTCCAATGAAGTGACCCCGCAGCAGCAACAAAGGGGTCTTTTCTGGTGAGCAGCTCCATGGCAGCATGACATTTCTGGCTACTATGGACATGTTGGCACTGAGATTTTAACAAAAGTACAAACAAACAACAAAACAAAACAAAAAACAAAACAAAAAACCAACAAGCCAACGAAACACGAATATAAGGAAACTAAAACATACGCAAAACTGGCCTAAATTATCTACAATTACTACTGCACATCATATTTCCATAGAACCAAGAATGTACTTAATAAATGTACCCAATTATCAATCGTAAGAGAAAGTACTAAGGCTTTATAGAACACGTACAAGTGAATAGATCAGCGAAGCAGAAAATGACATAACAGAAAGCAAAGGAGCAAGGCAGAAACGGAGTGGCAGAAAATAGGAAATTTCCAGCACAGGATTTCTAGAGGGTGGGGGTACTATTTACACAGAGAGCCCCCGGCATTCCCATGGGGAATGGCAAGTCTACTTACAATTACAATGTAATTATCGCATTGCCGAAAGCATGACCGACTGACCGAAAAAAATGTTTATCTCATGAATGACTGTTCGTGATTATTGCTTAAGCATCAAATTGACAACTAGAGTGTCATGACTTGGAAATCAGGTCGTAGACATTATTTGTGCCAAAATATTGGGCATTTTCATTGCAATCACTATTCGACCATATTCCATAGACTGACACCTTCACACCCTGACCCTAATCAATCTTGTATGCGAGCAATTTTGTTTACCCGTTTTTTTTTTGTTTTTGTTTTGTTTGTTTTTACAACAAAATGTTACCAACCTATATCAAACACTTAAGCGTGGTGCGGGTGTATTCATCCCTGCGCACCTTGCGTGATACCTGTGCGACCTCGTCAGGTTTATCGTCTCTTCGTTGTGACTTTGTCACTGTCACACTGTGTGAAGGAAGAGAGTGACATCAAGACAAGAGGACCAAAAGGAAAGTTAGGCCACTAGATCTCAGCTCCAGACTGACTGAGCCACTTGAATTCAGGAATAAATATGTTCTTCGATTCGAGGCTAATGATTATTTTAACCTCACGTTGTACAATCCACTTGCCAGACTCGACTCATTCTGAGGGTTTGGGTTCGGGCTAGGACTGGGGTATTACACCAAATTCATAAAACCGAAAGTGCACCAAAGTCACTCGTTTCTAGGCAGTTTCACCCTTTCACTCCAGAAGAATATAAAGTTCCAGATTTGATTAAAAACAACAACAACAACAACAAAAAACAGGCAAAGTGGACCAACATTTTTTAGATGCACATTTACCCTGACCGTGTCACTGAGAAGTCTGAGAATTAATTTTTAGTTAGGTTGTAGATCTCATGACTATTGACACCAGAAGAATACAAATAGCTAAAGTTCTAAAGGGATGATAAATTTCGCATTTAGTGCAGTGGATATTTCGTAACACGTCCCTCTCCACCCCGACCTCGGCCGAGATAACCAAGAAAATGCGGATGTAGCGTGTTGAATTAGCGAGAAAGTGCGGGAATGGCGTATTGGGTACCAAAGGTTTTCTACAAGATATGATTACTTCCCCCATAAGAAGTCAGAGAAAGTGAAAGCACAATTCATCAAAAATGAAAGTAATCGAACATTCAAAATCCTTACCTTTGTCAAAGCAGAATCAGAAGAAGATATAAATCAAATAAATTATCACAAACACTTAACCATCACAAACTGCCAGGAACAGATGTTAAAAGCAAAAACAGAATTAAGATTTTCACGCAGAAGAGAAAACGCTGACAAGTTTTCAGGAAATGACTGAAAACAAACACTGAACGAACAATCTGGTTACAACTTTTAAAAACAAGACGGCACGGTTTGCTGTCCACTGCACAGTTCATACGCTGGTCAAAGCGTTCACACAAACTTGTTGCAGCTGCATGAATCACGTTTGGCATATAAAAATTGTGTTTCTTTCATAACACGCAGTCGTCAGGTGGCTTATGGTCTAAGCACCTGCCTATGGTGTTGGAGGTCTCGGGCTCGAGCCCCAGTTTAGCACAGGTAAATGTTTTCATCGGCAATAACAATATTATCTATCGCTGGGTTACCATCAATGATATCACTAATACTTTTACCATAAGCTTCAGTTTTAAGCCAATTGGTATTCTGACTATTATTAGTATTATTGCTTTTATTGTTTAAAGCCCAGCCGACTGCATCATCATCATGTGCCCAGCCACATGGCGTTGGCGATCATGGCCCTCCATATGCATCTATCACTTGTTGCCGCAAGCACATCTTCCACCCTCTCTGTCCTCAGCCACCATGCAAGTCGTCCAATATTTTCTTCCTAGGTCTGCCTAGTACTCTCTGTCCCTCCAGCTTTCCTGTTGTGACCAGGTGCTTTAATTCCCCTTTCCTCATAAAATGGCCTATAAATGTTATCCAACTGCACAGGGCTATAATCAATGCAAAATATACACAACACACTGGTAATCCTGAAACCCCCCCCCCCCCAAAAAAAAAAAATTCAGAAAAAAGAAAATTAAGCACACATAACAATGCATTCACGCCCACAATCTTAGGACATACCCTTGGCGTTCACTGTATCACTAGAAGGTGTGGTGTGGGTGGGGTTAAAACGCAAGCCTGAATATAAATGTAACATAAGACACAAAAGCTTGTATAAAAACAACCTTAAAATTGCTTCTGTATATCACACTTCCGTGATTCCAAAATGCAGCCAATATAATTATGTACCCTGCTATCAATCCCAACAGAAAGCATGCAAGACTTTCATCATCATCAGGTGCCCTGCCACATGGCGTTGGCGATTATGGACTTCCATCTGTCTCTATCTCTCGTTGCCCCTAGCATCTCCCCCACCCTCCTCGTCCCCAGCCACTCTGCAAGTCCGTCCAGCATTTTCTCCTGGGTCTACCTGGTGCTCTCTTTCCCTCCAGCTTTCCCGTTGTGACCAGGTGCTCCAAATCCCCCTTCCTCATAAAGACTTCACAGGCCACAAACAGGATGAGTGGAGCATCAAGGCAGAAAATGACAGGAAGAGATGACAGAAAAACAAAGGAGCGAGGCAGAAACAAAGGGAGTGGTAGAAAAGAGGAAACTTCTGGCGCAGAACAGTGTTTTGACCATTCGTGAAAAAGCTGAGAAAGCATGCTTAAAACTATTGGCATAACAATCGTAATAATACTTTTACTACTACTACTACTACCACTAATACTACTGTTACCACTACTACTGCAACGACGATGACGATGAATAATAATGATAATAACAGTAAATAATAATGATAATGATCATGCTGATAATGATAATAACAATAATCGTGACAATAGCTATAACAACCAGCAATAATAATAATGATGATGATGATAACAACAATAGTAATAATAACAACAACAATAATAACAACATTAACAACAACAACATTAACAACAAGAATCGTTCACTTCTTCTCCCTTAACTCCGTGAAGACACTGCAAGAAACACCTGTTCACCAGATTCCTACCAGCTATGTTGGTTGTGTGCCGAACCTGGATATCTGCAAATGATGTAATAATACAACGCAATGATGATGATGATGATGATGATGATGACGACGACGACGATGATGATGACGAAGAAGAAGAAGAAGAAGAAGAAGAATGAGGAGGAGGAGGACGACGACGACAACAACAATAATCATGATAACGATGATAATGATGGTGAATGTTATTTGATGATGATGTGGTAATAACAAGAACAACAACAAGAACAAGAACAAGAACAAGAAAAACAACAACAACAACAACAATAATAATCATAATAATAATATATAATAATAATAATAATAATAATATTTCATTGTATACATGTAGTGCGAACACTCCTAGCCAAAAGCATGCTCGCTGCACTTTACATAGTAATGTATCGCTATTTATATTTCATACATAAAAAAAAAACATGTATACATACATTAATACACCAGGAATAATAGTAATAGACAAATAATCAAGAATAGTAGTAAACAATAAGATGAAAAAGTTTACGAGTATCTTCCTCTTTTTCACACACACATACACACACACATACACACACAAAGCCTTAGCTACAGGTGCACGATGTGCTGCTTCGACCCGTTCTTGATTAACCGATTGATTGATTTGGTTCAGTTTTTACGTCGACCCCACCTCAGGTGATATGGCCGATGGGGATAACCATCCCAGGGAAGTGGGGGAAGGGAGACTTGTCAAATCCTCTTATGCTGACACCAGCAGAACAAAAATGATGTGAAGATGGAACAGTGGGGTCAGTTTTAATGTAGCGCACCCCGGATTCGAACCAACAACCATTAGCATGTGAATCCGATGCTCAAACCAACTGAGCTACTACGATATGTTCATTTTTACATGTTTTGTTGCAAATATGAATAGCAAGTACAGTTAGCAAGATTGCACGTGCGTGCTTGTTTGTGTTGAGTGTGTAGCTCCATAATGTTTGGCGCTGGTGTGCGTTGTTTTTAAATTTGATGTTTATTGTATGGACGAGAAAGGATTTATTTACACACTGAGAGCCTATGTTGTTTTTTTTACGTTGTCCATGGTACAGACTTTCGTTGAACTGTATGCAGTCAGTGTATATGATTATTACGAAAAGAGATAGGTTCATTTCCCAGGACCCTCCCCGTGAAACTTAACTAGCCCTCAGCCTTTCGGAAGTCTTGGTTGTAAAAAACAACAAAAAAACAAAACAAAAACAAAAACAAAACAAAAAAACAAAAAACAAACAAACAAGAGAATGTGTGTGTGTGTGTGTTTGTGCGTGTGCGTGTGCGTGCGCGTGCGCGGGCGCGTTCGTGCTTGTGTGTTAGAGAACATTTCCACTTTGGTCAATGGTCATTTGTCGAACAGGCTGGAGTGTACTCTCACTCAGCATTTTGTGTGCGTTTGAGATCTATCTCTTTTTTCATACATACATACATATATATATTATATTATATATATATTATATATATATATATAAAGAGAGAGAGAGAGAGAGAGAGAGAGAGAGAGAGAGAGAGAGGGAGACAGAGACAGAGAGAGGGAGACAGAGACAGAGAGACAGACAGAGAGAGAGAGACAGAGAGAGAGATTGTGTGTATATGTGTGTGCGAGACGGAGGCTGACACATGCGACTAGATCTCGAACCGAACCGGCAGCTAATCGGTTGACATGATCATTATAAACCAATCAAATGCCGACAAATATTGAGTGCAGACACGGATGTCGGGATCGTCTGCCAGTTTTCTGTCAGTGAGAGTGAAATAATACACAACTGTGATAGACTTTATACACAAGGCTATGAACGAAGGTCAGTTTGTTTCATCCAGTCTTATTCCTGAGATATGACTCGTCACAGTGTCAATCAGGTTGGCCTGTTTATTACGTAGATGTTCATAGTATTCATGCCTCCAGTCTTTCCTGCTCTGTCAGTCTGTGTGTGGTCTGTATCTCTCTCTCCCCGTCAGTCTGTGTGTGCGTGGGGGTGGATGCACGTGCGGGGGTACGCGTCTCTCTCTGGGTCACTGACAATCTGTGTGTGCGTGGGGGTTTATGCACGTGCGGGTGCGCGTATCTCTGTATCCGAGTCACTCTGTCAGTGTGTGTGTGCGTGGGGGAGGATGCTCGTGTGGGTACTGTCCACTCGTTTAGGTCGTATATGCGTTTGTGAATCAATTCATTTACACCCATCGATACTATCAGTCTGTCACGCACACAAGACGTCTGCCCTGGGAAAAATATGAACAATTAGATATCAACCAATTTGATTTGAGACGTAGTCGCATGCGAGGATGACGTCTTGGGTCAGGGGTCATGCTCCCAACTCCCCATCTGTCTCCCCATTCCCAGTTTGCGTGTGCTTTGTGCCCCGGAGATTTGGTCGTAGTTGATGATTGCTATGGTGAATAATGGGAGTGCGCGGCTTGGTTTGAATCTTGAATCAAGAAAAAATAAATGAAATTATAAATGTATCATTATCATAATTACTAACTTACAATGCAAGACTTCGAAGAAAAGTAATTTCTGTGAAAGGGGGGGGGGGGGGGGGGGGGGTCTGTCGTGTCCATTCTCGAAATCAAAAACCAAAGATACCAAATAATTACTGGAAATGTTACTTTGATAGGCAGCATTGTCTTTATGGCGTTTCCGCTTTGTTGCACAAGAAACACTCATGCACGCGCACACACACGCTCACACCACACCTGTAACTGTATGTTATCAAACAGTCGTTTATTTTTTTTCAAATAAACTCAGTTTTGATTAATAATGTGGCAGCCATCATGATCATCTCCCGAATATTCTCTAAATAATAGTGTTGTTGCAGCAACATTTCTTAAGAAACGGCGCAGTCGTTTTCAGATTAATCACAATTACTTCTTCTATGGTTCATGTAACAGAATTGGCACACCGACTTCATGAATATTCAGAAATAGTTTTTGTTGCACCTACCCTTCATAAAATCTGAAATTAATTGTCCGAGTATTTACAAAAAATAGCTGCAGCATCACTTCATAAAATGACATGTTTAAAAGAATATCCAACATAAATCAAGCGAGAAAAACAAGAATGAGCAAAATTCCCTGCACACCTTTCCTCATAAATTCAATCAATGGTGTGGACTGCCGTTCTTACATCTTCAGCTTTTGTAAGAATTTGATTTTATAGAATGAAAGAAAGAAACCCCCAAGGGAGAACACGGTTGTTGCATTTCTGTTAAGTAAATATTCCTTTATGAAGAAGAGTGCCAAGAATAAAAAACAGAACTGCATTCAGAACATGCTTCGTTGACAGTTTTGGACACTGTCCACAGGATATAGGACGTTCGACGTTTTATTCGGACACTACTTTGAAAAAGCAGTAGGTTCTTTACTCTCACTAGTCTCTACTAGTTTAAAAACAGTATGAGTTCTGACAAATCTTTCGGTGTACGTGTAGCGTTTGACTGTTCACCCTGAAGGAACCTAGCAGGACCTCTGTCGTGGAATAAGGACTTGGTTTTTGTGCATTAGGCTCAAAGTCAAAACACTTTTTGCATGTGACATGAATATTTTTTTGTTTGCATCCAAATTCTGTAATTTTGTTTGTTTGTTTTGATTTGGTGCTGTTAAGTGAATAAAATGGAACTGAACTGGTTTTGCTTTTATATTTGCCGACTCCGAGTTTGCAGTTCTGAACAGCATGATTTTTAATCAGGAACGGTGACAGAAATACAAATTATTCCATTTGTGGTAAAGTTGGCTTTTTTCCCTGGCATTGAGCTTACATTTTCATACTTGATTTTCTACTGTATGTCGGACAATTCTACGCTTTCTGATAGATCAAATTATCGTGTTACTGTTTTCAAAGGCCGTAGTGAGATTTGCCTTTCTTAATGTCTTTTCACATCATTGTTAATCTACAGTTTCTTGATTGAATGAAGTTAATGAGTGAAACTGCGCGCGTGCGTGCGTACGTGTGTGTGTGTGTGTACATGTGGTTAATTGACGGTTATTTCCCCCCTTTTTTTTCACCTTGCAAAGAAGTTTTTTTTTCTTTCCAAAAACAAGTTACAAATGCAAGTGCACAAACTTGATAGAATGTGGAAAAATAACCCCAAGGTTTATTTAACGAAACTGTGTGGTTGTGTGTACATGTTTGAACTCGCTAGAGACCCAAAGGAATGAGAAAATGAATACAGCTTCAACAAAATCTTCGTTACCTGAATGCTGCCTTCCATGTTTTGGGTGAGTGTTTAATTTTTGTACTGTTGTAATATAAGATAGTTAACTACATGTACACAATTGTTCTACATCTAATCGGGAAAAAACAAGTTGTAAACACCGACTGCCCTTCCTTGATGTACCTGAAATTTATCATCAGTATTAACATGGTCAACAACAACAACAAAAACCTAAAACAAAACAACCCCCCCCAAACATTGGGAAAGGACTTGGCAAAATGGGAATGTTTTGGGAAAGGACATTTTTATCAAAGGCTTGTATGCACTTTATGATCATACTGGCAAAATATGAATGAAAAGTGTGTGTTTGTCACTGCATTATAGCTACAACAACAAAAAACATGGAATAAAGTTTTGTAGTTTGAACTGCGTCCTTTGTTGGGCATGCGAGAATTGTGTTAAAATGTTGAAAACTACTTACATAAGCAAATTTGTGTTTCTTGAACTGTGTCTGAAATTCTGATTTTAGCTGTTCAGTGTAAAAATGCATTACGATGAACTTGTGTGCGAGAATCTATAATCAATAACATACATTTAAAAATTGTCAAAATTTTTGGGTAAAATATTTTCAAAATGGCCATGTTATTTAGAAGTACAGCTTTTCTTTAGCACAGCGATATGTTAAAAACTTCTCGCAACATTAAATATTTTGATACAGCGGATTAAACATTTAATGCCGTAATTGAAGTGGTAGGCTGGCTGCTTAATAATGATAAAAAGTCGACTTCAAAAATTGATAAGATTCGAGGCTTTAAACAGTTTACATAGTTAACTTGCCACAAATCTGATCAAAAACACCTCCGAACCTGTTTTTAAAGGCTTAGTCATTGTTTTTTCGAACTCGTTTTGTTATATGTACAATTCTGGCTTAAAAAAGGAAAGTTAATTTGGGTTCCCACGAATCAATATAATAAAAATGCAGAATTTATGTAAAGGTTTACCAAAAACCACATCTTTCCATCAAATATTGTAAAAGCAAGAGAGCTGTCTTTGCATATGACAAATGTTATGACGCATATCATTTTGCCTTCACTTAATTAGCATAGAAAAGTGGCTATGTCCCGGCATTATAGACGCTTTTTGTCTAGTTAGTACAGTGACCAAACTGAGGGATTTGGTAAATCTAACATGAATCCAAGTTGAGTATTTACGATCATTGAACATCAACTCGAAGTATCATGGCAAATCTTGCGTGGCATCATCATCATCATCATGTGCCCTGCCGCATGGCGTTGGCGATCATGGCCCATCATACAAGTCTATCCTTTGTCTCTGCAAGTACATCTCACACCCTCCTCGTCCTCAGCCACTCTGCAAGTCCGTCCAGTATTTTCTCCTGGGGTCCACCTGGTGTTCTCTTTCCCTCCAGCTTTCCTGTCGTGACCAGGTGCATCTTACTGTGATATTACTGAACGATTTCTCGAGTCACCATGATCAAGTCATGTATTGGTACTTTAAAATAATGAGCATGGATTATTGGGGGTATTCATTTATGAGTTTCAGCTCAAACATTTCAGTTCTGCGTGGAAACATCCGATGATAATTTGTTGGAGAATGTGCTTGTAACAGTTGTTAATCATGTTCATGTGTTTGCTGTATCATATTAACACATAAAGACCCATCTGTGAGTAGGGAAGTATGACTGAGCATTTTGGAAGGCGGTAATTGAAAAGTTGTCAATTTGCATAAATCTCTTGAGTGCCTGCGAATGTACACGCATGCCCATATGCTTATCTGTCGCACGACTTTCAAGCGCACGTGCGTCTGTGTGTGTATGTGTGTGTGCTTGCGCGTGTGTGTACGTGCGTGTGTGTGTGTGTTATGTGTGAATGTAGTGTGGCTCAAGCCTGTGTGTGTGCGTGTGCGTGTGCGTGTGGTGGTGTGTGTCAAAATTGCGTGGACAAGAGATTCTCAGTTCTAAATGGACGGATCTCAAACCAAATTTGGGTAAAGATGTAGGACCGCTGAGGAGTCGTGAAGGATAAGTGTGGAAGATAAGACACCAAGCTCATGGTTCAAGTTCATATTGCTTATAGTCCAGCCGACTACAAGAACCATATCAGCTCAAGGTCACATGGGGGGGGGGGGGGCGACCAAAATCAGCACTTTTCGAGGAAAGTGTGTGAGCACCACTTTCTCAGAAACTTTCCGCGATGTTAAAAATCAGGTTTTGTACTTGTGACAGTTTACCATGCCCTCGATGCACGTACATTTGGTTGCAAATGAAGCTTTTTCAAGATCCCAGAGACCGATGTTCTTGACCATCAATATCTTTGTGATCACCCTGTGTGAACTAGAAACTGTCGTAAAATTTCAGTAATGTAAAGTTTAGAAGAAACGTTATATTATGTTTTTTTCTATAGTTACATCTAATTTTCTTTTTCACTGTGTCTATTGATGTAGGCTACAACAGTTTGGCCTCAGTGGCGACGAGATTATCACCACAGTGTAACAAAAGTGTGGTTCTGAGCGTCATCCACTGCCAACAGAAGCTGAACTTTAAGACATTGATAAATACATATCAAAGGAAAAGCAGAGTATTACGGTCCCAAACGATTTTTCTTCTTACATAGACTGTACATACATATATAAAAAGCGCTTTCTCAGATAGGAATTGAATTTATTATATCAAAAAAACAACAAAAAAAAAGAAAGAAAAAAAAAACAAAAAAGAAAACAAACAAAAAACCCCCGATCTTTTTCGCTATGGATCTCTGTTCTTTAAGACGAAGCACATGGCGTGTAACGTAAAGAATAATTATTACGTGTATACATACAAAGAATGATTATTACTTGTATACACACAAAGAATAATTATTACGTGTGTAAATACGAAGAATGATTATTACTTGTATACATACAAAGAATGATTATTACTTGTGTACATACAAAGAATGATTATTACTTGTGTACATACAAAGAATGATTATTACGTGTATACATACGTGGCAGCTGTCTTGTCGTTTTGATGATTTACTGCACCGTTTGAAATTTGAAACGGTGCAAGGTCTCGAACTTTTTATTACAAGTGTACATTGAAACAACAGTACTTGTTTTCCCTGATGAGTTGGAAGACAAATACAGGCCATTTGATTCTCGCTTGCAACGACAGATCGGGGCGTATTTCTCAAGTTTACGTACGTGCGGATCTGGTTGTATTTCACGTGTTGACGATATTAAAACGTTGCGTAAATTATATATTATTATATATATGTACAATATGTACACACACTCAGGCGCGCGCGCGCATGTCTATATATACGTTTTCCCTATCCAAAGCTTCATTTTGTGCCTTTGGTTAACGCGACCACAGAAAATGAAAACATGCAGTTCTAGATCCGTTTTAGTTTCTTACTTGCACGGATATTTGCACTGTGAAATGCCAGTGTTAGAAAAAATCTTTTCTTTTGTTTTTATTAATTTGTGTTCAAAAAAGTCAGACTGCAGAACAGCATATCCGTTTGTTCTTTTTTTCATTTCTGTCGACATGTTGTCCTGACACGATAAAACTCAGCACATAATCTAAGACATGGGCACTTTTGAAAGGATTGTATATCATGATTACATATAGGAACGCTTTTTTCTTTTTCTTTTTTTGATTCACTCCTTTGGGCATTCCATTTTATTTCAACTTGGGGTATATAATCTGTCTCCTAACCTGGCTATTTAATCTTTTTCCTACTTACGTATGCAGTGTGTTTTTCTTTTTTTTTTTTCTATCTTGGATATACGATTTCTTCCTTCACCACCCTCAGAGAACTGGGGAGACACTACAAGCCAGCTCTGTATCCTGTTGTCAATGGATTTTGCTAAACCAGGGCCAGTTTACATGGCATGTTCTGCCACTCGGCGTCCTTTGTTGTATCACCAATCGATTTCATAGAACCATGACCATTTAGCAAGGATTGTACCACTTATCAATATGATGACTTTGTAAGTAAGATACCTCCAAAGTATTTCTTTAAACGCTTTCTGCGGATCTTGCAGCACCCTGAAGACTCGATGAGGTTTGTTCCCCTTGACCACTGCCGATTGATCTTGGAGAACATGGCTTCTTCCGGAAGTGGGCAACCCTGACCTAGATCTACTTCCTGACCACTTTTGAAATTGATCTGTGGAAACTATTCGGAGATGGGCAGCCCTGATCTAGATCTGTCTCTGTCTCTGTTTTGACTGCTTGTTGAAATTTGATCTGTGGAGACTATCGGAGATGGGCAGCCCTGATCTAGATCTGTGTCTGTCTTGCTGAAATGGATCTGTGGAAACTATCGGAGATGGCCAACTTGATGTAGATCTGTTTACTTCCTGACTACTTGCTGTGGAGACTCCCAGAAGTACGCGACCTTAATCTAGGTCTGTCTACTTCCTGACCAGTTGGTGAAATTGATCTGTGGAGACTTCCAGAAGTGTGAGACCCTGATCTAGATCTGTGTACTTCCTGACTGCTTGGTGAAATTGGTCTCTGGTGATATCGTAACGCGGGATTTCTTAGATCTACAAAAGACAAAATAATAGACATGGTAACAGTAATACTCGTAGTAATGAAAATGATATTGATGATTATGACGACAACAATGATGATAACAACACGTAGTATATTTAAAGTCAAATGATTTATGAATTCTATGGATTCGATAAGCTTATATTTGATGATAATGATGCCGATTTACTTTCTCCAAACCTGACTAGGGCCGCTAGTGATTAAGAGTGGAGTCAGGTCACACGCGCAAAGCTGTTTCTGAGAGTCTTGAACTCAAGCGGTCAAATTGGAAAGCAAGAGCTTTAGCCACACAGGCTTGCCATTTTTGGTGAACAGTTCATTATTTTTGTTTGTTTGTTTACAATTCACCCAAATCGGGAGACTTGGCCAGAAACAAAAATCCAATATAACAGCAGCAGATACCTAGCCAACAAGATAGACAGCAAATGGTTAAGCCGTTGGATCTTCAATCGGATGATCCGAATTTGACTCTGGTTTGGGCACCTCGCAGTAAAAGGTGAAGATTTTTTTTATCTCTCTGGTCAACATAATGACCAAACCTGGTACTGCCTGAACCTACATCGTATGTATGACACGTATACAGAACATCAAATATGCAGGTTATAGACCTTGTAAGACATGTTCGTGTGTGATAGCTTATGGCAACAGGAAAATATCCAACATGTACGCCCACTGAACACACACACACACACACACACACACACACACACACACACACCACACACACACACACACACCACACAATGGTAGTTGCACACACAGTCACACAGACACTCACACACACTTACACAAAGTACCTAGTCAAAATTACGACCAGTTTTTGTCAGAATGGTGATAAATGATAATTAATGTATGTATTTTGATGTTTGATATATTAGTGCTTCTGTATATATTACAATCTCTGTAGTCAAATGTGTTAATATGCAGAGGGTCCAAATAAATTCGGAGAATATCATTATACAAGAATGATTTATCATCATCAATATTATACATATTAGTTACCTGGTTGAAGCTCTTTCACGCCAGTGGTGGCCACGAAGATAGGAAACCAATGCCTTACAGAACCAATATTCCACCGCACGTACAACTGCAACAAGCAATATTAAATACAACGAAAGATACCGCTCACTCCAGAGTTGGGTGTGATGGGAAGGTGACGTTTCCGGCCCCCTCGTGACACCTTTGTCAAGCCAAACTGAGTGTGTATAACCGTTTGACTCCCGTACCCTGACCATCAGCGTCCTGCATTGTCAACCATGTAACAAAGCAAAAACACAACCCTTTGACTCTCTCACCCTTTCTACCAGCTTCCTGCTGGTAGCTGGGGATTGGGTGAGGGAGTCAGTGGGTTAAGTTTTTGCAGGTGGTGGATAGGGTGCAGGAGTCCAAGGGTTAACAAGTTTGAGGAGGCAAGTATACACACACAAGTGTTAACAACACGTCAGCACGGTTCAGCCAATAAGGACAGGGCCTGCCACACATCCACTCACTCAGCTCGACAAAGATCTCAAGAGGAGACCGACACGTCGCCTCTCTGGCAATCCTGCCAACTCCCAGGTGTCATCTGTTTCATACAATAAATCCTATATCCCTTTGTTTGTCTGAAGCAGCATAAGTTTTGCAGAGGGCAAACATAAACCGTTACAGACATGGTGAAAACACTCAAGGAAGAAAGTGCCTCTTTTGTTACAAAGCAGTTGAAAATGCAAAATGAAGATTTGGTTACACATAGTATACATGTACAGCCATTAAAGGATTGAAAGAAATAATCAGAACATGCGCGTTAAGTCTTAACCATCAAACGTGCATAACGCACATTGAAAACAACCGTCATGATTTCAGCGCCACGTTTGTATTCTGTTTAAGGGAGGTTACTCACAGATAAAAACTTTTTCAGCCCCACATCCAACACTCCTTCCCGCTTACCTAGAGCTTGTGGGAACCATGTAAAATTAACGATACTTTAAGTAATACAACACTACGTAACACTGACAAAAAAGATTCACATGCGCACCAGTCTAAGTATGCATACTGACGCGTTTGACAGTGCGTGAACGAGACCATTGTACGAGTAGATCATCCCTGGCAATCTACATCATGAACAGCCGAGTAATCAACAAGTTTTTTGCACCAATCGAAATCCTCTGCATTGCTTTGTCTACGGCAACTGGAGAAAGTGTTTTGTGAGCAAGTGTTTTGTGTAATGTTTGGTCTGGTGCATCTTTTTCAGCATAGACTTTTGAGCTGGCTTCTTGGGAAAGCATAGGCTTTTGAGCTGGCTTCTTTGGACAGCATAGCTACTCTTCTGGAAAGCTGAGCTGTCTTTGGACAGCATAGGTTTTAACTGGCTTCTTGGACAGCATAGGCTTTTGACTGGCCTTGAACAAGCTTTTGAACGGTTATTGAGCAAAGACTTCTGAGCTGGCTTCTTGGGAAAGCATAGGATCTTGACTGGCTTCTTTTGAAAGCACTGGATTTTGAGCTGGCTTCTTGGGAAAGATAGTTTGACTGTTTGAAGCGGTTTGATTTTTAAGATTGAGTGGCTTCTTGGAAGCATAGGCTTTTGAGCTGGCTTCTTTCGAAAGCATGGATTTTGAGCTGGCTTCTTTGGACAGCATGGACCTGAGCTGCTCTGGAAGCTGGCTTTTGACTGGCTTCTGGGAAGCACAGCTTTGAACTGCTTTTGAAACATGGCTTTGACTGGCTCTTGGAATCATGATTGAGCGGCTTCTGAAGATGCCTTTGAACTGGCTTCTTTGGAAAGCATGGCTTGAGTGGCTTTTGAAGCTGGCTTAGCGCTTCTGGAATCAGCTTGACTGGCTTTTTGGAAGCATGGCTTTGACTGTTCTTGGAAAGCATATTGAGCTGGTTTTTGGACAGCACGGGCTTTTGAGCTGGCTTCTTTGGACAGCACAGGCTTTTGAGCTGGCTTCTTTGGAAGCACAGGTTTGAGGCTACTTGAAGCATAGACTTTTGAGCTGGCTTCTTTGGAAAGCGTAGGCTATTGAGCTGGCTTCTTTGGAAAGCATTGGCTTTTGAGCTGGTTTTTTTTGAAAGCATAGGCTTTTGAGCTGTTGTTATTGTTTAAAACCCAGCCGACTGCGTACAGATATATTAGGGCTATAACCGTTTCAAAACATGCAAAACTTCAACAGGATAAAAATGAAAAGAAAATTAAGTACAAATATCAATGCATTCGCGCACATAATCTAAGGAGATGCCCCTGGCGTTGACCACTCCGTCCAGTTTATCTCACAGGGGTTTAAAAAACACGTGAATACAAATTGAAGCATAGCTAAAGACACAAAAACATATATAAAAACGGGCATAAGGTACCTACAATTGCTTCTGCATATCTCACCTCCCTAGAGCCAAAAATGCGCTCGATACATATACCCAATTATCAATCCTTTAGAAAAAGTACGTAAGACTTTATCGAACATGTACTGGTGAATGGACCAGCAAGGCAGAAAATGACATGAAGAAATGACAGAAAGCAAAGGAGAAAGAAACAAACAGGGTGACAGAAAAGAGGAAATTTCTAGCACAGAATTTCCAGAAGTGGAGATACGATTTCTTTGAAAGAGCCCCTGGCATCCCCACAGAGAGAGAGAGAGAGAGAGAGAGAGAGAGAGAGAGAGAGAGAGAGAGAGAGAGAGAGAGAGAGAGAGATTGGGGGTGAGGGGGAAAGAGTACCCGATCCCACATTAAAACAGAATACAAAGTACAACTGTCTAAGCAAACCCAAAATAAAATAACTAAAAACGAGATCAAGAAACTAAAGGGAGGGAACTCACGCGGACGTAATAGCGGACGGTGACAATAGAGCAGCTGTTAAAGCTGAACTGGGTGGCAGCGTTGCCTGGCATATGCAGCCAGACATGTGATTGTGAAAATCCATCTTTAAAACTATCCATTTTCACCTTGTCCAACCGGTACCTCGTTGTCCTGGTGATGGGTTGCGTGGATGTACCACCAACTGTCAGAATGTACTCCTGGACGACAGAAAGGAGGATTCTGACTCAAGACTCAACGTTTTTGGCCTCCGATCGTAATACATATATTGCCAGTAGTGGATGGAGGGGGAAGAACGGTGTTCAGCACAAAGGCACAGAGAGAGAAGAGAGAGAGTGAGAGAAGAGAGAGAGAGAGAGAGAAGAAGAGAGAGAGAGAGAGAGAGAGAGAGAGAAATCACGCACACACATACGCACACGCACTCGTGCACACACACACACACACACACACATACGCACACGCACTCGCGCACACACACACCTACATACACACTAACGATGAAATCTATCGTCTAACGGTAGAAAATACTGGCTAAATCCAGAGTCATTTTTCGTAATTGTTAGCCTACCCCTAATCTACACCTCTGTCTAAAACAAAAACAAAAACAAAACAAAAACTAAAATGTATTGATAAATCAATTATACAAGCAACAAGGAAAGCAAAGAGCAACAGCATGAGTTGATAATGAGAAATGGAAGGACAGATAGAAGCAGCAGCAGAAGACAAGGAAGGAAAAGAGAAATAATTAAGACAGCGAGCGAGAGAGATTAAAAAAACAACAACAACCAGAATGGGGAATAACGTGTGTGTGTGTGTGTGTGTGTGTGTGTGTGTGTGTGTGTGTGTGTGTGTGTGTGCGCGCGCGCGTGCGTACGTGCCTTAATGGGAACGTTATTAAGATAATTATTATTAATGTTTAAAGCCCAGACTACTGCGCAGTCATATCAGAGAGCTATAACCGTCTCTAAATTCACACACCTTATTAACCCTGAAAAAAAGGTAACGGAAACAAAATACACGTATCAATACAATTGCACTCACAATCTAAAGATATACCCTGGCGTTGAACACTCCGCCCAATTCATCACTAAGAGATTTTAAAAATCAAACCTGAGTACAAATGTGTAAACACAAGTAAGTACACTGAAACTTACACAGAAGTTGGCCTAAGTTACTTTTAAGTGGTCTGCACGTAACGTTTCGTTTGAGGCAAAAATGTAATTAATACATGTACCTCATATCAATCTTAACGAAGTAAGTAAGGCTGTATAGAAGACACACACACGAATGGACCAGCAGGACAGAAAATGATAGGAGAGTTGGCAGAAAGCAAAGGAACAAGGCAGAAGCAAAGATAGTGACAAAAAGGAGGATATTTCTAGCACAGAATTGGCAAGTGGGAATACCATTTATACTGAGAGACCCCCAGCATCCCCATAGGGGGGAAAGAGCGGGGGCGCGCATGTATGCCTGAGTGTGTGTGCGTGAGAGAGAGGGAGAGAAAAAATGAGGGAGAGAGACAGGGGGAGGGGGGGGAGAGAGAGAGTGAGGGAGGGAGGGAGAAAGAGGCACTTTGATGTGATGTTTTACTGAAATAACCTTTTACGACTAGTCGCCGTGGTGTAGTGGTTAGCGCAACGGAATACCGACAGGAAGGTTGTAGGTTTCGAATCCCCGTCAGTCCCTTCAAAAATCATTGTGGGATTTTTCGGCTCTAACCGGCTCCTACCCAGAGTTGGGCGTGCTATGGTCTCATTGGGAAGACTGGGACCACACACAATCGCGTCTCATCCACTTCACGCATGCGTTATCGAGGGTGTTGCTCAAATCTTCTGACCGGCACCGCAGGTGTCTGTATCTCTCAGACCTGGTTAAAGCCGGTATATATATATTATGACAGTAAGCGTACAGTACAGCCCTAACATGCAGTCTCAATCCTAGATGGAACTCCATAGCATCACGATTAGCATCATTATCAGTGTACTGTAAAAATTGTGTCAGCTTCTGTGGCCATTAAGGTGGCGTAGAGGAAGGGAAGAAAAAAAAAAGTGGGCACAAAGCTAACTTCCCTGAGTGCAATGATCCTTAAAAAAAAAGAAAACAATAACCTTTTACGGACCTTAAGTAAAGAAGTACTATCCATTCCGTAGCAGCAATGTATCACAAGGAAAAGTATTAACTCAGTTTAACATTGATAAATATGTACTCCAATGCACTACAGCTTTAACTATACACCTGCGTTGATACCCGGTGTGTTATAGTTTATAGTTCTATTCAAAAGGGGACAGAGAGAGTGTTAGGGTGTTAGATGGGATTTGATGATTTCTTCGTGTCATAGGTCATGGCACCTCAGGAGAGAGAGAGAGAGAGAGAGCGCGCGCGCGCGAGAGAGGAGCGAGAGCGAGAGCAAGAGCGGCTCCACTGTATGTCAAAAACTCCATAGGACACATACAAGTTCAGGACAGTGCAGTGGATTTCCTCCTAAATCTGTACCGACCACCTGACCAACCAATGAGAACAACATTATAGCTCACCTGGTAAAGAGTGACTTTAGCTTTCTTGACGCTGTGCGAGGTGCAGTTATCGATTTGCACATTGCATAGCACTTTCCCGCCAGGTACGGTGGCTCGAGAAGCCAGCCAGAACTGAACCTCCAACCGTCCTCCCCTTCTGCCAGGTAGGCCTAGATCGGGCAGCTCTCTCTGTATTATCGTTCCCTGGTGTTTAGAAGGTGAAAACGTTAACCCTTTGACTCCCGCACCCTATACACCAACCGTAAAAACTTAACCCTTAACTCCCTCACCCTATCCATCAGCTTCCTGCAGGAAGATGGTGGATAGGGTGAGGGAGTCAAAGGGTTAAGTTCTTGCTTTTGCTAGCATGGTTGGCAATGCAGGATGCTGGTGGGCAGGGTGCGGGAGTTAAAGGGTTAAGTTAGCTAGTCTCTGGCGTTTGTCGCTTACCTGTAAAAGTAAAAGAGGTCAAATAACCTTAAGGTCATTGGGAGCGAAGTGGTTAGAGGTCTCAACTTTCCTCTGGGCCAGTGCCGTAAAGACACTCCTCTCCCTCGTTGCTTTCATCTTCCCTCATCCCGAGTTGGATTAGGTAACTATTTACAACTGGGTGGACTGGACGCCACACGCAAGGGTTCTTCCCAAGCTAAGACTCCAATATCCATGCGATCAGACACAGTCTTTACCTCTGCACCAAGCTAGGCTTGTTTCAAGTGTATCTATGGCTACTACTGGGCAAAATGGTGCTGGTGTTTGCGTAGGCTACAGCACAATGTATATTTTGGACATAGTCTTTTTTTTTCTTCAAGCAACATTTTCTTGATTGTGTATGTATGAATGTTGGTCTCGTTATTTGGCCCACACTGCACAGGCGTTCCATTGCTGCACTGTCTGCATAGCCGTCTTCAGTGGGTTACTCTGTTATGTTGGCAGGCATACTCCTTTCTTGGAGTTGTACCTGACGTGTGCTTTCTTTATCCCATAAGCCACCGAACACCGATATGACTTACAGGATCTTTAACGTCGTATTGGATACTCTCTTTGAACACTCGAAAGGGGTTCGGGTACTAGCACTAGCAGGTTTGAATACATTTTGATCAGCGAAATGGGACAACTGTCCACTCTGTCCCCACCGGGAACTAGCCAAGGGGATTGAACCCGGACTTCCTGGAAGTCCAATGTGCCAAGAACTTGACCGTGTACACACACACACGCGCGCAAGCGCGCGCGCGCAAGCGCACAACAAAGACACACAACATACATGCAAACATACATACATAGATACACGCACACATACATACATACATACATACATTTCTCAGAAAAAAATAAGATACATTTTAATTTTTAGGGAACGTACACATTCATTCTTTTACTCAGAAAATATGTATTCCCTGAAACAAGAAATGGACGTTACATGGAAAAAATACCAGCCCGCTTTTTTTAGATATTCCCCGATGCGTTTTTTAATACACTCCGCACATCCCACACCCGAAGCTTAAGTCTATTAAACTGTGCTTGCGAACATGTATACTCGTGTACATAACCAAACAGTTATTATATAGCTTTTGTCCGATAATGTAAACATTCTATTAATTAAAATTTTGCATTGCCATAAACACGCACATACACTCACTCAACATAGTATGTACCAAGTCAAAGAAAATCCATGCATGGTACCTCAGTTTTACGAAAGTTCAATTTAAATTTCACAAGTGCCATTCACAGACACACGTACATCTACATTCAACCACCACTTCGTAAAAATAATTTAGCGATACAAATAAATTTAACAAGAAAATTAGAAAAAAAAAATCTCGGTAAATATTTTGGGCATAGATTTTCCCAGTACTACCAAATATATTACTCAAATTTAATTCAGACCAGTCGTGGATACCAAGATAAAGGTAGCTGACTTTTGAAACATTTTCTCAAAGTGTTTCAAAGGACGGATAATTCTATATCGGCCCTGTGCATCTGGTTATGCGACTTTATACGTGGTCCAGATTAGTTCAAAATTATTTTTAACACAATCAATACTTGAAAGCACAGGTTTGCATGACTGTGACCTTGACCTTCGACTGACCGCGTTTAAGCTTTGTGGAGGGAAACTTTTGTTCAGCAATAAACACCTTCACTAAGATTGATAAGAATGCTCTCTCAAATAGCCAGGAAACGTTTCACTAAAGATGTTCACGTTCTGGGCTAAACCTGGCCTTACAGTAGAGTTCATTGAAAGGGAACTATAGTTTCAATTTTGTGAAAATCCGCATGAAAGCAGTCGAGATATCTTCACAAACACTTCTTGTTCTTCACATACACACACGCACTCTCACACACACAAGCAGGCAGACACACACACACAAGCGCGTGCGCACACGCACACGCACGCACGCACACACACACAAATCAAATTATCCAATCCATCCTCACCCCCACCCCTTTTTTGTGTTTTAGACAAAATCCTGACTTTTGTGGACAATTTCTTGAATATCCTTTTAGACAAAATGAAAATGAGACTGGAGCAAAAGCGTACCATAGGTTTGTCAAAACCCAGCTGACCGGCGTGCAGCTCTTGGCGTACACGCAGCTCTGTCTTCTTTTTCAGGTATATCTCATCCGTGTTGAGCCTTTTGGGCATGTTCTCTCCCCTTTCTGTGTCTAGCTCTGAGTAGCGCAGCTCCGTCACCATTGAGTACTTGATCGCCCGTGAGCCCCGCCATCCAGCTGTCTGGAATGTTTTTTGGCAATTCCATTTCAAAGAAGATGGGAGCCAATGTGCCTTCTCGCTCCACAACAAAAGGACTGTCACCTGTAGAAAGCAATCGACATGATTAGTGGTTTGTCTGTTGACTAAGGACAATGATTGACGAAAGGAGAATTTATTTACTACAATGCAAATCGATGTTACGAGAGGTTTGTCTGCAGACCGTGATTAATAGAATACATGGTTTATGTGCTGAAACTGTGATCGACGTAAAAAGAAATTTATATATAGACAACTGCTACAGTGAGAGGATTGTTAGTAGATAGCGATTAATATCCTGAGAAGTTTATCTGCAGGTAGTGATCAATATAGTGAGGTTTATATGTAAATAGCGATCAGTATAATGAGAGGTTTCTCCGCAGATAGCGGTCAATGTAATTAGAGATTTATCTGTACAAAGCGGTCAGTGTAATGAGATTTATCCGTAGATAGTGAACAACGTAATTGAAAGATTTATCTGTACAAAGCGGTCTGTAATGAGAGATTTATCTGTACAAAGCGGTCAGTGTAATGAGATTTATCTGTACAAAGCGGTCAGTGTAATGAGAGCTTTATCTGTACAAAGCGGTCAGTGTAATGAGATTTATCTGTACAAAGCAGTCAGTGTAAGAGAGATTTATTGCACAAGCTCAGTGTAATGAGATTTATCTGTACAAAGCGGTCAGTGTAATTAAGATTTATCTGTACAAAGCGGTCAGTGTAATTAAGATTTATCTGTACAAAGCGGTCAGTGTAATGAGAGATTTATCTGTACAAAGCGGTCAGTGTAATGAGATTTATCTGTACAAAGCGGTAAGTGTAATGAGATTTATCTGTACAAAGCGGTCAGTGTAATTAGAGATTTATCTGTACAAAGCGGTCAGTGTAATGAGAGATTTATCTGTACAAAGCGGTCAGTGTAATGAGAGATTTATCTGTACAAAGCGTCAGTGTAATGAGAGATTTATCCGTAGATATGAACAACGTAATGAGAGATTTATCACTTGATAACGATCAACGTAATGAGAGGTAGACAGGTATCTGTAAACAGCAATCAGTACAATAAGTTTACCTGCAGTTAGTGATAAATATAATGATCGGTTTATCTCTAGATAGCGATCAATATAAAGGGGAGGTTCATCTGTAGGTAGCAATCAACATAATGAGAAGTTTATCTGGGATAGAGAACAACATGTAATGAGAGCTTTATCTTGCGAGAGCTGCCATTTCGAGCAGTCTCAAACCAAAGGGAAGTCCACAGATTCGTTATCATCATTTCGACTGCGCAAATCAAGACAGGACTGCCAAAAAGAGTCGCAGATTCTGTGACCCTTCATATCCTGATAAAGCCTGATCTCATGGCGATTTCAATTCTGGCTCACCTGTCGGCGTCACCAGGTTCGGTGTTGGCCGCTGCACATTTTGACACCACCATCTCCCCCAAGCCACTCGGTCTTGACTTTTGTTGACAATTTCTTGAATGTTTAGGCCACTGATGTTGGTTTATGTTCTCGATTATGAGATTGGAGGTCTGCCTTTCTTCCTTTTTTCCACTGTTTTTCCTTGAATGACGGTTATCATGAGGTCCGTGTTCTTGCTGCGTGACACATGGTCAATGTATTAAAGTCTTCTCTTGTTGATGTCTGCCAGTATTTTTTTCTGGTGGTATCAAGTTCTTCCAGGACACTTTCACGATGGCAGGCTTGGCGTTTGTGATTCCGGAGAATTTTGTTGGGGCAACTTGGTCTTCTTACCGAGGGTATGGGAGTGGGTGGGGGGGGGGGATGCTTCCTCAGCAACTGGTTATATGCTTTCGTTAGAAAGTTGAGTAGGCACTCTGCATACTTGAATATCTGAGATCAGAACAATCAATGTGATCCCGCAGCTATGCTTTCTGCTCTGGTAGGTGACACAACGGCGCCTTGTTATTACTGGCTAGTAGACTTTTTATTAAGGATCATTGCACTCAGAGAGATAACCTTGTGCTTAATTTTTTTCGTCCCATTTTCTACTGCCATCTTAATGGCCACAGAAGCTGAAACAGATTTTACAATGCAATGATGATGATGTCGATGAGGATGATGATCATGATGCTACGGATTTCATATAGGATTGAAACTGCCTGACAGGGCTGTTCTCTACGCATACTATCATAATGTATCCTGGCGTCAACCAGGCCCGAGAGATACAGACACCTGCGGTGCTGGTCAGAAGATTTGAGCAACGCCCTTAATGACGCATCCGTGAAGTGGATGAAAGTGGACTGTGTGGTCCCAGTCTTCCCAATGAGCCCATAGCACGCCCAACTCTGGGTAGGAGCCGGTTAGAGCCGAAAAATCCCACAATGATTTTTGAACGGACTGATGGGGATACGAACCCACAACCTTCCAGTCGGTAGTCCGTTGCGCTAACCACTACACCACGGCGACTGGTAGGCTCGGAGACTTTGTGAATGAACTTTACTGGTGTAATGAAGAAATGAAACGAGTTGCGTTAGGGCGAAGCACGAAAACACTGTGGAATATGGGGTAGCAACAACAACACAACAACAACAACAAGAACAAGGACAAGAACAATAACAGCAACAACAACAGTACCAAAGCGAATGAATCATTAAAAACAACAACAACAACAACAACAAACCCACCCACACACACAAAAAGGAACACCTACCCCTTGAGTGAATCATCTTGCACCATGTAACGTACTTTTCACTTCTGTTGTTGATGTTAGAAAGATGATTCTGGGACAGTTCTCCCATTCTGCCTCTTGCCAGGTCCGCGTCGATGTAACGGATGTGTGCAAAGCAACCTTTACCTTGAAAACTCACCTTCAGGACTGTACATAAGCGAGAACAACAGGAAATGTTTTAATGAGAATCAAGAATAGATACAAAACTGTGACGATGATGATGATGATGGTAACAACAACAACAACGATAGCTATGTTAGTAATGACTGATAATAACGATGATGAGGATGAGGATGACTTTCGGCGCCAGTTTTTCTCAAGACAGTCTTACAGCGCCGGATGAATTCCACTCATAGAAAAGGACCTAAAACATCTGAATTGTATGCTGAACCTGACTATTTTACGAAGACATTTTAATTGGTGATCACATTATACACGTGCAAACTGGATTAAAATGATATCTTTTACACTGCACACTTCATAAAACAGAGCGAACAGAATTTAACGTAAAGTATCGTGTGATTGCAGACTTCATTATCTCTGCCAGATGTGCCATCTCATCATCATCATCATCATCATCACCATCACATCACCATCATCTTGGCCTCGCCGCATGACGCTGGCGATCATGGCCCTCCATACGAATCTGTCTTTTTTCGCGCAAGCATATTTCCTACCCTTGTTGTTTCAACCCACTCTGCAAAACTGTCCAGTATTTTCTCCCTAGGTCTACCTGGTACTCTTTTCCCTTCTAGCTTTCTTGTTGTAACTAGGTGCTCAAATTTCTCCTGCCTCATAGTGCTCTATGAATGTCGCTTGTCTTTTCCTAATCCTCTTCATTAATGTTCTTTTTGTGTTTGCTTCTTTCAAGATTGTCTCGTTTGTTGTTTTTTGTGGTTTTTTTTGCCGTCCACAGAACTTAGAAACCCTTTTTCAGCTGCCTCGATTTTGTTCTGACTTTGCTTGTTGATTGTCCAGGCTTCGCATTCCGTTTAACAGCATTGGTTCTATATAACACTGAATAAGTCTCTTCCTGATGTCAATTAGTGGTGTGTGTGTGTGTGTGTGTGTGTGTGTGTGTGTGTGTGTGTGTGTGTGTGTGTGTGTGTGTGTGTGTGTGTGTGTGTGTGTGTGTGTGTGTGTGTGTGTGTGTGTGTGTGTGTGTGTGTGTGTGTGTGTGTGTGTAAAGAACGCTTTTCATTTTCACGAATGCTGTCTTAGCTTGGCCAATTCTGTTGGATATTTCTAATGTACATCTGCTGTCTGGCGAAATGACTGTTCCAAATATTTAAACTTAAACTCGTCTCAATGTTGTGCTATTTGCTGTCATTTTACACGATGTTTTTTTTTTCCTATTTTCTATTAAAAAAAAATTTTTTTTTTACTGATTACCATGATTTCAGTCTTCTTACTATTTAGCTCTAGAAATTGATTTCTGCTTTCTATTTTCATTATATTCAGAAGATTTTGTAGGTCTTTTTCATGTCTGTGGATGTGTATCTTTCATGAAAAACTACGTACAAAATGTAACGGATGAAAGACGACATCATTGCAGGCAATTCACCCTGAAGACTCTACTCGATGCAAAAATTTTATAAACCATATTTTGGTGTTGAATGACAGCAACCTTAAATAGTCTAAAAAACAGAAAAGAAAACCTAACTGTACAATTATAAGAAAAAACGGGCCTTTAACAAAATAAACCAAATTAGAGACACGAAGCTCAAATATTTTTAGATTCGGGTTGTCCACACAATCCTTGAAAAATATCAGTTTGAGAGAAATGAAACATGTCAATGACGAGTTATGTTGTTTATGTTGGGAACATAAGAACAACACTGAACATTTTTGGATGGGTGTTTCATCATATAACACACTTTGGCAAATTTTTAAAAACTGACTATTTTGGAACAGGCTTTGGGTTCAAGACGGACGGAGGGACTTTTTGATGGTGTTTGCTACGATCCATATTTTTAAAAATGTGAGATATATCAGTTCATCAAACACTTCGAAATAGAGCTGAAATACATGTACAAAACATAGAAGAACGTAATACTACAACCGTACGTAATTGTATCAAATTTCAAGCAGACGGATTGTTTTATTCTGCAATTATTGATTTCCGTTTTGTGACTTTAACGTTTTAATGTTTAAGGATTGCTGATACTTCTTAGACAGTCTCGATTCAGATTGTGTTCAGATTAAACTGTTGATTCTGAAGCATGTTATGAGAATTTCATACATGAGGACGATCTGTGTGATAGAACGCCTGAGAATAATGCCATTTAATGCTGTTGATCTTCATCACAACTTGTATTGCTCTCTCAGGAGTCTTAATTATACTTAGAATTCTTAACGAGTGTTAATTAGAACGATTGTTATTCAAAGATCGTTTAATGAAAATAACATTTATTCTTCTCACAGAGTACTGTAGAATGTAGGAAACGATTCGAAGGATCACTTTCCTGAGTCGTAAGAAGTAAACTATAGGATAATCATTTTTGATACCATGTACATGTAACATGTATTCGTAAGGCTTTCATTCTCTACACAGAGTCGTTTTTAATTGTAAATTATTCCGTAAGCATTCATTCCTAACAGAGTCGTTTGAATTTAAAAAACGTATTCGTAAGGGCATATCATCTCAAACAGTGTTTTAAAATGAGAAAAGTAATCTTTCATATCATTGTAACAGGTACGATTGTCAATGCAACACAATTCAAACATCACACCCTATCAAGAAACTACAAAGAATCATTCTCAATGTACTGTAAAATGTATTCACAAGGCTTCATTCTCACACAAAGTCGTTTTAATATAGAATGTATTCATAAAGCATTCATTCTCACACAGAGTCGTTTTAATGTAGAAACGTATTCGTAAGCATATCATCTCCCGTACAGTCGTTAGTCGAATACATTCTTTTGTTTATGTGAGACCAGGTCACATTCTCTCACACACTCCCCCCCCCCCCCCCCAACACACACATCTCAGTGACCTTCGATTGTATGGTTACTACTAGAACTGACCAAACAACAACAACAACATCAACAAAACAAACAACAGCAGCAAACAACAACCCCAACCCAACTCTGTGCATTTGCACCACGCTGACAAAATATTGAAATTTGTGTGTGGATCTATAATAGTCTGTCAAACGTCAGACCTTGGGTTGGTTTCCACTCCCATATAGGCCATGGCGCCACATTATTTTCAAGCTGACCTCTCACTCACTAATCGAGTCGATTTAGATGGACCGGATGCTGTGATATGAAACAACTGAAATATACACATGCTGTATGACTGAGACCAGTGATGATGACCACGACGACAATGATGTAATAAACATATCAATGACAGTGACAACGATAACAAAGTGAAGCAAGAGAACTACTTACGGTTGATCCGGATAATGTAGTCAGCAGGCTTTAAGACACGGAGACAAAACCTGACAACTGAGCCGGAGAGACTGGAGTGTCAGAAATCACTTCGAGTTTTATCTGTATTTTTCTGATGTCCATTGCTGCCCCTGCATTCCTTATCTCCCTTAGCATCGACTCCAACTCTAAATTGCTGATCTCCCTTTGTATGTCCTCGATCTCCCTCGACACTTCCAGAGTTTCTGTTGTGGCATTCTCAGTGTCAGTCAGTACATTATAATTACTCTGATTCTCCTCAAACTCTGTCTCTAAAGACCTGACCCCCGCTGATACGTCCTCAGCCTCCCTCGATACCTCCTGAGTCCCCACTGTGGCATCATCAATCTCCCTTTGCCTCTTTTTGATGTTTGACTTCTTAAGCTCTCTCTCCTCAATGCTCCTCAAATCCTCGTTGATCTGCTTCGTTTGCTTGTCAAGGCCCTTTTCAATGCTTTTGAATTGCTCAGTCCGCCTTATTTCAATGTCACGCATCACCTCCTCAGTTTGGCTATATATCTTGTCAATTTCTTTGTGTACCTCCCCAAATTGCCGCAAGTCCTCCAAGTTATATGTCGATTGGTTTGAAATGTCTGTCACATCACCCTTCAAATAAGTCTTTGCTTTTTCAATAAGCTCATGTCTCTCAATGTCCCTCCGCATCATAATCTCCGTCTTTTCAATATCCTTTGTCAACTGTTTAATCCACGTCCTTTTCTTCTCGATCTCTCTTGCAGCATCCTCAATGTCTGTCGACGTTGCAATCTGCGTCTTTATCTCCTCAATGTCCCTCGATGCATTGTTAACCTGCCTCAGTATCTCCCGAATGTCATCGGTTCCCTCCATTGTTCTCACCTCTGTCGATATCTTCTGAACTGCTGGCAAAGCCTCGTGTTCCACCGACACCTGTTTCGCTGAAAGCACTCTGAAAGTAGACGAATTCCTGTCTCACAGATACTCAATGCAAAATGTTCGTTTTACACCAGAACCCCCCCCCCCAAAAAAAAAAAAACAACAACAAAAAAACACCCCACCCCATCATAATGCAATGTTTAAAACCTAACAAGCCCAATCCCAAACACTTACCCTCAGGATCGGTTTTCTCCGTGAACAGACTGCTGACCCAAATGATGAGTGTTAGGGGTAGCTGGTAGCTGGTAGCTACAGTTAGGGTTAAGTGCTGGTCCAATGAGTTCAATGGTTAAAGCTCCATGCTCATAACGCAACAGTTGTGGGTTCAACCCTCGGGCGGGCCAGGGCTGTTTTACAAGGCCCCGTTAGCTCAGCTGGTTTAACCCTTGGACTCCCGACCTTATCTACCAACTGCAAAAACTTAACCCTTTGGCTCCCTCACATAGGGTGAGGGAGTCAAAGGTTAAGTTTTTGTCTTTTGCAGGAAACTGATAGGATAGGGTGAGGGAGTCAAAGGTTACGTTTTCACCTTTTGCAGGAAGCTGGTGGATAGGGTGAGGGAGTCAAAGGTTAAGTTTTTGCCTTTTGCAGGAAGCTGGTGGATAGGATGAGGAACGCAATGGGTCAAGTTTTTGCCTTTTGCAGGAAGCTGGTGGATAGGGTGAGGGAGTCAAAGGGTTAAGTGTTTGCTTTGCTAGCGTAATTGACAATGCAGGACGCTAGTGGACAGGGTGCTGGAGTCAAAGGGTTAAACGCCATGCTGGTAATGCAGGGGTCGTGGGTTCCACCCTTTGAGGATCATAGAGTTTTTACTGTAGGCTGAATGGTTCTTATGATAAAGCTGTAGACATAGTATATCGAGTTAAGTCCCGTTCATACTGCTTACAGCCCAGCCGACTACTAGAGCCACACCAGGGTTTACACCACGTCTAAAACAACCAGGTTAAGATAAAAGACAACAGTTAAAAACTATGCTCTCCATTAACCTTGCAAGTCTAAAATGCAATTAAAAACAGCTAAAATCATATCAGGTGAAATCTATTGATCTCTTGTAAAAAACAGGAAAATTGCATAAGGAGGAACGTCTCGAAAGAGGTTCTTTAAGGAGTTCGCTGTGTAGTGCTTATGTCTCATATCGTACAAGTTCCAGCAATCAAAGAGGAGGTGTCTTATGCTCAGTGGCTCGCCACATGATATACACCACGGTGCTTCTTCATTTTCCAGACCAAACCATAAAAAGTGGCTTGTGTGTTGCCCTTCTTAACGCTTCAGTCATTCTGGTGGTGTCAGCTTACCGTTTGATAGGTCCTGTTCTCCTCCCCTTCCGCATATGGTTTGCGCAGGCTCAAGAAATCTGCCACCAAACTGATGACAAATTGAGTGGAGCGCATATGGTACTGTCCGAGTGCGATGAATCCCTGTAGTGATGGATACACTCGAAACCCACAGACTCGAAACTCCTGAAATGCTGTCAAATGTTGTCAAAAGTAGTGAAGTATAGCCGTGTGTTCATGCTCGAATTTCGAAATCTGCAGGAGTAAGAGACCTAAACTGAACCATTACCAAAAACTGAAGCAAACCAGTTTAAAAAATCAGAACTGTTATTGTAGAGTTTGTGAACACTGATCATCTGACTGATCAGATAGAAACCCACAAATAATACTTAGGAGAAAAACTATGGGATGGCTTCAGTCTGTATTCAGTGAACCGAGAGGAACAGATTGTTTTTAACGTATTATCAATTTATTTTTCAAAGATATCTGTCTGAGAAAATACGACTGTGATGGGGTTGGGATGCTAAGGGCAAAGCTGAGCTACTAGACCATCAGTTCCAGACAGCCTTCAGTGTTGGTAAGCAGTATTCCCGTGACGTATACGAGGAGAAATGCGGCACTCAAGAAGGAAACTTCACTGTGCTAGAGGAAATCGACGTCACAGAAGAGGGGGTACGGAGACTGCTGAAGAACCTCAAACCAGACAAAGCCAGCGGTCCAGATGAAATCAGCTCAAGACTACTCAAAGAGCTCTCTACAGAGCTAGCTCCTGCCCTCGCCATCATCTTCAAGTCCTCCGTACACACTGGTCAAGTATCTTCAGACTGGAGAGATGCCTTAGTCTCACCTATTTTCAAAAAGGGTGAGCACTACAACCCAGCAAATTACAGACCAGTGTCCCTAACCTGCATCACGTGCAAGCTCCTAGAACATATTGTCGTTCACAGCTTGATGGCACACCTGGAGAACAACGAAATACTCTGTCACCAGCAACATGGCTTCAGGAAAAATAGATCCTGTGAGACACAGCTGCTAGAACTAGCCGAAGAGTTAACCTCAAACTTGGCAGATGGGCTTCAGACTGACATACTTATCCTTGATTTCGCGAAAGCATTTGATAAGGTAAACCACAGTCTTCTGCTCCACAAACTCTACGACTATGGCATCAAAGGCAACGTCCATAGATGGATCATGAACTTCCTAAACAACAGACGCCAAGCAGTTGTTGTTGGCGGAGAGAAAGCAGAGTTTTCCAACGTCAAGTCTGGAGTACCACAGGGTTCAGTGTTGGGACCATGTCTGTTCTTGGCCTACATAAACGATCTGCCAAAAAACTTGAACTCGAAAGTAAGAATCTTTGCTGATGATACTGCAATCTACTCCACAATAACAGCAAATGCCGATGTACAACAGCTCCAGCAAGACCTGCAAAACCTCGAGGTTTGGGAAAAGAAATGGGACATGGTATTCCACCCTGACAAATGCACTACGCTCCCGGTCACAAGAAATGAAAACCCCATTCAAAGCGAATACAAGCTCCATGGCCATACCCTAGCGACTGTGCAGACAGCAAAATACCTCGGCGTCACCCTCCAGGCAAACATGGAATGGGACAAACACGTGAAGAGCATAGTGGCAAAAACAGGACGCACCCTTGGATTTCTCCGCCGAAACCTCAAGATAGCCTCCATTAGGCTCAGAGAGAAAGCCTACCTGGTATTTGTGCGGCCACTCCTTGAGTATGCCAGCTCAGTCTGGGACCCCTACCTTGAGAGCGACATAAACCAGATAGAAGCCATCCAAAGGAGAGCAGCAAGGTTCATCACCAACCGATATCACAGGACAGCCAGTGTGACACAGATGTTGGAAAGGCTGGGATGGCCGACCCTGCAGCAACGGAGACAGGCAGCACGACTCGCAATGCTGTATAAAATACACCACGACCTGGCTCGAGTCGACAAAACCAAGATGAAACCTGTCCCTGAGCGCAGTCGCAGAGGCCACAACCAGCAGTTCCAGTGCATCACCTTCCAGGGCGCCAACAGATACAGACACTTCTCGTTCCTGCCACGTACCATCAGGGAATGGGACCAGCTCCCACAGTCCACCGTGGATACAGAGACTGTAGACACATTCAGGATCAGAGTAAACCACCACCTGAAGGACACTGCGCTGGACGCGCTCGCAAGGGGCCTCCAGCAGACACGACAATGATCTATAGGCAGATGGAGGGAGGGGGGAAGGGAAGGGCGGGGATGGTACACTGAAATCAATAAGCTCGGCCTGGCTCAACTGGGTTACTCTGGGGATTGGCTCTAGGGGGCCCAGGGGAGATGAAATGGCGGAGTAAAAATGTAGACAACCAAAACTAAGTTAAGAAGAGAGATGAAAAATAGTGGATCATGTGTGTGAGGGGACTGCTTTTGGACCAAATGATGTGTCTTGGTGGCAGCAAGACTGGCTATATGTGTGGATGAGTCTTGTGAGAGGAGACTCGGAGACTGTCTGGTGTGCCCTGGTGGCAGCAGGGCTGGCAATGGGTTTTTTTGTTTTTTTTTTTTTTGTTTTTTTAAAGCGCTGATCGGTAGATCCCCCTTTCAAAAGCGGCAGGAGAATCAGTGTGTTGATTGTGGTCGCTCTACGGAAGAAGAAGAAGAAGAATTGGCCTTCCTCAATACTCTTTTTCCGCCAATGCGAATCAAGGGAAGTAACACCATGGTACGCAAATGAATGAAGACAATTCAAAACTCTTACCTTGGTCAACACACGAGAAAAAAAAAATGCAAATCACACGGAACACATAAATTATTATTATCATACAGAGCTTCACAAACGCTTGAGCAGTACAAACCGCCAGAAACAGAAGTAAAAGGAAAACAAGTAAAATGTACACTGTGGCGAAACACTGGCAGTTTTCCAGGGAATCGGTACAAATATGAATAAAATGGAACCAACAAGTGTCCTGTCTTAATGCATCACAACACTTCGTTTCCCAGGGGACAGAACTTTACATTTCAACAAAACGTTCACAGAGACCTGGTAGGCGAGAGCGTGGTTTGCGTTTGACACGTAAAAATCGTGTCCTAAAAAAATAGCATTCAGTACTGTGTGGTCTATTGGTTAAGGAGCTCGCCTATTTTGCGAAAGGTCTTATATTCGAATCCCTGGTGGAGCATTTTTGTGTGTGTGCGTTTTGTTGTTAAAAATCTTTAGCAATAATAATAATAATTTTTATTTTCACTGTGTTTGAGTAACCTCAATCCATCAGTGGGATCATTGATAGTTTATTTCTCAAGCTGATGACGGCTGGAAAGAGGTGTTGATATGCAATCATTCTGCTCCAGAAGCAGAAAAGTAGACTGCTGAAAACTGGGGATGATATTGTTGTTATTTGTCTTCGCCCCTTTCATTAAACTTTGAGTGAGGGTTTGGGTGCCAGTCTTGAATAAGATTATAAACCTGAAGTATGGTGGACAGCATACATTCAGTATATGTTTATGAGACAGAAATAAACAACAAACAAAAACTAAACCAAACTTAAAACAAAGCGAAAATATTACCCCCAAACCAAACCAAACCAAATCAAACCAAAGACAAAACATGAATGAGTAAAAAAAAAAAAAAATCGGAAGATAAAGAGATGGCTAGCAATTCAACAAGGTAAAGAAGCCAGCCTGCCAGAAGAAAGCCACCGCTATCATCCCCAAGGGCACCCCCCCCCCCCCAAAAAAAAAAAAAAAAAAAAAAAAAAAAGCAAAGCAGACTTCAGAGCAGGAAAGGTGTAGTTTCAGCGATTCGGGGGAAAGACAGAAAAAGTACATGTCCTGCAAATTTTGCTACGCGCTCTGATTATACGTATGCGATGAATCCAACAGCATTGTTGTTAAATCTAACCATAAAACGTTTTTGTCTTCTTTCGTCGTTTTTTCTTTTTTAAACTTGGTTTGGGTTTATCTTTGCCACTTTGGAGAAGCATCTCGTCCTTTTCATCTAGAGCTTGTGTACCATTTTCACGAGTAGAGTAGGCCACAGTGAACACTATTTCCCAGCTAAAACAGTTGTGTAATGTCAGCACTGCTCTTCAACAATACCATAGACTAGGTGACGAGACGAATATCTTTCCCCCGTGGGGATACCGGGGCTCTTTCAGTTTAAATAATATCCCCATCTTCTGGAAATTCTGTGCTAGAAATTTCCTCTTCTCTGTCACTCTTATTGTTTCTGCCTTGTTCCTTTACTTTCTGTCGTTTCTTCCTATCATTTTCTGCCTTGTTGGTCTACCTGTATGTGTTCGATAAAGTCTGGCATACTTTCTCTTAGGATTGATAATTTGGTACATGTATGAAGTGCATTTTTGGCTCTAGGGCCCTGGGATATGCAATTTTAGGTACTTTATGCCCGTTTTCATATATGTTTTGATATCTTTAGTATGCTTTAATTTGTATTCAAGTGTGTTTCATAAATCCCCTATGCGATAAATTGGACAGAGTGGTCAACGCCAGGGCATGTCATTAGATTATGTGCGCAAAGGCATTGATATGTGTACTTAATTTTCTGTTCTTTTCTTTTTCCTGTTGAAGTTTTGTATGTTTTGAAGCGGTTATAGCCCTGATATGGCTCTATGCAGTCGACAGGCATTAAACAACAACAATAATAAGACGAATGACTGAGGACCAATCAAAGCAAGACATCAGATTAAATCTCGAAAATTTAAAGCACTGAAGATCTTAACTTTGCAGACATCCTGGCTTTGGTGTCTCACACACAAGTGCTCATGCAAGACTTAACATCCGGTCTCAACATCTTCACACACCTACCAGGACCAAACACCCAGCCAGAAGAAAACAGGTGACGACATTGAATGTCCAAAACCCCTCACCAATCCATGTGGACGGAACAGGCCTACCTAAATGTGAGGTTCAGTTTAAGTTTCCCTAGATAACGTCACTGCGCTCTGAATACTTCCCATATGTACTGACGGCAATGATGCCACGTGATGGAGAAGATCCAAAATGATCTGACATAAGCCGTACTGTGAACCTGCACGTAAGTCCTACGTACTGCCGAAAGAGTTCACCTACCTAGATAGCACTGTCAGACAGTTTCAGTTTCAGATGATGACTTCTCCGCGCTCGGAAAGAATTCCATAAGCACTAACGTCATAAGTGCATTGTGATGGAGAAGATCCAGAATGATCATGGCACAAGCCTTAAGCCTGCACATAAACCCACGAGCTGGCCAGGTCCTGAGGTCCTACTTAGATAGTTCCATAACCCTGGGGTCGTAGGGGATTGAGGTGGCAGAGACCTCAACTTTTCCCGGGGCCACACCACGAGGGTGGTGCTCATCCTCTCTCCCTCGATTCAAATTCATATTCATACTCACATTTTTTTTTCTATCAAGATTTCAGAAAGGCGAGAAGGCTAATTGGTCTTCAAAGGGAGGGACCTGGGAAATCAGCCTATCTCTCCTATGTTTTATACCAGGACAGTCAGGCAATGCCCTGCTCTTCACGATTTTCAACTGCCGTGGGATCTTCAGTGTGCGCAGCCAGAAGACACATGGGTCTGATTCATTTTTCGTCCCCTTTCGAAGGATTCTAGAGACGTTCACTTCGATTTTCCGGTCAAACTGAGGAGAAAAGCCGAGGCCTCTACGGGCAGCGAACCCTGAAACCGAGAGTTCATTTATGGACAGGCAAACGTCCAAACCATTCTGCCACTCTTCTCCCTGCTGTCAGACAAAACGAAGCAGCAGGCAGTGACATCAAGAGCTATCTCAGCCAAGCCAGAAACACTTTCAAAATGCTGAACAATTTGTGGAAGTCTCCCATGTACAGTGTCAATTCATAATTAAAGACTGTATCACACCTGTCTTTTCCACCCCACTTTAAAGCTCAGAATACTGGACGATGACAGAAAAGACCTCATAGAGCTAATAATTAACTTCAACACAAAAAACTCTGAAAAATCATATGAATCTTCCAGTTCAACACCATCTCCATCCAACAATTCTCTTACCTTGTGCAACCAAGAGAGTATGGACATTATCATCATGAAAAGATGACGGAGATAGACCGGGCATATCACTCAGACTGTCCTACACAGGACACCAAAAGGACTTAGACATAAGAGAGGAAGACCCAAGAACACCTGGCGACGAACAACAGGAGAATTCATATCCTGGCCTGAAACACACTGGGGTTCCATGTATGGGATGACCCAGAACAGACAGGAATGGGGAATCTTGGGCAGTAAGGTGCTCCAGCATCACACACACACACACACACACACACTACACACACACAAATCAGCTAACGGCTGAATTAGACGGGTGCAGACAGACATGATGAGCCGAGAACACACACACACACACACACACACACACACACACACACACACACATAAATTTGCATGCTTACAGACACTTGCACACTCTGGACAGTTTACATAAATCAGTTTAATCTTTTCACTCCAGCAAGGATGTAGAAAATGATTAGATACACTATTACATATATGTATACATATTCACTAATAACCCACTTACATGTTAGCGTACACCCAAACACGTACAGAGACTGCACTGCCATATGATTTTTAAATATTCTGTTTTTGTTTTATTTTATAAGTTCTTAAACCTCACACAGAAATAGGGAACAATCAAATATACATACATATGTGCATGCATGCACACACACACACGCACACACATTCACACACACACACACCACACACACACACACACACACACACACACACACACACACACTGCACTCGATTCACAAACACACACACACACACACACACACACACACACACACACACACACACAACACACCACTGAGCATAGGAAGATTATCCCACAATGAGTTTCCGACAAACTCACGTAACAACAATCACTAAATAGTAACTCATATTTTGTATCAAACAATAATGAAACTAGTGACATACTTTTCAGTCAGATCCCTATTTGTTCTGGCACTCAGCTTGTTTAACATAACAACTAGGAAGATACTGTGAAGTGAGCGAGTGTGCACACACACACACACACACACACACACCACACACACACACACACACACACACACACACACACACACACTTATTTATTGTTATGTTGTTACTTTAAATATCACAACAAGTATTCATTCACAAGGCCGTCATATTTCAGGTAGTGCACGTTACATGTGATGCCTTTTTCCTCCACTGAACATTGTCCCAAACTTGACATACAGGGTTACAGGGTCTACTCTAAAATTACATAAAACTGTGATGTGAAAATGCTTATCATGCAAACATACATGTATACGTACACATCACAAACACACAGAGTAAATGCAGAAAAATTTACATTACACACACACACACACACACACACACACACACACACACACACACACAGACACACACACACACACACACAAACACTCACACACCACAAACACAAACTTTACAAAGAAACCTGATGCCAC
>JAPXFY010000016.1:56735678-56743178 GCA_030674185.1 Monoplex corrugatus | reverse complement strand
GTTATATAGAACCAATACTGTAAATACGATTGTGAGGCATGGACAGTCAACAAGCAAAGCCACAACAAGATTGAGGCAGCCGAGATGTGGTTTCTGAGAAGAACGTTGAGAGTTCCATGGACAGCAAAGAAAATAAACGAGACAGTCTTGATAGAGGCAGACACAAGAAGATCATTCATAAGGAAGATTAGGAAAAGACAGGCAACATTTATAGGCCATTTTATGAGGAAAGGGGAATCAGAACACCTGGTCATAACAGGAAAGCTGGAGGGAAAGAAAGCACCAGGTAGACCCAGGGAGAAGATACTAGACGGACTTGCAGAGTGGCTGAAGACAGAGAGGGTGGAAGAGATACTTGAGGCAACAAGAGATAAAGACAGATGGAAGTCAATGATCGCCAACGCCATGCGGCAAGGCATCTGATGATGATGATGAAGCCATGTCAGTGGTCAGAGGCTGATATAGGAACGGTAGAACATACCAACATGCACGCTCACTGAAGACAGTGTATGTAGACATCACCTGCATAGTGTTGGCAAAACAATATGTACACATGCATCTGGGAAACATGGCCTAGAATAAAAAAAAAAACCTACACACCATAAAGCTTGTGACATTGCCGTACAGCTGCTGCAGTTTTGGAATCATGGATACACATATGGATATCAATTGCCCATTTCTCTGTTTTTTTCGCCTAAAACATTTTTCTTTCAGAAATATAATTTTAAACCTTCTGTTTAGTGGACCATGAAGACAATTCTCATGCATTAATTAAAATAGTTTATTCTGCCAGTAATGAACAGAGAACAAGAAAATAAAATGGCTTACCCTTCAAAGAAATTGCTATGTGTGTACACCTTTGTACCACAAAGGATCTTGAACACTTGAAGACTTTTCCCCATGGCGGCTATGCAGAGCTCTTTGCCTGCTGCCAAGATGTACATTCCTTTACCAAAGTCTCCAGTAGCGTAATGGTACATGGACCATGATGGCTGAGTACTACTGATGTGTGCTCTCCAAACATGGACAAAAATTCTGGATGACTCCAAATGGAATGTGTGTTTCTCAATACATCCTTCAATGTTAGGTTCATCGCACCTTGTGCTTAGGAACAAAGCGTGAGGCTCAGTACTACTGCGACAAAAGGAACACACATCGATGTCAAACTTGCAGTCGTCCTGAAACAGCACCTCTCCAGAGTCCCTGAGCACGGCGACAGATCTTGCACGCTGTCTGCATACACACACAGCCAACTGACCTTTGCCCAAAGAGGAGTCGGGCAAAAAGTAAACTTTCTGTACAGGTCCATCCGAAGCTGGCATCTGGGACTGCAGGTGAACGCATTGTATTTTAAACTCTTCATCAACAAGACGCAGGGTCCCGTCTGAAGAGGCGACTATCATAAAACGACCAGATTCATGGATATCCAAGGCTATCACCGCAGCAGCGCCACACTGAAAGCTGGAGCTACACAAACCGTCCAATGAGTGAACTTGGATTGCACCCATATATGTGCCGGCCAGGACCAGGTTTGAACTTATGTGCAAACAGGATGGGGTGTCAGATGTCTTCTGCCACAGAGTCTCGCCACTTGTGGCATCCACTGCCATCAACATCCTCTCTTTGGAGCCTGAAATCAATTTTTTAAAATAAAATTAAATAAATAATTAAATGAATGAATGAAAAAATATATAAATGAATAAATAAATGAACAAATAAATAAACAAATCAATCAATTGATCGATTGAATGATCGATTGATCAATCAATCAATCAATCAATCAATCAATCAATCTTTAAAAGTCATATTAAAAGTCATAAAAGCACTGAGAAAGAAATAATACGGTAGTTACATAAGAAGTGTTTGGCTATTTTTTGGTCAAATTTCAGATGATTTATTTGAATTGGCAAAGTCAATATGAAGAGGTGTTTAATACAAACACTTTTCAGTCATATGTCTGGCAAAGTGTTATATGTATATGTATCACTGATCAGAGGAATTGTGGCAATCACATTGCAAACATTACATAAATGAGAGACAATAGAAACAAAGCACAAACACATATGTATATATGCAGATATTGAGAGTGTCCAAAGGTCACGATCATAGATAAATCGACGGATGGAGGTAGGCAGAGAGACAAAGAGAGATGATAATTAATTTGATAAATCTGGAATGTTAATATAAAATAAGTATGAAATAGTGAAATGGGAAATGGTTTGTAATTTTACAGTGTCAAGGAGTTGAAGTGGAAAATGTGTTTTCGATATTTCATATTTCATTTATTTTTTTATTTTCTATTACACCTCTTCTGCACTGCTCCTGTGTCACTATGCCCATGTTCCTCATTTCAGCTGCTGACAGACATCAACAAAAGAAAGCCGAAACATGTAGGCCATGCGATCAGAAACACCAAAACAGATCTGATGTCAACGATCCTGCAGGGAAAGTTAAGGCAAGGAGAATAAAGGGACGACCACACATCCCCTATTTCAACAACATTGCAGAAGTCTGTGGTCTGGAGATCCAGGAGGTCACCCACAGATGTCTTAACCGAGTCTACCGCCAATCCCGCAAGGAAGAGAGATGAGAGTATATATATAAATACATATATACTGTATATATATATGCATACACACATATATATACAAAACACACCTCTAAACCCACTGAAACTGAGGTCACAATAACAGCAGGGCATGAAGAGCTGATGATGGGAATGGAGATGATAGTGACAATACTATGAACTTTCTTTTCGGACTGAAACTATGCTTACTTTCACAATATATCTGGTATCAACCAGGCCGGGGTCATACAGACACCTGAGGTGTTGGTCAGGAAATTTGAGCAATAACCTCAATGACACATCTGCAAAGTGGATGAGATTCAACCATGTGGTCCTGGTCTTCCCAATGAGCCTATAACAGCTCAACTATGGGCAAAAGCCAGTCAAGAGTTGAAAAATCCCTCCATAATTTTTTCTGGACTGTTGGGATTCAAACCCATGATCTCCCATTCATCAACACTTTGTTGTGCTAACTGCTTCACCACACTGAGAATCTGAGAAATGATCCTTAACCTGATAATGGGGATGGGGATGTTTAGACCTTTCCAATCTTTCTCTGCTCTGGAGACTTACACGTTCCAAGAAATACAGTGAATATGGCAAAAGGCTGAGAAGGGGGTGAGCAATGTATAATGGGAGAAAGTTGCTAAAGTACAAAAAAGGATCTGTGGGAGAGTAGAGCAACCTCTAGTGGAGGAAATTACCTTGTATGTGGAACAAAATTGTCTTGAAGTAAGAGGGCACTGCCAAGCAGCATGTTAAAGAGAAGGGGAAACAAACAGAGGGGACAAACACAAAGGAGAAGCTAGTGACGCATAAATTATAAACACACAAGCTGAAAACCAAAAGCCACTAGATCAGGGTTTGGTCTGTTAGATACAGGTTACAGTCACAACAGATGGTTGCTATCATGAACCCTAAGCATGGACAAAGTTCTTGTTATTGTTGTTTAAAGCCTGCTTCAAAACACACAAAATTTCAAAAGGAAAAAAAAAAGAGAAAAGAACATTACATAGACATATCAATGATTTATGCACATAATCTAAGGATGTGCCCCTGGCGCTGACCACTCCTTCCAATTTATCGCACAGGGTATTTAAAAAAACAAAAAAAAACTACATACAAATTTAAGCATACCTAAGGACACCAAAAAATATTGGTAGCATTATGTCTACCCCCCAACTGTTGAAACTTCCCCTACGTCTCATTCGCGATTACGATCGGACGATCATCACTACCTTTCGTGAATCAGAGAAATTACACCGCTCCCTAGCGAAGTTCAGGAACCATCTACACTTCACACTGCATTGCAAACATCACGGCGTCTTTCCCACCAGCCTAAAAATCAAAACTCCGATGAAAGGAACAGCAGCAAATAATATCATCAATCAGGCACAACGAGCACTCATGAACGAACGCATCAAGCAAATCAACACCCGCATCACTTGTCTGGAAGGGAAAATCCAAGACCCCGAGGAAAGACTGAGCTCTAGCACACTACCAGATGCTATGCTCTCCGAAATCAAAGAGTGGCTAAACAACACACGACGAATAGAATGGGACAAAGTACGCCAACGCCATCGAAAGAAATTCGAACTTCTAGCACCAAAAAACAACAGGAGACAACAGAATGACAAAAGCGAGATTACACCTGTACCGGAAGAAACAAAAAGAAAGACCAAAGAGAGGTGGGTGATCAATCTATCAGATCGCCAACTCACTAAACCTGAACAGGAAGTACTAGAGAAAGGACTAAATTTCGCCGTAGCCCCTAACAAGCTTCCAGTGGTAGACCTCATCACAAGCATTGAAACAACTTGCAGGTATATTGGCCCTAATTCAGAAGAAGCCACACACTTAAGATCAGACTGTGTCAGAATCATGAAACAGGCCAAACTACCGAAATCCAACTTAACACCGGACCAAAGACGGGCTCTGGCGGATTTAAAGAACGAACACGCCACGATGATCCTACCAGCTGACAAAGGTCGTGCCACAGTCATCATGCCTAGACCCATGTACTATGAGAAGGCAAGCAAACTTCTGGAAGATACTACAACATATGAACGCCTCAAGAAAGATCCTACTTCCAAGTTTTCCAACAAACTGAAAGACACACTGAAACGCCTGAAAGAGACGGACCGCCTGTCATTAGAACAGTACAGGAAATTATACCCAACTGTGTCCGACGTCCCCAAGTTCTATGGTCTACCCAAAGTCCACAAGAAAGAAGTCCCCCTCCGTCCCATAGTCGCATCCAGAGGTTCCATCATGTATGAGACGGCTAGATTTGTGGCGGACATCCTATCACCTCTCGTAGGACACACAGATCATCACATCCACAACAGTGCTGACCTAGTGGAAAAACTGAGTAACTACACCCTCGCTCATGATGAACTCCTTGTGTCATATGATGTCTCTGCCTTATTTACCAGCGTACCAGTGAAAGAAAGCATAGAGATCATACGCCGAAGGTTACAAAACGACCAAACCCTCCACCAACGTACATCTCTCACAGTGGACGACGTATGTGAACTCTTGTCCTGCTGCCTCACCACCACCTACTTCACCTTCCAAGGTGAATTCTACCAACAAAAAGAAGGAGCAGCCATGGGCTCCCCAGTAAGCCCAATAGTAGCCAACCTGTTCATGGAGGATTTTGAAGAGAAAGCATTGGCTTCTTTCCACTCCCCACCACGATACTGGGGGCGCTACGTAGACGACACCATGACTATCCTCCCCCAGCAACTGGTCGAACAGTTCACAGAACATCTGAACAACCAACACCCAGCCATCAAATTCACGAGGGAAGTGGAACAGAACAACTCCATAGCCATGCTGGACACCCTCATCACCAGAACTGATGGCATTCTATCCTTCTCGGTCTACCGTAAACCAACTCATACGGACCAATATTTACAGTTCGACAGCCACCAGCCCCTTGAACACAAACTGGGAGTGATTCGAACCCTTACCCACAGAGCTAACACCATATGCAGTACCCAAGAGGCAAAAGACAAGGAGACAAACCACCTGAAAAAAGTGCTCACCATCTCGGGCTACAAAAAGTGGGCCTGGAACAGCCCGGGAGGCAGGAAATCCAACACCGCATCCCAACAGCCAGTGAAACAACACCAGCGCAAGGGACACATCACCATCCCATACGTAGGAGGTGTGAGTGACGCTCTGTCCAGAAAGATCAGAAAACTGGGGGTGGCTGTACATTCCAAACCTTCCAACACCATACGCAGCCAGCTGGTCACCCCCAAGGACAAAACCAGCAAACTCGACAAAGCTGGCATTATATACAGAATAGACTGCCAGGACTGTAACCAACATTATGTCGGTGAAACTGAACGCCCCCTTCAGAAGAGACTAACAGAACACAAGAGGGACTCTTCTCCAGTAGGAGCTCACCTACACGCCGAAAAACATCAATTCAGTGCGGACAATGTCAACATCCTGGACAGAGAAAATAAGTGGTTCCAGCGAGGAGTCAAGGAGGCCATCTACATCGCAGCCACCAACCCCCCGCTCAACAGGGACCGGGGCCGTTACACCCTGCCCCCGGTGTACCATTCTCTGATTCGATCTCGTGAACTGGGTTCATCCCATGTTCGCGAGATCTGAGTAGAGATTCACGCAGACAGCATTAGAGCGCTGACGAAGATGGCGAGAACGCCATCGAAAGCTACGGAACTGTGAGTAGCGATTTTTACACTGTTGGGAGACCTTGTTCTTCAAAATTGGTAGCATTATAAAAAATATGTAAAAACAGGCATAAATTCCCTAACATTGCTTCCGCATATCTCACCTCCCTAGAGCCAAAAATGCACTCTATACATGTACCCAATTATCAATCTTAAGAAAAAGTATGTAAGACTTTATCGAACATGTACAGGTGAATGAACCATTAAGGCAGAAAATGACAGAAATGACAGAAAGCAAAGGAACAAGGCAGAAACAAAGAGAGTGACAGAAAAGAGGAAATCTCTAGCACAGAATTTCCAGACGATGGGGATATTATTTATACTGAAAGAGCCCCCGGCATCTCCATGGGGAGACGGGGGAAGACAAATTCTTGAAGCTCTCCTTGAGTTTTGTACATTTGTACATAACATATATCTGTCCTTGTGCAAAATTCCTCCTAAAACTATGACTACAAAATGAGATGACAGGAGCAACACCTAAGTGATTAGACATTAGACTTTCAGTTGGAAGGTCTGGCTTTGATTCTGCATGAGTAGTGCCTCTTGAGTAAAAAGGTGGAGTTCTTCCTATCTCCCAGAGAAATTTATGTGCAGACCTGCTAGTATCTACATCCCTTTGTGTCAGAATGCACACAGAACATCAAATATGCATGTCAATGATCCTGTAGGCCATTTCATCATTCAATGGCCAATGGAAAAGGGAAAATATTTTGCATGCTCATCCACAGCAAAGTAATGCCTGTACAGTGTATGCCAAACAATATGCAAACACATATCCTACAAACAAATAAACTCAAAACAAAATCCAAAATCCTTACCAATGACGAGGACATTGTTGCCATAAACCAGTAGATGGTTGACACATGTGCCATCCCTGGAATTTTTTACAGATAACGGAATGTCCCCAAAATTTAAGGCGCTGCAAGTTGAAAGCTTATGCAAGACGCGTTGTGATGCCATAAACAAGCTGAAGTAGCAAGGGTGTGCCTCGTACACACAGCGACTGTGATCCATCCTGATGGGCAGTTTCTGACATCTCCATTCCCACACCACTGACAGGTTGGTCACAGCCTCTTCCCATGACTTACATACCTGCACACAATTCCCTCCAACTTAAATGATCTGCTCAGACAAAAAGTCTGATTTTGCTGTTTAGAATTCTGACAACAATCAAAACTACAGATTCCAAATGTTCACATGATATAAAATTCTACAATTATTCTT
>JAPXFY010000016.1:56728178-56730678 GCA_030674185.1 Monoplex corrugatus | reverse complement strand
CTACTTGTTTCTTTCCCTGTGTGCGGTGTGCGTGTGCGTGTTCGTTCCATTGACCGGTGCGTGTGTGTGTCGGTTGATACGTATACACTCGTGTAGACTGAAAATATGTGTGTGTGTACAATTCAGTTTAGACCGATCCATGCTCTCATTCTCTCACACAAAATACATACACAATGCCAGTCACCTGGATTCCACGATGTTATCCAACAGATTCAGATGTTTGCTGTGTTAGGAAAAAGAATCAACAATCAGATGTAGAGCTCTAAAACAAAGTATAGGCCTATACACATCTCTGATAAATCTCAGAAAAAATGAACGATTATCCATAACAAACAAACAAACAAACAAACAAACAAACAAACAAACAAACAAACAAACAAACAAACAGTCAAATGCTTCGTGAGTGGAGATAGGTAAGTCAGTGAATTAGGCTATAGAATGATGTGTTGGGTCAGACTGACTGGCTTACAGATCGAGTAACTTCACTAGTTAGTCCACTTCTTCCGCTGTTATGGCCAATCATGCACTATAATAAGTCTCGAGTGTTCTGAACGACTTCGCGTTGGCTTCGAAAAGGCTTAGGTTTAGCGCGAGTCAATGAATAGATTAAAGAATTAAAAAGAAATGTTTCATTGATTTTACTTTCAGCGGGGATGAGATCATTTTGAATAATGAGCCTCAACATTATTATGATTGTTATTGTTATTATGATTATGATTACTGCTATTCTTCTTCTTCTCATTAGTATTATTATCATCGTCGTTATTATTGTCATTGTTATTAATGTCATTATCATTATCATTATTGATATTATTATTATTATTGTTGTTATTATCATTGTCACCCATCCATGTCTATGGGTGAGCTGAGTCCACTGATGTACTATATATGTCTATGGTCACCGTCAGTTTCATGGCTTTCTGCAGACAGAGATGCATCAATTTTGTGTCACCTGCTGAATGTATTTTTTTTAAACAAATAACCAAACGAAACAACGAATGAATGAACAAACAAAGAAATAAACAAAGCAAGCAAGCAAGCAAGCAAGCAAAAAGACAAAGAAACAAAAATGAATAAATAGATGAATGCCAAAAATGTCTGAATGATTTTATGTGTGTGTGTGTGTGTGTGTGTGTGTGTGTGTGTGTGTGTGTGTGTGTGTGTGTGTGTGTGTGTGTGTGTGTGTGTGTGTGTGTGTGTGTGTGTGTGTGTGTGTGTGTGTGTGTGTGTGTGTGTGTGTGTGTGTGTGTGTGTGTGTGTGTTGTGTGTGTGTGTGTGTTGTGTCCTAAATATTCAAGAAATTATCCATAAAAGTCAAGACAGAGCGGCCTGGAGGGAGATGGTGGCATCCAGATGTGCAGCGCCGACACCGAACCCGGTAACGGCAACAGGTGAGACAGGTGAGTGTGCATACTCACTTGATTGCATTGGGCATGTAGTTGTTGTTTGGAGATGGTGCTGGGCCAGAACTCAGGCCAGTGCTAAGGACGAAATCTGTTGTTTTTGAATAGAAGTGTTAACGGAAAAGAAAAAGAAACGAAATATATTCGTGAATCAAGATCTTCTTCTTATCTCCCATGTAGCTTGACAGATAGTAGAGTGTTCTCCGGCCGGATGGTCCTCATGAGGGCGTTCTCGATGATGTGGTCTGCTATCCGATTGTTCATGCCACATTGATCCACGGGGAAGGCGGAATAACTTCAGTTTTGTTGCCACTTGGTTGTCAAGTCAGGATGTTCTGGGAAACACATAGGCTTCCTTTGCATGATATCGGTATGGTGGCAGGAGACAAGAGATAACACTGACCTCGGGTAGTGCCCTGTTAAGGAGATCATATGCCATATGGTTCGAAATGCTGGAGAATGACAGTGGCACATACTAAGCTGTCAACTTTTCACACAAGGAAACTGCAAATACTCCACCAAAATCTTCTGGACCCACACTAGCAGTCTGCAACCAGTAACTACTTGTCTGGTGTAATCCAGAGGCTATGGGCACTATCATCGTGAAAAGACAATGGAGAAGGATGAGGCACATCATCGGAGGAGAGCAAGATAATATCACCCGACTGCCCTTCACTGGATACCCAAAGAAAGCCGTAAGAGAGGAAAATCCAAGAACGCCTGGCGTCGTAAGAGAACCCTGAAACACACCTTGGATAGATCTATCACACAGAAGCTGGACCAGAACAGACAGAAGTGGCGGAACTTCGATGCTGCCCTCATTGCCAGGGGCAAAATGGTCAGCAAGTAAGTTGTCCAACACAGGCATTTCTGTACCTATTGCAATTCACTCCTGTCTGGTCTTCCTGCCTCCACCATTCACATCCTACAGCGCATTCAAAACAATGCTGTACGCCTTGTACTCAAAAAGAAAAAAGCTGACCACATATCTCCTCTCCTGGCACAACTTCACTGGCTCCCTGTATCAAAGCGCATACAGTACAAACTAGACACCATGTGCTACAAAAGCCTCAATAACGCAGCCCCCGATTACCTGT
>JAPXFY010000016.1:56713178-56720678 GCA_030674185.1 Monoplex corrugatus | reverse complement strand
ATAACCATCATTGCTAGTCAAATGTATAACCATGATTTGCTAGTCAAATGTATAATACCATGATTGTTAGTCAAATGTATAACCATGATTGCTAGTGAAATGATATAACCATGATTGCTAGTCAATGTATAACCATGATTGCTAGTCAAATGTAAAACCATGATTGCTAGTCAAATGCATAACAATGATTGTTAGTCAAATGTATAACCATGATTGCTAGTGAAATGTATGACCATGATTGCTAGTCAAATGTATAACCATGATTGCTAGTCAAATGTATAACCACCATTGCTAGTCAAATGTATAACCATGATTGCTAGTCAAATGTATAACCACCATTGCTAGTCAAATGTATAACCACCATTGCTAGTCAAATGTATAACCACCATTGCTAGTCAAATGTATGACCATGATTGCTAGTCAAATGTATAACCATGATTGCTAGTCAAATGTATAACCATCATTGCTGGTCAAATGTATAACCATGATTGCTAGTGAAATGTATAACCACCATTGCTAGTGAAATGTATAACCATGATTGCTAGTGAAATGTATAACCATGATTGTTAGTCAAATGTATAACCATCATTGCTAGTGAAATGAATAACCATGATTGCTAGTGAAATGTATAACCATGATTGTTAGTCAAATGTATAACCATCATTGCTAGTCAAATGTATAACCATCATTGCTAGTCACATGTATAACCATGATTGCTAGTGAATTGTATAACCACGATTGCTAGTCACATGTATAACCATGATTGTTAGTGAAATGTATAACCATGATTGTTAGTGAAATGTATAACCACCATTGCTAGTCAAATGTATAACCATGATTGTTAGTGAAATGTATAACCATGATTGTTAGTCAAATGTATAACCACCATTGCTAGTCACATGTATAACCATGATTGTTAGTGAAATGTATAACCATGATTGCTAGTCAAATGTATAACCACCATTGCTAGTCAAATGTATAACCATGATTGTTAGTCAAATGTATAACCATGATTGCTAGTCAAATGTATAACCATGATTGCTAGTCAAATGTATAACCATGATTGCTAGTCAAATGTATAACCATGATTGCTAGTCAAATGTATAACCATGATTGCTAGTCAAATGTATAACCATGATTGCTAGTCAAATGTATAACCATGATTGCTAGTCAAATGTATAAACCATGATTGCTAGTCAAATGTATAACCACCATTGCTAGTCAAATGTATAACCATGATTGCTAGTCAAATGTATAACCATGATTGCTAGTCAAATGTATAACCACGATTGCTAGTCAAATGTATAACCATGATTGTTAGTCAAATGTATAACCATGATTGTTAGTCAAATGTATAACCATGATTGTTAGTCAAATGTATAACCATGATTGCTAGTGAAATGAATAACCATGATTGCTAGTCACATGTATAACCATGATTGTTAGTCAAATGTATAACCACCATTGCTAGTCAAATGTATAACCATGATTGCTAGTCAAATGTATAACCATAATTGCTAGTCAAATGTATAACCATAATTGCTAGTCAAATGTATAACCATGATTGCTAGTCAAATGTATAACCATGATTGCTAGTCAAATGTATAACCATAATTGCTAGTCAATGTATAACCATAATTGCTAGTCAAATGTATAACCATGATTGCTAGTCAAATGTATAACCATAATTGCTAGTCAAATGTATAGCCATGATTGCTAGTCAAATGTATAACCATGATTGTTAGTCAAATGTATAACCATGATTGCTAGTGAAATGTATAACCATGATTGCTAGTCAAATGTATAACCATGATTGCTAGTCAAATGTATAACCATGATTGCTAGTCAAATGAATAACCCTGATTGATAGTCAATGTATAACCATGATTGTTAGTCAAATGTATAACCATGATTGCTAGTGAAATGTATAACCACCATTGCTAGTGAAATGTATAACCATGATTGCTAGTCAAATGTATGACCATGATTGCTAGTCAAATGTATAACCACCATTGCTAGTGAAATGTATAACTATGATTGCTAGTCAAATGTATAACCACCATTGCTAGTGAAATGTAAGACCATGATTGCTAATCAAATGTATAACCATGATTGCTAGTCAAATGTATAACCATGATTGCTAGTCAAATGTATGACCACCATTGCTAGTCAAATGTATAACCATGATTGCTAGTCAAATGTATAACCATGATTGCTAGTCAAATGTATAACCATGATTGTTAGTCAAATGTATAACCACCATTGTTAGTCAAATGTATAACCATGATTGCTAGTGAAATGTATAACCATGATTGCTAGTCAAATGTATAACCATGGTTGCTAGTCAAATGTATAACCATGATTGTTAGTCAAATGTATAACCATGATTGCTAGTCAAATGTATAACCATGATTGCTAGTCAAATGTATGACCATGATTGCTAGTCAAATGTATAACCATGATTGTTAGTCAAATGTATAACCATGATTGTTAGTCAAATGTATAACCATGATTGTTAGTCAAATGTATAACCATGATTGTTAGTCAAATGTATAACCATGATTGCTAGTGAAATGAATAACCATGATTGCTAGTCACATGTATAACCATTATTGTTAGTCACATGTATAACCACCATTGCTAGTCATATGTATAACCATGATTGCTAGTCAAATGTATAACCATAATTGCTAGTCAAATGTATAACCATAATTGCTAGTCAAATGTATAACCATGATTGCTAGTCAAATGTATAACCATGATTGCTAGTCAAATGTATAACCATAATTGCTAGTCAATGTATAACCATAATTGCTAGTCAAATGTATAACCATGATTGCTAGTCAAATGTATAACCATAATTGCTAGTCAAATGTATAGCCATGATTGCTAGTCAAATGTATAACCATGATTGTTAGTCAAATGTATAACCATGATTGCTAGTGAAATGTACAACCATGATTGCTAGTCAAATGTATGACCATGATTGCTAGTCAAATGTATAACCATCATTGCTAGTCAAATGAATAACCATGATTGCTAGTCAAATGTATAACCATGATTGTTAGTCAAATGTATAACCATGATTGCTAGTCAAATGTATAACCATGATTGTTAGTCAAATGTATAACCATGATTGTTAGTCAAATGTATAACCATGATTGTTAGTCAATGTATAAACCATAATTGCTAGTCAAATGTATAACCATGATTGCTAGTGAATTGTATAACCATGATTGCTAGTGAAATGCATAACCATCATTGCTAATCAAATGTATAATCATGATTGTTAGTCAAATGTATAACCATGATTGCTAGTGAATTGTATAACCATGATTGCTAATGAAATGTATAACCATCATTGCTAGTCAAATGTATAACCATGATTGCTAGTCAAATGTATAACCATGTTGTTAGTGAATTGTATAACCATGATTGCTAGTGAAATGTATAACCATGATTGCTAGTGAAATGTATAACCATGATTGCTAGTCACATGTATAACCATGATTGCTAGTCAAATGCATAACAATGATTGCTAGTCAAATGTATAACCATGATTGCTAGTCAAATGTATAACCATGATTGCTCGTCAAATGTATAACCATGATTGCTAGTCAAATGTATAACCATGATTGTTAGTCAAATGTATAACCATGATTGCTAGTCAAATGTATAACAATGATTGCTAGTCAAATGTATAACCATGATTGTTAGTCAAATGTATAACCATGATTGCTAGTCAAATGTATAACCATCATTGCTAGTCAAATGTATAACCATGATTGCTAGTCAAATGTATAACCACCATTTGACTAGCAATCATTGTTAGTCAAATGTATAACCATGATTGCTAGTCAAATGTATAACCATAATTGCTAGTCAAATGTATAGCCATGATTGCTAGTCAAATGTATAGCTATGATTGTTAGTCAAATGTATAACCATGATTGCTAGTCAAATGTATAACCATCATTGCTAGTGAAATGAATAACCATGATTGCTAGTCAATGTATAACCATGATTGCTAGTCAAATGTATAACCATGATTGCTAGTGAAATGTATAACCACCATTGCTAGTGAAATGTATAACCATGATTGCTAGTCAAATTATAACCATGATTGCTAGTCAAATGTATAGCCACATTGCTAGTGAAATGTATAACCATGATTGCTAGTCAAATGTATAACCACCATTGCTAGTGAAATGTATGACCACGATTGCTAGTCAAATGTATAACCATGATTGCTAGTCAAATGTATAACCATGATTGCTAGTCAAATGTATGATCACCATTGCTAGTCAAATGTATAACCATGATTGCTAGTGAAATGTATAACCATGATTGCTAGTCAAATGTATAACCATGATTGTTAGTCAAATGTATAACCACCATTGTTAGTCAAATGTATAACCATGATTGTTAGTCAAATGTATAACCACCATTGCTAGTGAAATGTATAACCATGATTGCTAGTCAAATGTATAACCATGATTGCTAGTCAAATGTGTAACCATGATTGTTAGTGAAATGTATGACCATGATTGCTAGTCAAATGTATAACCACCATTGCTAGTCAAATGTATAACCATGATTGCTAGTGAAATGTATAACCACCATTTGACTAGCAATCATTGTTAGTCAAATGTATAACCATGATTGTTAGTCAAATGTATAACCATCATTGCTAGTCAAATGTATAGCAATGATTGCTAGTCAAATGTATAACCACGATTGCTAGTCAAATGTATAACCATGATTGCTAGTGAAATGTATAACCATGATTGTTAGTCAAATGTATAACCATCATTGCTAGTCAATGTATAACCATGATTGTTAGTCAAATGTATAACCATGATTGTTAGTCAAATGTAAAACCATGATTGCTAGTCAAATGTATAATCATGATTGCTAGTCAAATGTATAATCATGATTGCTAGTCAAATGTATAACCATGATTGCTAGTCAAATGTATAACCATGATTGCTAGTCAAATGTATAATCATGATTGCTAGTCAAATGTATAACCACGATTGCTAGTCAAATGTATAACCATGATTGCTATTCAAATGTATAACCATGATTGCTAGTCAAATGTATGATCACCATTGCTAGTCAAATGTATAACCATGATTGCTAGTCAAATGTATAACCATGATTGCTAGTCAAATGTATAACCATGATTGTTAGTCAAATGTATAACCACCATTGTTAGTCAAATGTATAACCATGATTGTTAGTCAAATGTATAACCACCATTGGTAGTGAAATGTATAACCATGATTGCTAGTCAAATGTATAACCATGATTGCTAGTCAAATGTGTAACCATGATTGTTAGTGAAATGTATGACCATGATTGCTAGTCAAATGTATAACCACCATTGCTAGTCAAATGTATAACCATGATTGCTAGTGAAATGTATAACCATGATTGTTAGTGAAATGTATAACCATGATTGCTAGTCAAATGTATGACCATGATTGCTAGTCAAATGTATAACCACGATTGCTAGTGAAATGTATAACCATGATTGCTAGTGAAATTATAACCATGATTGCTAGTGAAATGTATAACCACGATTGCTAGTCAAATGTATAACCATGATTGCTAGTCAAATGTAAAACCATAATTGCTAGTCAAATGTATAACCACCATTGATAGTCAAATGTATAACCATGATTGCTAGTCAAATGTGTAACCATGATTGTTAGTGAAATGTATGACCATGATTGCTAGTCAAATGTATAACCACCATTGCTAGTCAAATGTATAACCATGATTGCTAGTGAAATGTATAACCACGATTGCTAGTGAAATGTATAACCATGATTGCTAGTGAAATTATAACCATGATTGCTAGTGAAATGTATAACCACGATTACTAGTGAAATGTATAACCATGATTGCTAGTGAAATTATAACCATGATTGCTAGTGAAATGTATAACCACGATTGCTAGTCAAATGTATAACTATGATTGCTAGTCAAATGTATAACCATAATTGCTAGTCAAATGTATAACCACCATTGATAGTCAAACGTATAACTATGATTTCTAGTCAAATGTATAACCACGATTGTTAGTCAAATGTATAACCATGATTGCTAGTCAAATGTATAACCATGATTGTTAGTGAATTGTATAACCATGATTGCTATTCAAATGTATAATCATGATTGCTAGTCAAATGTATAATCATGATTGCTAGTCAAATGTATAACCATGATTGCTAGTCAAATATATAACCATGATTGGTAGTCAAATGTATAACCATGATTGTTAGTCAAATGTATAACCATGATTGCTAGTCAAATGTATAACCATGATTGTTAGTCAAATGTATAACCATGATTGTTAGTCAAATGTATAACCATGATTGCTAGTCAAATGTATAACCATGATTGTTAGTCAAATGTATAACCATCATTGCTAGTCAAATGTATAACCATGATTGCTAGTCAAATGTATAACCATGATTGCTAGTCAAATGTATAACCATGATTGTTAGTGAAATGTATAACTATCATTGCTAGTGAAATGTATAACCATGATTGCTAGTCAAATGTATAACCATGATTGCTAGTCAAATGTATAACCATGATTGTTAGTGAAATGTATAACCATCATTGCTAGTGACATGTATAACCATGATTGCTAGTGAATTGTATAACCATGATTGCTAGTGAAATGAATAACCATTATTGCTAGTCAATGTATAACCATAATTGCTAGTCAAATGTATAACCATGATTGCTAGTGAATTGTATAACCATGATTGCTAGTGAAATGTATAACCACCATTGCTAGTCAAATGTATAACCATGATTGTTAGTCAAATGTATAACCATGATTGTTAGTGAATTGTATAACCATGATTGCTAGTGAAATGTATAACCATCATTGCTAGTCAAATGTATAACCATGATTGTTAGTCAAATGTATAACCATGATTGTTAGTGAATTGTATAACCATGATTGCTATGAAATGTATAACCATGATTGTTAGTCAAATGTATAACCATGATTGTTAGTCAAATGTATGACCATGATTGTTAGTCAAATGTATAACCATGATTGCTAGTCAAATGTATAACCATGATTGCTAGTCAAATGTATAACCACCATTGCTAGTCAAATGTATAACCATGATTGCTAGTCAAATGTATAACCACCATTGCTAGTCAAATGTATAACCATGATTGTTAGTCAAATGTATAACCATGATTGCTAGTCAAATGTATAACCATGATTGTTAGTCAAATGTATAACCATCATTGCTAGTCAAATGTATAACCATCATTGCTAGTCAAATGTATAACCATGATTGCTAGTCAAATGTATAACCATGATTGCTAGTCAAATGTATAACCATGATTGTTAGTCAAATGTATAACCATGATTGCTAGTGAAATGTATAACCATGATTGCTAGTCAAATGTATAACCACCATTGATAGTCAAATGTATAACCATGATTGTTAGTCAAATGTATAA
>JAPXFY010000016.1:56688178-56710678 GCA_030674185.1 Monoplex corrugatus | reverse complement strand
TGAGGGTAGGGAGGAGAGTTTGGAGTTCACAGTTTGAAGTTTGTTCAAGAGGGATTCATCGCACTGCGGCATCTCCATATGCGCTGCACCCAAATCTGCCAGCCATGATCTGGCAGACCCTTAGGCCTGTGCAAAACCCGATGAGCTGGAAAGGGCTTGTGATGGGAAAGAGGGGGAAAAAGGACCTATGAAACACTCAGCTTATACTACCATACTGTAGATTATTATTTGTATGCGATACCGGTCGCCAAAGGCTTCTGGTCAACCCAGCAACCAAACTTACGAAGATAAAATGTTGAACTGCAAATTTAAGTTTATCGTTTTGTATCTTTGGTATGGACTTTTACGTGGTATCAGGAGTGGATCACCTTTCGTGTCTTCATTCCTGCTCGCTCCAAGCCTGACAAAATGGGTGAAATGACTTTCTCTTCAAACAATTGTTATCCCTTGTCCCTGGTTATCAAAATACCAGACTTTCTCTTTAAACAATTGTTATCCCTTGTCCCTGGTCATCAAATACCAGACTTTCTCTTTAAACAATTGTTATCCCTTATCCCTGGTCATCAAAATATCAGACTTTCTCTTTAAACAATTGTTATCCCTTGTCCCTGGTCATCAAAATACCAGACTTTCTCTTTAACAATTGTTATCCTTGTCCCCTGGTTATCAAAATACCAGACTTTCTCTTTAAACAATTGTTATCCCTTGTCCCTGGTCATCAAAATACCAGACTTTCTCTTTAAACAATTGTTATCCCTTGTTCCCTGTCATCAAAATACCAGACTTCTCTTTAAACAATTGTTATCCCTTGTTCCCTGGTCATCAAAATACCAGACTTTCTCTTTAAACAATTGTTATCCCTTGTTCCCTGGTCATCAAAATACCAGACTTTCTCTAAACAATTGTTATCCCTTGTTCCCTGGTCATCAAAATACCAGACTTTCTCTTTAAACAATTGTTATCCCTTGTCCCTGGTCATCAAAATACCAGACTTTCTCTTTAAACAATTGTTATCCCTTGTTCCCTGGTCATCAAAATACCAGACTTTCTCTTTAAACAAATGTTATCCCTTGTCCCCTGTCATCAAAATACCAGACTTCTCTTTAAACAATTGTTATCCCTTGTCCTCTGGTCATCAAAATACCAGACTTTCTCTTAAACAATTGTTATCCCTTGTCCTCTGGTCATCAAAATACCAGAACAATGGGAACACCAAGATGGGCAGCGAACAGGCCAGTTTTTAATGTTGTGCGCTGGGACTGAACTAGACATAATCAGATCTTAATTCCAAGGCTACATGTAACACAGTACTTACAGCCCTTTTTTCCCCCCCTGAAAATAGATGTCTAAACATGATCGAGCGTGGTTGCCAAAGGGACGGGCGTCAGGTTGTACTCCTGGCTTGAACACATTGACCCAGGCCACCCAGCTGTCAATGGACGCATGTCCCTCTTTGGACACAGGCAAGATTAAGCAGGAGTGGTGGTGGTGGTGGGGGAGAGATGGGCACCGCCCTCATAACGCTGTTCATGACAGAAGCTGAGGTCTCTTCGGAACCAGAAAAACAAAAACAAAAAACAAACAAACAACAAACAAACAAACAAACAAACAAAAACAAAAACAAACAACAACCCCCCCCCCCCCACAAATAGAATCAGCAGGACGAAGCACTAGTGGACGAAGCAGCAAGGGTTTAATTTCAGTCTTTTTCTCCTGATTTTTGTATTTACTGTTTATTTGTCTGTGATCTTACGTTTAAGCTTGACAAAGGCCAGTTGGCCTAAAATTTGTGCTTGTCTTGTCTGGTTGTGTTAAATAAGCGTTCTGATTCTTTTTTCGTGTTACTCTTTTCTTTCTGTTTCCTGTTTGCTTGAACGTGGGCAGTCCCAGTTGTTGAGGCCTCTTCGTTAAGTAACACCTGGCTCTTCAACCACCGCTCAGGTAAGGGGGGGAACATGTATCGTTAGTTTCTGTTTCTGTTTCACAGCATGACGTCTCCGTGCTGGGAATAAATTCCAAACGCACTGGTGCCATGTGATCGGAGAAGATCCAAAAAATGATCATGGCATAAACCTTAAGCCTGCGCATAAGCTCTACGTGTTAACTCAAAGTACAATAACAAAATCATAGGTTAGAAATCGTTATATTCTGAATTTTCCGTCTGCACTCTTCGCATTCTTCTTCTTGCGATCGAGCTTGGTGATGTCTCCAGTGGTCAATGTGTCCATCTGGGGTATGTCTGTAAGCACATTGTTCTGGACCCCCACATTCTCAAGGCAACAGAAGTGGAAGGGAAAATGTGGAAGGAATGTTTTGAAAATGTACGGGTGAATGGACTATAAAAAAACAACACTTGAAAGGAAGAGGTAGTCATTAAAAAAGTGTACATTTCTAGTACAGAATTTCCGGAAGGTGAGGATTCATTTGTCTTGAGTAAACCCTTGGCATCCCATAGGAGATTGTCCACATCCAAAATGTTTTTTTTAACTTTAAAGACATCGTTTCCATACATGTTCATCAAACACCTTTTTTTTTGTTAGTCGATGATTAATTCAATAAGAAACATACTTCAACGCGTGTACAACGTTTACTTTCAACACACACAAACAATTTGCCGTGTCACAAGACAGCAGTGCTAGGGGCTTAACACACACACACACACACACACACACACACACACACACACACAACACACACACACACACATAAACACACACACACACACACACACACACACACACACACACACACACACACACACACACCACACACACACACGCACATACACACACGAGCAAAAACCAAAATGGTCAAACTGTTCTAACAATCTCCATTTTTATACAACACTTATTACAAAAATCCAGACATCATACTTGTGAAGATCACTGTGACCTCAGATAAGGTTCAGATCAAATCATACTTAACGTCAACTGAGAACAGCAGTAGACTGTCATAAAAGTAAAAACAGAAATAAAATTTTTAGAATTTCTCGAGAAAATCATGTAGACACATTTTCCTGGAAAAGTGCTGTTTGTCATCATCATCATCATCATCATCAAGTGCCCTGCCACATGGCGTTGCGATCATGGCCCTCCATATGTATCTATCCCTTGTTGTCGCAAGCACATCTTCCATACTCTCTGTCCTCAGCCTACCTGCAAGTCCGTCCAATATTTTTTCCCTGGGTCTACCTGGTGCTCTCTTTCCCTCCAGTTTTCCTGTTGTGACCAGGTGCTCTAATTTCCCCTTCCTCATACAATGGCCTATAAATGTTGCCCGTCTTTTCCTAACCTTCCGTATGAATAATCTTCTTGTGTCTGCCTCCATCAAGACTGTCTCGCTTGTTTTCTTTGCTGTCCATGGAACTCTCAACATTCTTCTCAGAAACCACATCTCGGCTGCCTCAATCTTGTTGTGGCTTTGCTTGTTGACTGTCCACGCCTCACAACCGTATGATATTGGTGCTGATTGTAGGCACGTTTTTGTGGTTTCTGTCATCTTGACCATGAGATCACGACTTCTAAACATAGGCGTTCGTTACTCTTTACACAGTCCACATCTTTGACCTGAATTTGTTAAAAATCTATACAGAAACAGCTGAACAAAATGTGGTCCCTTATGTTCATCACACAGAGACACACAGACACACAATTCTCTCCGATCGATATGAAACGATATGTTTTTTTCTTTTCTTTAAAAGGAGATTAAAAAAAAGAGTATAACTTTGCAGATGGCAGTAGTATGACAACGTTAAAAATCGATATAAATCAGCACCTTTAAAAAAAGTTCTCCGTGTATCTACATGCAACTAAGGTCCACAGAAAAAACAAAGTGAAATAAATAGAAATATACAGCGTCGGGAGAGTGAACTGAGTGTACTGATGTGCTTTTATATTAATACTTCATACTGCTTAATGTACGTGAAATTCGTCCAATTTATTGTGTTTATAGCGCAGCTGATCACAGATCTCATGTAAATATTGAAAGCACGCAAGACCAGCCAATCAATTAACCAACTAATTATTCATCCAACCAGCCAACCTATCAACGAAATACAGTACAGGTAAAATTTAGGTTTTAAAACAGACACACAATTAGACATCATGTATTTTTCATGTATGCATTTTTTTCTGCTTCTGAGCTTCTTGCTAACATGAACATAACATATGAAAAAAAAAAAAACCGAGCAGAATAAACAACATAAACATAGAAAACTTTCAGTTATATTTGAAGGATAAAACAGAAATAACAGAGATAAATACTAGACTGATTTCTAAGTTTCCTGCTAATACGGAAAAAAAGAAAGAAAAGAAAAAAAGAAAAAGAAAAAAAAAAAAGAAGACCCATACCAAACTAAATATAAGAAATATACAATAAATAACACACATTTTGGAAAAAGTTAATTTTCAAATTTAACAACAGAAACATAAGCAAAGAGCACAAAGTCAAAAATCATAATTTTTTTCCTGATGTTTGAGCCTCTTGTTAACGTTAACAGTCCCGATTCGACAAACTCCCCTTGAACAAAATGCAAACTGTTAACTTAACGAAAGGTATAAAATAACATTTGGAATGAATCATGCAAATATACAAAAAACAATTAGCTTTTAAAGTTTAAAACAACAACAACAACAAAACAACAACAATAACAACGACGACGACTACAACAACAACGACGATGAAACAACCAGAAAGCAAGCAGAAAACTGGAAATAAATATTACATATTTTTCTTTAAGAGGTCCGAGTTTCCTGCCGACATAAAACAACGCGTGAAACAAAACAGATACCAAATCATACGAAAAGAGCAAGTTGTAAGTTTGTTGTCAAGTCGTAAACAGAAACACAAGCAGACAACTTGTCAAAAATACTGTATGCATTTTTTTTTTATGTCTGAACGTGTTGTTCAGAAAAGCAACATCAACCAAATATGAACTTAAAGGCAAGAAAGAAATTAAAAATTCATTTCAAAGTTAAAAAACAGGAACAGAAGCACGCAACAGGAAATAGATATTACACTCTTTCCTCACATCATAGCTTTTTTCATGAAAAGAAAAAGCAGAATACAACAAAATGCAGAATACATTATATAAGAAGAGAATAAATCATAGACTGAACAACACGAAATGTAGCGAAATACAAGTTAAAATCTAAGGATAAAACAGAAAAAAAGTAGCATACAAAATGATTATATATATATAAGGTTTTGAAAACCTGATGTTAATCTGGTGTTTAATTTCTTTATTACATAAATCAAAGCGTACACCGAAAAAATAAATTTAAAATACATAATAATACAAACAAGACAAGCCACACATCATATTTTAAAGTTGGGAACAGAAGTGCAAGCAGACAAACTGAAACAAAAAGTACATTTCTTTTTCCTGATATCTGAGCACCTTCTTGCTGCCATAAACGAAACTGCACCAAACAAAATATTTAATAAGATGATAATAGAACAAACTAAAAATTAGACACATGAACACAGACAAAGAACATGGAATACAGGCTTCACCCTTTTTCTTTGTGTCTGAGCCTCTTGCTAAGTAGTATGAAACATAACATACATGTACTGTATGCACCAAAATACACAATACACAATAAGAACCGACCAAGCCATATGTTAAATCTTAAAATTAAAACACGAACACAGACAACATGATAGAAATACTGCGCGTGTTGTTGTTTTTTCTCCCGATGTCTCAGCTTCTTGCTGACATGAAACAGAATGCACCAAATAAGATATAGAATAATCACAACAAATATTGCAAACTGCAAACTTCAAATTTCAAAGGAAAATAGAAACACAAGCAGACAATATGAAATCAACACTACTCATTTTTGTGTGATATCTGAACCTTTTCTTAAAATCAAGCGAAGAGTACCAAACAAAGCATACAATAAAACTGACAAATATAGCAAACAACTTACACATATAGCAAACTGAAGGTTAAATCTTAGGATTAAAAACAGTAAAGAAGCAGAAAAATGAAGTAAATACCACAACTATAAGTTAAATTTTAGGATTAAAAATAACACATAGGCAGAAAAATGAAGTACATATACATACCACGAGTGTAACTAAATTTTGGGACTAAAAATAGTAAATAAGCAGCGTGATTTTTCTCTGAGCCTTGTGTTACATGAAGCACGACGTATGAAAGATAATATACAAAAGATAGTAGAAATACATCAAACTATGAGTTAAATTCTAAAGTTTAAAATACAAACGCGAACAGACAATATGAAATAAATACTACACCTCTTTTCGGATGTCCGAGCTTCTTGCTAATAACTAACACAACGCATAAATAAAAACATGCGACATATAAGACAAACAGAGTAGTTATAATTGCCGTCATTATTTGTCTGTATTACTCTGATTGCAGGTAAAATTATACGTCTGTCGTATCGCTTATGTAGGTGCCGACGTTAAACTCCAAATTAAACAAAAAACACAAACAGAGCAAACTGTGAGTTAGATTTTAAGTCATTAATGATGCAGATATAACAAACTACAAGTTATGTTTTAAGTTTGTTAATATCTATTGTTGTTTCTTGAATCCAAAAAGACACCCAGTTTAAGATTAGAAAAATATGTCGCATCAGAATGAGGATAACAGTGAGAATATGTCGTATCAGAATGGGGATAACAGTGAGAATATGTCGTATCAGAATGGGGATAACAGTGAGAATATGTCGTATCAGAATGGGGATAACAGTGAGAATATGTCGTATCAGAATGGGGATAACAGTGAGAATATGTCGTATCAGAATGGGGATAACAGTGAGAATATGTCGTATCAGAATGGGGATAACAGTGAGAATATGTCGTATCAGAATGGGGATAACAGTGAGAATATGTCGTATCAGAATGGGGATAACAGTGAGAATATGTCGTATCAGAATGGGGATAGCAGTGAGAATATGTCGTATCAGAATGGGGATAACAGTGAGAATATGTCGTATCAGAATGGGGATAACAGTGAGAATATGTCGTATCAGAATGGGGATAACAGTGAGAATATGTCGTATCAGAATGGGGATAACAGTGAGAATATGTCGTATCAGAATGGGGATATGAATGCTTTTTCTGGCCTCATACATGTCTAAAACAAGTGGGGGTAACAGTATTATTTAAAGGTACCTTTGAGTTTAAAATTTAAAAAAAAGTTGAAAAGAATATTGGCAACTTCATCATCATCATATACATGACTACTACAGAGAAAGACATTGTTGTGATAATTATTCATGGACCAATCAGAAACAGCACTTTATTTTATGAAATTTAATTAATTAACAGAAAAAGGAAGAACGATAGTCAAAATCATTTGTTAGTATGGGATTGGAATCTTGTTTTTGACCCATATTAATACTGTAACTACAGCAAATATTATTTTGAAAACAAAGAAAGCAGCAGAAAAATCATGCTACATTTTAATCTAAAATATGTATGTAGAGAAAAAAAATCCACAGGATGAACAGTCGCCGTCGTATAGTGATTAGCACAAACAGTCTACCGATTGGAAGGTTGTGGGTTCGATTCCCTATCAGTCACTTCAAAAATCATTGTGGGACTTTACGGCTCAAACCGGCTCCTGCTCAAAATGAGTGTGCTATGGGTTTACTGGGAAGACTGGGATCGCCACAGTCGAGTCTAGTCCATTTTACGGATGCGTCGTTAAGGGTGTTGGTCAAATCTTCTGACTGTATCTCTCGGGCCTGGTTGACGCCAGGATATATTATGATAGTAAGCGTAGAGGACAGCCCTGTCACGCAGCCCCACTCCTAGATGGAACTCCATAGCATCATAATTATCAGATTATCATCCTCATCGTCATCTTCATCATGGCATTGTAAAAGCTGTTCCAGCTTCTGTGGCCATGAAGATGGCGTAGAGGGGGAAAAGGATGAGCACAAATGTAGCTTCCCTAAGAGCAATGACCCTTAAAATATTTTCGAACAATCCACAGGAATAATACTTTATCTGGCAAAAAAGAAAGAAAGAAACAAACAAAAACAACAAGAACAAACAAAAACAACAAAAGCAAACAAAAATAAACAAACAAAAAACCCTACACACAAACAAACAAACAAACAAACAACAAACAAACAAACAAACCACAAACCCCCCACAAAACAACAACAACAAACGACGACAACAACAACGACAACAAAACACACACACACACACACACACACACACACACACATACACACACACACACACACACACACACACACACACACACACACACACACACACACACACCGCACATACACACACACACAAAAACAAACAAACAACAAACAGACAAAAAAAACCCGCCAGAAAAGCAAAATAGACTACATTTTTTTCCTACTCTGAGAAAACATTATGAGGAATTTTAAAGACGCAAGACATTTTGTCTCACCACTGTACAGCAGAATAACATCATCCGGACTGTCCTTCACTAGACACCAGAAGGAAGACAGCAGGACAACATCACCCGGACTGTCCTTCACTAGACATCAGAAGGAAGACAGCAGGATAACATCGCCCGGACTGTCCTTCACTGGACACCAGAAGGAAGACAGCATCGCCCGGACTGTCCTTCACTAGACATCAGAAGGAAGACAGCAGGATAACATCACCCGGACTGTCCTTCACTAGACACCAGAAGGAAGACAGCAGGATAACATCGCCCGGACTGTCCTTCACTAGACACCAGAAGGAAGACAGCAGGATAACATCGCCCGGACTGTCCTTCACTACATACCAGAAGGAAGACAGCAGGACAACATCACCCGGACTGTCCTTCACTAGACACCAGAAGGAAGACAGCAGGAAAACATCACCCAGACTGTCCTTCACTAGACATCAGAAGGAAGACAGCAGGACAACATCACCTGGACTGTCCTTCACTAGACATCAGAAGGAAGACAGCAGGATAACATCACCCGGACTGTCCTTCACTAGACACCAGAAGGAAGACAGCAGGACAACATCACCCGGACTGTCCTTCACTAGACACCAGAAGGAAGACAGCAGGATAACATCGCCCGGACTGTCCTTCACTAGACACCAGAAGGAAAACAGCAGGACAACATCACCTGGACTGTCCTTCACTAGACACCAGAAGGAAGACAGCAGGACAACATCACCCGGACTGTCCTTCACTAGACACCAGAAGGAAGACAGCAGGATAACATCGCCCGGACTGTCCTTCACTACATACCAGAAGGAAGACAGCAGGACAACATCACCCGGACTGTCCTTCACTAGACACCAGAAGGAAGACAGCAGGACAACATCACCTGGACTGTCCTTCACTAGACACCAGAAGGAAGACAGCAGGATAACATCGCCCGGACTGTCCTTCACTAGACACCAGAAGGAAGACGTAAGAGAGGAAGACCTAAGAACACCTTGTGACAAACACCAAGAGACCCTTACCCTTAAGGCCCTGAAACACAATTGGAATACAGAGGCCGGCCCAGAAGAGACAGAAGCAAAAACCTTTCGTTGCTACCTTATATGCCAGTAGCATAATGGACGATGAGTAAGTATATCTTTGGTAATTATGAAATTAAAATTCGGAAGAAGCACAAAGCGTAACAGGTTTAGGAAAGTGAACTGTTTATTATCGAAAGAAAACAACACATAAAGGAAATACATCAATAGACGATATCATCTTAGCATGTTCTACTGGCATTTTGATAAAGTTATAATTAACAATGCTTTCTATGTGTGTGTGTGTGTGTTTTTTTTTTCTTAATGAAAAGAAACCTCGTGTGTCAGACAAATTATTCATAGAATTTTTACTGATGAAAATAAAACCTAGAACAATAAGTTCACGCGATGGTAGGGAAAAAACAGAAAGAAAGAAAAAGAAAGGAACAGAGAAGAAAATGACAGAGTACACTATAATAAGAAAATAGAAAAAGAAAGAAAAACAAAAAATAAGAAAGCAACAGAAAAAAATGACAGAGTACACGATGATAAGGAAAAAAAGAAGAAAAAAAGAAAAGAAAAAGAAAGCAATACTGAAAAAATGACAGAGCACATGATAATAATAAAAAAAAAAGAAAAAGAAAGCAGAGAATATATTGACAGAATACTCGAAGATAAGGAAATACAAAAAAAAAAAAAGAAAAAAAAAAAAAAAAAAAAAGAAAGAAAGCAGCAGAAAAAATGACAGAGTATACGATGACACGAAAAAAATAAAGAAAGCAACAGAGAAAAAAATGACAACGTATGTTGAGTAGAGAAATCGAACGATTGACGAAACAAACAAAGAAACAAACAAGAAAGCAAACAAACAAACCAACCAACAAACAAAATCAACAACCAACCAACCAACCAACCAATCAACCAATCAACCAACCAACAACCAACAACAACCAACCAACCAACCAACCAACCAACCAACCAACCAACCAACCAACCAACCAACCAACCAACCAACCAACCAGCCAACCAACCAAACAAACATCACTGACCACCATGAATTAGTCTAGTTTCTGCAAGTACGGTAAACCCTAAGACCTAGCCAGAGCGCAGGGTTTGTACCCTCACACAGGCTCATGGCATGTTGGCCATGGTTCATGTATATCCTTCCATCACATGGCATTATAATGTTAGTAAATATGGAATCATCCCAGTGCGGCAAAATCATATTTGAGAACACTGAAACAAAAGCTGAAACATTGGTACGATTGAAATACGTTTAATCCAATCCAACTGAAAACAGCAGCCACGTTTTGATACCAAAGACAGACAGAAATTGCTCAGTGTTACAAAATACAACATGTAAAAATCATGTGCTTAAATATTTGTTAGTTCAGAGAAATCAAAACAAAAGAAGTTGCGTAACAGTAGATGGAAATTTTTCCCCCGTATTTTGGAAAAGATACTTTGTTAATAAAAGTAAAACTAAATAGTTGGTTACCATGGAGCTCTCACTGATGAAAATGAATATAACGAAGGAAGTAAATGCATCCATGAAAAGCTGTAGACAGACGACAAAAATGTTTTTTTGTATGAATCATCGCACGTAACACTTTGACCCCGGCACCCTGTCCACCGGTATCCTGCATTGTCAACCATGCTAGCAAAGCAAAAACTTAACCATTTGATTCCCTCACCCTATCCACCAGTTTCCCGCAGGAAGCTGGGGGATAGGGTTAGGGAATCAAAGAGTTAAAAATTTGCAGTTGGTAGGTAGGGTGCAGAAGACAAAGGGTTAATTTTGAACGTTTATGAACTAAGTAACCGAATAATGACATGCAGCTTTCAAAACAAAATGGCTGTCGTATCTATCATACTAAAATCTCTTGCATATCTACAACATTGAAAATGCTTGTTCTCGCCGAAACTGAACCGTGTTTATTTCTTAATTGTGTTTATTTGAGTTTGTGTTGATGGTCTTTACAAAATGATTAGATTTCATAAATACATGTACATCCTTCGTTAAAAAAAACGATTGCATGTTAATCGTGATAATATACTACCTAAGTTTTGCTGGCCAGATATATGTATACGTATATCCCTTCCGTTAAAAAATATAAAGAAATTTGACAGAAAAAACGTAAAAATGTGCATAACAACTTGCAGAACAATTAATTCCAGTAAACAGATTGCTAGTATGCGAGCCTCTTATTGACATGAAAAAAGTGTACGAGTCAAAATATGTGTATTATACATATTGAGCGGATTTTTGATGATGTGACACAAAAAAGGTACCACATAAAAAGCAAAAAAAAAAAAAAAAAAAATATTGAAGTATGATTTTTCTTGTATGTGAGCTCATTCCTGCTAAAAGCATAAACCTAGAAGCGGCGGATATGATCTGAAATAAATACCAAAAAAAAAAAATTTTGTTGATGAGATTATTTTATCAACATGAAATCTAACGTCACAACACACGTGTAAAATGTGTGTTGTCAAAAATGCATGTGTTCTCACGAAGAGAACACAAAAAGGTAAAAAATAAAGATTTGGACTTTCTTCCATTCTGTTGAGTGGCCAAGCACTGTGAAGCAAACACAGATCATATGCAAGTCGTTGGAAGCAAGTTTTATTAACACATTTTATTGTACATGTTACAATTAGGCGTAATAAAGCAATGTCACAGAGCATCCACAAGATCAATGCTTCAAAGTATGCTGTTACATATACACAGTGTGTTTGAGAACTGGAACCCCCCCCCTCCCCCATACAATTAACTTTAAAAAAAATCACATGCAAATGAATGGATCACAGAATCACTTGACCCTTTCAAATGTTGAGTGAGTATGCTTTAGATTGTTTGGCGGCTCAAATATAAGTTTAGAAAAAAAATATAATCAGAAAATTAAGCTCTGGGTTTGTGAAGAAACTGTGGTTGCATTGGTTTCGATGGCCCACATCATCATCATCATCATCATCATCATCATCATCATCATCATCATCATCATCATCATCATCATCATCATCATCATCATTATCATGTGCCCTGCTGCATGGCGTTGGCGATCATGGCCCTCCATATGTATCTATCCCTTGTTGCCGCAAGCACATCTTCCACCTTGTCTGTCCTCAGCCACCCTGCAACTCCGTCCAATATTTTCTCCCTGGGTCTACCTGGTGCTCTCGTTCCCTCCAGCTTTCCACAGCACAGTGAAAAGAAGCAATGATCGCTGACTGACTGACGTGTCTGGCAAGACCACCATTCTATCGTGCTCGACATTTCCTCTACCAAAATGCCTAATCATTAACCCTTTGACTCCCGCACCCCATCCGCCAACTGCAAAAAGTTACCTTTGACTCCCGCACCTATCCACCAACTACAAAAAGTTAACCCTTTGACTCCCGCACCTATCCACCAACTGCAAAAAGTTAACCCTTTGACTCCCGCACCTATCCACCAACTGCAAAAAGTTAACCCTTTGACTCCCGCACCTATCCACCAGCTGCAAAAAGTAACCCTTTGACTCCCTCACCCTATCCACTAACTGCAAAAAAATAACCCTTTAACTCCCTCACCCTATCCACCAACTGCAAAAACTTAACCCTTCGACTCCCTCACCCTATCCACCAGCTTCCTGCAAGAATCTGGTGGATAGGGTGAGGGAGTCAAAGGGTTAAATTTTTGCTTTGCCAGCATGGTTGACAATGCTGGATGCTGATGGACAGAGTGCGGGTTAATCATTAGATCTGGAGTGGTGGCCCGGTGAAAAAGTTTCTGTTTTTCGTTTTAGACGAGAACGCACGGAACAGGAAAACCCACGGAATCGGTGAACGTGGCAAAGCGGTCAGTGTAACGGACTGTTGAACGGGGGAGGTCGTGAGTTCAAACCCCAATCAGTACATAACTTTATTTGTGAGAGTTGTCGGCAATGACCGGCTCCTATCCAGAGCTGAGCATGCTGTGAGATGGTTGCAAAGACTAGGACCACGCAATCGAGGTCTTTTTTCTTCTTCTACTTTTCGAGTGTGTTGTTCAAATGTTCTGACCAGCATTTCAAGAGTATGTATATCTCTCTGACCAGGCTGATGCCGGGATATGATGGCCCGCAAGCTCTGTATAAGATATCTTTTGGGATGCGGCCATGTGTGTGTGTGTGTGTGTGTGTGGTGTGTGTGTGTGTATGTGTGTGTGTGTGTGTGTGTGGTGCGTGTGTGTGTGTGTGTGTGTGTGTGTGTGTGCTTGAGTGAGCATGTGTGTGTATCACTCACTGTATGTGTACAGCTGAGGAGGGGATAGGGGAGAAATTGAGTGAGAAAGAGACTGAAATACTTTAAGAAACTTTTTAAAAATCTTTGTTTGTATGTAAATTGTGATGTATGGTATGCGAATAGTTTATAATTTGTGAGGTAATTTTGATTGTCAAGGTGTTAATGCTGTAATACTGAAGTTATACTGTTTTTCCTGTATATGGATTAGAATTTTTCTGTTTTTATCTTCATTCAAAATATTGATTATAATTTTATGTACAACTATTGCATGCATAAACACATACACACGCATGCAAATATAGCACATGCACGTGCGCGCGCGCGCGCGCACACACACACACACAATTCTTACATACACACACTCGCACAGCAACGCACACGCACGCACATACACACGTACACACACACACACACGTACGCAAGCACACACACGCAGCAATATATAAACACAGTATGCCTCTTTATTCATATGAAAAATCTGTTAATCTTTCTTCATTACATAAGTCAGTGTTTAAATTTTAATATTCTGTGGTTTCTTATGTGTCTTCTTACTTGTATAGCTTTAATGTTTGTTGTTATCTTATTGTGTATGTAATTGTGAACATTTTTTTTTATCACCTTTTGCCTTTCTTGCGAAATGTAAAGCGCTGGTGAGCATGTTTTTATATGGAATATGCGCTATACAAATAAACATTATTATCATTATTATTATTATTATTATTATTACATGTATTATCCTGCCTGCGGCGGACATGGCCAAGCCAGTGCAGTCGTCACTGATATATTAGGATAGACCAGGATATATCATATAAGTAAGCTCAATATAGAGCCATGCCTAAGAGTTTAATATCATTAAAGTAAGCTCAGCACATAAGTAAAATTGTAAATCTATTTTTGATTGTTGTCGCAGAAAACGATTCTGACTGCTTCTTATTTTGGTTAAAATATCAATATTTAATTTTCCGGGGAATATCAACGTAAGAACAAACACTAGGCAAATATGTTGGCCATCACAGCGTATGAGTACATTTAGTTCAGAGTTACTGTGGCAGACGACGATTCTGATTCTCTGTTCCATGAGACTGAACATGAAAAATTGACCTTATTTTCACATTTCATGAACAACAGATATAAAACAAAAGTTTCAGGTCAAGTAAAACGGATCAACAGAGAGAAGCGAAAGGTCAGGGAAGAGGTAAGAGGAATTGGACAGCTGAGGAGGCATGGGGGGCTTCACACATGAAACAGAAGGAAATGAATTTTTTTTTCTTTATCCAGTGGTATCAATCTCAGCACATAGGCAAACTTACACATTTGCCATTGCTAATCTACTTATATTAAATAACACAAAATAGAATAATGCAAAAGAATTAAAAAAAAAATAGACAAAACAACAATAACGATGGTTCAAAAAAAAAAAAGACAGACCACAAATACATGAGCGAATACATATATTCAAACGGGCGCGCACGTGCGTGTGTGTATGTGTGCGTGCGTGCGTGTGTGTGTGTGTGTGTGTGTGTGTGTGTGTGTCTCAAGAAAAAAGTGACAACACACACAAACCCTCAAGAAACAAAACAAAAACAACTAAAAACGAACAAACAAACAAACAAACAAACAAACAAACAAACACAAACAAACAAACAAACAAACAAACTCACACAGCAAGCATAAAACCTCAGCAACACATCTTGTACCATCTTAAATCTAAATTCACACGAATCCCAAAAATATCTTAGCTTAACAATGGCAAGAATAACAAGTAAGAAATCATTTAATACTTCTCGGCCACATCACATAAGTACACATGAATTCATTACAGAAATAGGAAGACCTAGGCAGAAGAGAAGAGAAGAGAAAGAAGAGAGAGAGAGAGAGAGAGAGGAAGAGTAAGAAGAGAGAGAGAAGAGAGAGAGCAGAGAGAGAAGAGAGAGGAAGAGAGAGAGAGAAGAGAGAGAGACAGAGACAGAGAAGAGAGAGAGAGAGAGAAGAGAAGGAGAGGAGAGAGAGAGGGAGAGAGAGAGAAGAGAGAGAGAGAGTGACAGAGAGAGAAAGAGAGAGGAAGAGAGAGAGGGAGAGAGAGAGAGAAAGAGAGAGAGAAGTGACAGAGACAGAGGACAGAGAGAGAGAGAGAAAGGAGAGAGGAAGAGAGAGAGAGAGGAGAGAGAGAGAAAGAGAGAGAGAGAGTGACAGAGACAGAGACAGAGAGACAGAGAGAGAGAGAGAGAGAGAGAGAGAGAGAGAGAGACAGAGAGAGAGAGAGAGAGAGAGAGAGACAGAGACAGAGAGAGAGAAGAGAGAGGAGAGAGAGAGAAGGGGGTAAGATTACAGTTGAACATGTTTCACACAGGATAAAAAAAAGGTTCTCATATCCGATATATTTCACACATGTGCACAAAGATAGTTAAATATTGTTACAGCCTATGCGCGTTTTCCTGCAAACATTACAGGCAGTTTGAGTGAAGGGATTGTGAGTTTCAGGTTGTAAAGATTCGCTCATTAAATATTCGAGCAGTAGGACCACAGCCATTTCTCTATATAGACTGCACATTTTCCAAACCACAGGTAAGGTGATTCTGGAGTTTGGTTGTCCACAGAAGAAGAAACCCAAAACAAAGATAATAATACATCATTGTAAACAAGCGTAAAATTTCCATTTCACAACTTTTCTGAGACATCAAGAATTTAATTAGATCGGATATCTTCCAAGCTTACGATAGAAATTACAAGATCGGTTGTGTATAGACGTAGCATTCTAAGATGTTCTCAATGGTTCCTTCCAATTTCAAATCAGTTTTTCGAAGCAAGACACAGTCTGAATTACGTGTGCATATTGGATATATGGGAGACTCTGTGTGTGTGTGTGTGTGTGTGTGTGTGTGTGTGTGTGTGTGTGTGTGTGTGTGTGTGTGTGTGTGTGTATGCATGCGTGTGTGTGTGTGTGGTGTGTGTGTGTGTGTGTGTGTGTGTGTGTGTGTGTGTGTGTGTGTGTATGTGCGCGCGCGCGTTTTGTGAGTATGTGTAATTCTCTCTGTCTCTCTCTCAGTCTATCTCTGTATGTGCGTTTGTGTGTGTGTGTGTGTGTGTGTGTTTGTGAGTACGTGTGTTGTGTGTGTGTGTGTGTGTGTGTGTGTGTGTGTGTGTTGTGTGTGTGTGTGTGTGTGTGTGTGTGTGTGTGTGTGTGTGTGTGTGTGTGTCTGTGCGCACGCACATTTGCCTGCATGTGCTTGTGTATGAATGCATTCAAATATATTTGGTCGATTTATTTATTTATTTACTGATAAATTAATTTATTTTAACAATTTATTTGGTTGATTCACTTATTTACTGATCAGTTTGGTATGCGCTTGCGGTGTGTGTGTATATGTGTATGTGTGTGTGTATGTGTGTGTGTGTTATGTGTGTATGTGTGTGTATGTGTGTGTTTGTGTGTGTGTGTATGTGTGTGTGTGTGTGAGGGGTGTGCACATTTGCTCTTGTATCATTTTCTTAACACATGAGAGCTTGTTCATGTTGCTTATTGTGGCATTTCATTGTGATAGTTTTACGTGTTTATGTTGTATTATTATGTAACACCAAGATGAAATTTCTCTTTTGGAGATACTTAAGTTGTTTTGAACGGACCTGAGTTTGGTTGTTATCGTTTATAACGTTTCACAGCAACAACTATATTTTTTTAACATATATAACCCTTTCAAAACTGTCTTGGCATCAATATGGTACAAGTTGAGCGGTATTACTCGTGACATTCATTATCTTCCTACACACGTATCACTTAGTCTATATACATATTATTTCTCATTGTTTCCTGGTACATGTACAATTAATACACTATTGTTTCCCATTATTTGCTACATGTATTATTTCTCATTACTTTCCTAAGTGCATGTGTTCTCTAGCGATAAGTTATTCCTCATTATTTCCAGATGTATGTGTTATGCCGTGCATTAATTTCCCAGTAAAAGCATGATTCAGAACATGTATTATTTCTCATTATTTTTTATTGCATGTATTGTTTAGCACAGGTATTGTTTCTCATCATTTCGCGATAGGTGTACATGTACTCGTAAATCGTTACTGTTCTCATCATTTCTCAGTACATGTATTCTTTAGTACATGTATCAGTTTTAAAATTTCTGCTAGTACACGTGTTATCAAAAACATTATCATTTGTTCTCAGTGCATGTATTATGTAGTTCATGTATTATTCCTCATTGTTTCCCAGTACATGTATGTCAGTATATCATTGTTTCCACATATTTAATAATGTATTATTTCTTACTGTTTCCAAGTATATATGTAATACATCATTTCTCAGAACTTCGCAGTGCCTATATCGTTTAGCAGAGAGGTAGTACTCATATCTCGTATTGTTTCCCAGGACATGCATCAGAGTATATATATATCATTTCTCATCATTTATCAGAACATGTATTATTCAGTACATGTATTATTTATCATCATTTATCAGAACATGTATTATTTAGTACATGTATCATTTCTCAGTATTTCCCAGCACATGCAATATCTTATACATTCAACAATGAAAAATGATACAGTTCGCAAATGCAATAAAATAAAGCACTGACTTTAATAATATTTTTTTAGTGTAACAGAATAACTGCAAAAATTTCGGCTAAATAGTGGCTGTGAACAAACACGTACTTTAACATCAAAAGAAGAGAGGTGCAAAATTTTGCCTTCATGGGCACTGCCATTCATTCCATAAAATAATACATGCTGTCAATAAACACGCACTTTAACACCAAAAGAAGATCGGCACACAATTTCGGTTTCATGAGCACTGCTATTGATGCTGTAAAAATGATTGATGGTGGTTGTCATTGAACACATACTTAGATACTAAAGGAAGAGTGATGCAAATTTTCGTCTTCATAGGGTCTGCCTGCCACTGAAGCCATAAAGCGTATGTTGTCAATGAACATATGATCAGATAGTAAAAGAACAGAGGCGCAATTTTTCGACTTCATGGGCTGTATGCTGTCAATGAACATATAATTAAGGTATGTTATCATGAACATATAATTAAGTGTATGTTGTCAATGAACATATAATTAAGCGTATGTTGTCAATGAACATATAATTAAGGTATGTGTCAATGAACATAAAATTTAAAAGCGTATGTTGTCAATGAACATATAATTAAGCGTATGTTGTCAATGAACATTAATTAAGCGTATGTTGTCAATGAACATATAATTAAGTGTATGTTGTCAATGAACATTATATTAAGGTATGTTGTCAATGAACATATACAATTAAAAGGGGCATTTGCTGTCACTGATGAACATATAATTAAGTGTATGTTGTCAATGAACATTATGATTAAGGTATGTTGTCAATGAACATATAATTAAGTGTATGTTGTCAATGAACATATAATTAAGTGTATGTTGTCAATGAACATATAATTAAGTGTATGCTGATCAATGAACATATAATTAAGTGTATGTTGTCAATGAACATATAATTAAGGTATGTTGATCAATGAACATATAATTAAGGTATGTTATCAATGAACATATAATTAAGCGTATGTGTCAATGAACATATAATTAAGGTATGTATCAATGAACATATAATTAAGGTATGTTGTCAATGAACATATAATTAGGCGTATGTTGTCAATGAACATATGATCAGATAGTAAAAGAACAGAGGCGCAATTTTTCGACTTCGTGGGCTGTATGTTGTCAATGAACATATAATTAATATCAAAAGAATGATATAATTACATATTAAAAGAATAGAGGCTCAAACTTTTGACTTGATGGGCTCTGCCATTGATGCGATGAAATGACTGCTCTGTTAATAAACATGATTAAGTATAAGAAGAGAGGGCAAGTTTTCTACTTCATGGCCTCTGTCATACATGCCATAGAACGGTCGCTGTCAATGAACACAAACTTTGATATTAAAGGAAGACAGACGCACATTTTAGACTACATAGGCATTGTTACTAATGCCACAAAATGGTCGCTGTCAATGAATACATAATCAAATATCAAAAGAACAGAGGCGCAAATTTTCGAGTTTTTTTTATGGGCATTATCACTACTACTATTAACATGCATCTGCCAACGAACACACAAGCAAAAAACAAACAAAAAAGAAACAAAAACAAAACAAAACAAAACAAAAACAAACAAACAAAAACAAACAAAACAAAAAAACAAACAAACAAACAAAAAACAAAAAACAAAAAAACCCACCACCACCACCACCACCAACAAAAAACAGGGGCAAGTTTTTGACTTCAAGGGCACATGCCATGAATTAGTCGCTGTCAATGAACACACAATGACATATCAAAAGAAGACGGCAGTTTTGACTGCGGACATATGCATAATAGGGTTGCTGTCACTGAACACAATCAATATCAAGAGACAGGAGTTTTGACTGCATGGGCATAGCATAAAGGGTTGCTGTCACTGAACACACAATCAAATATCAAAAGAAGACAGGGGCACGTTTTTGACTGCATGGGCATATGCCATAAAAGGGTTGCTGTCACTGAACACACAATCAAATATCAAAAGAAGACAGGGGCAAGTTTTTGACTGCATGGACATATGCCATAAAAGGGTTGCTGTCACTGAACACACAATCAAATATCAAAAGAAGACAGGGGCAAGTTTTTGACTGATGGACATATGCCATAAAGGTGCTGTCACTGAACCACAATCAATATCAAAGAAGACAGGGGCACGTTTTGACTGCATGGACATTGCCAAAGGTCTGTCACTGAACACACAATCGACATATCAAAAGAAGACAGAGGCAAGTTTTTGACTAATGTATATGGGCACACGCCATGGAAAGGTCGCTGTCAATGAACACACAGTTTGATATTGAAGGAAGAAAGGCAGAAAATTTCGACTGTCTGGGCATTGCCACTAGTACCATAAAATGATAGCTCTCACTATACACAAATTACATAATGAAACAAGATTGGCACAAAACTTTTGACCTCAGGGAAACTGCCATCAATGTCATGATTCCAAGACAGGTCGTAGAGGAATGAAGTGTATGGTAGAGGCCTCATGACTCTCGAATTAAGCTTTTTGATGCCGCCAAGTCCTACTCTTCTATCTCGTTGTTTTACCTTCTCCAACCTTCCACAGGGTAACGTACCCACTAACAGCTGGGTGGACGAGACTGGAGGCTGCACGTGGAAAGGTAAGGTGTTCTTGAATGACATTGGCAACCGTACAAACAACTTCGGTCTGATTAAGTGACAGGTTCACCCCCCCCTTACCCATGCACAGGCCGCGATTGGCGCACATTTCATAATGAATTTTCAAACAAAACATGCGCAATACATGTATTAACAAAAAGATATGAGGATATACTGTCAGATCACGTTAAATGAAAGAACTAGTTACACATGTCTGACAAACTGATCTTTTAAGGAAGCAAAAGGAAAACCAACCAACCAGCCAACCAACAAACCAACCAACCAACCAACCAACCAACCAACAACCAACCAACCAACCAACCAACCACCAACCAACAACCAACCAACCAACCAACCAACCAACCAACCAACCAACCAACCAACCAACCAACACACCAACCAACAACCAACCAACCAACCAGCCAACCAACCAACCAACCAACCAACCAACCAACCAACCAGCACCAACCAACCAACCAACCAACCCAACCAACCAACCAACCAACCAACCAACCAACCAACCAACCAACCAACCAACCAACCAACAACCAACAACCAACCAACCAACCAACCAACCAACCAACCACCAACTACAACAACAAACCAAAACCAAGCAAGCAAGCAAGCAAGCAACCAACCAACCAACAAAGCAAGTAAACAACAACAAACCAAACAACAAACAAAAACAACAAACAAATAAACAAATAAACAAACAAACAAACAAACAAACAAACATTCACATTCAACCTAGCGCACTTGGCGTCCGGTAGTTATGACCGCAAGAGGCTACGTGACAGCTATAGGTCACCGGACTTCAGTCTCCACCAGTGTGATGACGATCACTATGAATCGAGTAGTGTGCTTTACTTGCCGGTAGTTAGAAAAGGCGATGTCCACAACACAACATCATATCCTGCTTACGGTTCTTCGTTTATTATCGATCGATCATTTAGTACAAAGCTTAGTACTTGTTCCTGAAACGATAAACCAACCAACAAAACAAAATGAAAACGCTTATTTAACCCTTTGTCTCCTGCACCCTATCCACCAACTAGAAAAAAGTTTACCCTTTGACTTCTTCATCCTATCCGTAGCTTCTTGCAGGAAGTTGGTGGATAGGATGAGGGAGTCAAAAGGTTAAGTTTTTGCTTTGCTAGCATGGCTGACAATGCAGGATGCTGGTGGACAGGGTGCTGGAGTTAAAGGGTTAATTAACAGACACTGCAGTTTTGTAAATTAGATACCCGTTTTCATTTGATTTCGTTTTGCTTTGAATGCTGGTAGTTGCTTTGATTCAGTGCTTTTCGTTTGCTATGTCTTCTCACTAAAATTTGAATCATCTGTTCTTGCTCCAACACTTGATGTTGTTGTTGTTGTTTTCTTGACTTTAATGTCCTACCACTCTCAGAGTATACGAGGACTAGCTGTAAGAACGTTGCTCAAAGAAGCCTTAAAATGTTTCAGTAGCATTGTGAGATACCGATGCTTCTGTCGGATTTTCTGGATAATCTTGGATTGATACATAGGATCCAAAACTTGACGTAAGCTTATCTGTTTAAACTAGTCCAGAGAGCAACTCTGTTTTAATTTTGTTTACTCTTTTC
>JAPXFY010000016.1:56675678-56678178 GCA_030674185.1 Monoplex corrugatus | reverse complement strand
CGAAACGCACGCAGGCACGCGCGCGCAGACACACACACACACACACACACACACACACACACACACACACACACACACACACACACACACACACACACACACACACACACACACACTCACACACACACACACACACACACACACACACACACACACACACACACACACACACACACACACACACACACACACACACACACACACACACAGAGAAGGGATCTGTTTAATCATTTGTGCCACAGCTTGAGTACGGGAGCAAAGCGTTCGTACAAGAAAGATGACTTAGAACACTCGAACAGTTCAATATGCGCTCCAGTAACAAACATCTGCCAGCAATTGTCTGATAAACTCCTCGAGTGTGCGCTAAACCCTATACACTGGCAAGGTTTTGAAATGGAGAAGAGGGAGGACAGCACCTAGGGAATACCGATTCGACACCACCAGAATGATGGCAGCAATGAGATGGACAGCAAACTGACCAAGTTTTATGTCACATGGTGAACTGAAGGCTCTATAGGCTCTTTGCAGAGAGCCATCTAACCAACCCATCATAAATCTGCCACGCCACGTTATAGCAGCAATCCCTATTCTGTGTTCTGTAGGAGAGTTCCATCCCACACCCTTCTACATTCTACCATACACCCACTCGGCACCCGCTCCCTTCCCCCCCCCCACACATATACATACATATATATGAACATTATTTGTGTTGTTCGAAGCACTGTAAATATACTCTGTATCACACAATGCTGACAATTCATATCTATCTATCTATCTATCTATCTATCTATCTATCTATCTATCTATCTATCTATCTATATATACATACATAAAATACATACACATATATATGTATGTGAACACTGTTTATGTTGTTCAAAGGACTGTAAATACACTCTGTATCACATAATGCCGACAATTGACCTTTTTACCTTTCTGTTCACAGCCCCTAAGCGTACTGAGCAGGAAAACAGCACACCATATGTATGTCTTATTTCTATCAGAGTGGAAAGGTGAGCAGCTGGAATGTCCAAATATAACGTCATGGCGGATTTATCTTGCTTTTGTGTGCTGCTTTCTTACATCCTTTTGCTTCTTAGTATCATTGCAACGCAATATTTATTTTTTCAGAACAAAACTTACAACACAATATTAAACAAGAAGAAGGACATACGCAAATGACACGAGTAAAATGTAAACGAGATGTAAATCAGTAGGCTGATAAACTATGGCATCGTGTTATCATTCATGTATGTAAACACCAATGACTGTAGATATATATATACAAGGGTGACACTTTGAAAATAAACCCACACACAATAGATTAAATGAAAAGAGATGTACGATAGAAGAGCAGGGACATTTTTCAAACACCAACAATATTCAACAATTCATGCAGTCAAGTTGGCTGAGTAAAGCTATCGAAAAACGACGACATCATTAATGGTCTTTACGGCAAGAGGATCATCGCTTGACCATAAACTCTCACCATCCAGCTACTGTTGGCCCTAGTGTCTGACACGGACGGATCAGTGCCAAATATTTCAGACAGTCTGCCAGTGTCAACACAGCATTTAAATCCAGAGCAAGTGTGACTGCCCGCGTTCAAGCAAACATGAACCAGAAAAAAAACATGAAAAAAGAATAAGAACGCGTATTTAATACAAGACAGGACAGGCGCAAATTTTTGGCCAAATGGCCTTCGTCAAGCGTAAGATCACAAACAAACAATGTTTTATTCCTTTTGTCACACTGGACAGAGCAGCAGGGAAGTTTCAGTCTTTTTCTCCTAATTTTTGTATCTGGTGTTTGTTTGTTTGTGATCTTACGCTTGACAAAGGCCAGATGGCCGAAAATTTGCGCCTGTCTTGTCTTGTTGTCTTAAATACGCGTTCTTATTCTTTTTTCGTGTTTGTTGTTGTTGTTGTTTACAGCATTTAAATGGTAAAATGAGTTCAAGACAAAGGGTATCATTGACTGATGGCAGACAGACAAACTCTCACTGGCAGAGTATTAATGAATAATGGGATAAGAATCATAATGACGTTAGCACCATCACCACCATGTTTCACCAAGCGCTCTTCTTAACGTTGCTGAAAATATCAGACGCTCCGGCCGAGTAAACACATCGTTTAAATAAAAAGATGGACTTCACTAGGGATGTTGTATGTTTAGTGTGCTAATATTTATTAAAAAAAGAGAGTCTTATGCTACTATCGTCAGTCTCGATTTTTCATCAGTGTAATGAGAAAAACTCCAGACGTTTCGGTAGATACAACATATGTAATTAAACAGTTAAGGTGATTTACACGATAACAGCATTTAAAGCTTTGGCCAGGTTCATATTGCTCACAGCCCAGCCGATCACTAGAGCCATACTGGGGCTACTATCACATTAAAAACGACTTGCAAGTTTAATTTGAAAGACAACAGTTATAAACCAAGCACACGGCTGCCCTTTCAAATCTAAATGCAGTTAATTAAAAATCTTTCCCACATG
>JAPXFY010000016.1:56668178-56670678 GCA_030674185.1 Monoplex corrugatus | reverse complement strand
TGATGATCGTAATATTTCCTTCGGTTCTAAAAATCCAAGAAATGTAAAGGTAGACTGACAGTTTCATGGGCATGTACATCAAAAAAATCGTTATGTTATCAAAGACAATAAAACCAAAAGAAATGAAAAGTAAAGCTAACAGTTTTAAAACCTCGAATATCTATCAAACACACGAATACGACGATTAGTATGCTATCATCCATAATTAAACCTCTGAAACGTGAGACAATATAACAGAACTTTCAAGAATTGGAATATTCACAACAAAGCGTGTAAATATCATGAGGATGGTCTCATCATCATTCATAATTAACGACACAAACAAAGTATAACTAAAAAGTCTCAAGACTCGTCAAGAACATAAATATTACACAGATTGCTATATTTTCTTTCACAATTAAATCCAGGAAATACAAAGTAAAGATAATAATTCGAAGAATTGTTTTAATGTTTGGAACAAATTTCAGCCAAGGAAATGCAAAGTGAAGCTAACAGTTTTAGGAGTTGCTAACATTCTCCAACAAGTTCATTCTCAGGACATGCGAAATAAAGCTTGCAGTTTTGGGACTAATTTCAAACAAGTTCGTTCTCGGGAAATGCAAAATAAAGCTAAAAGCTTGGAGATTTATCACACATTTTCAAACAAATTCATCCTCAGGAAACACAAAGTGAAACTACTAGTTTTGGGACTTGTAGTACACAGCTTTAAGTGCAGGAAACACAAAGTATAGCTAATAGTTTTGGGACTTACTGTTATACATAAAGTTAAGTTCAGGAAATACAAAGCACAGCTAAAGATTTTGAGACTTGCTGTTATACATAAATTTAAGTGCAGGAAACACAAAGTATAGCTAATAGTTTTGGGACTTACTGTTATACATAAATTTAAGTGCAGGAAACACAAAGTATAGCTAATAGTTTTGGGACTTACTGTTATACATGAATTTAAGTGCAGGAAATACAAAGCACAGCAAAAATTTTTAGGACTTACTGTTATATATAAATTTAAGTGCAGTAAATATAAAGCACAGCTAAAAAGTTTTAGGATTTATTGTTATATACAAATTTAAAAGTACAGGAAATACAAAGTATAGCTAACAGTTTTCGGACTTGGCGTTTTGCAAACATTTGAGCGCAGGAAATACAAAGTTTAGCTTATAGTTTTGGCACTGATTAAATACAGACTGAGCCCCAGGAAATACAAAGTATAGATGACAGTTTTGGCACCTGTTACCTATTGTGAAACAAATTTAAGCCCAAGCAATGTAAAGTACAGCTAACTGTCTGAGGACATATTCAAGCCAAAGAAATACAAAGTAAAGCGAACAATTTTACGATTGATTAATTATTGATTTTCATACAGACGTAGTGACAGGAAAGGCAAAGTAAAGCTAACAGTTTTGAAACTTTTTAAAAAAAAAAAAATATTTTGAAACAAATTCAAGCCAAGGAAATACAAGAGATAGTTCAGAGTTCTGGGACTTATAAAAAAATTCTCAACTCACACAACTTTAAACCAAGGAAATGCAAAATATCGTTAACAGATATAGGACTTTTCGAACATTTTCAAACAAATAATTAAAACGCAATGAAAGCTATACTATTTAACAACTTATCATATATTTTCAAACAAATATCGCATACGACCAAAATAACCAGAATCAGAAAGTGTTGCTGCAACCAACCAACCAACCAACCAACCACCCAGCTAACCAACCAACCAACCAACCAACCAACCAACCAACCAACCAACCAACCAACACAACCAACCAACCAACCAACCAACCAACCAACCAACCAACCAACCAACCAACCAACCAACCAACCAACCAATCAACCAACCAACCAACCAACCAACCAACCAAACCAAACAAACCAAACCAAACCAAACAACCAAACCAACCAACCAAACCAAACCAAACCAAACCAAATCAAACCAAACCAAACCAAACCAAACCAAACCAACAAACCAAACCAAACCAATCAAAAACAAAAACAGTACTAGATAATATCATATGTAGGATATTTTATAGAAAACTACTAAATTTTGTTTAACTTCTTCCGTCGTGTTGCGTAAAACAACTTTGTAATAAAAAGCAATTTTCTTTTGAAATTTGTTCTCTACAAAACGAAGCAAATGTGTAAAAAAAGCAAAATATATCACATTTACCAATACTAGTATAAAGCCCATTTTTCCACACACACATAGACACACACATACACACACACACACACACACACACACACACACACACACACACACACACACACACACCTACAGAAGCACACATACACACCTACAAAAACAGCTGTCAACCATCCACCACATCCATCCTGACACGAACAGTACTAAAACCCACACATGACACTGATTGTACAGACGCCTGACAAACGAAATATCCTTACAACAACACTTCCAACAAGACATTACATGTATCGAGGGCATTGGTAGGATTATCACAACTGCGAAAAACAAATTTAAAATATTTTATGGAAGTTC
>JAPXFY010000016.1:56660678-56665678 GCA_030674185.1 Monoplex corrugatus | reverse complement strand
ACACACATACACACACACAAACATCTTATTTCATTTGTCGTCGTCTACATAGTCAGGCCACATCTGGCAATAAATGTGACTTTTATTATTTTTTGTTCTTCACTTCCTGTCGGCTGTCACGGAGCTCAGTGGTCAACGGACTTGTGGTCGACATTGTCTCCTGTCGTTTCACACCTGTGAAGGCGGTAACATCGGTGCGCTATGTGTTCAGCTGTTTGGTCTGCTTAACTTGCAGGGACAGGCAGATTGGTGATGGGGTCAGTATGACCTCCTGGTTCATACGGGTATTGAACCAGTCAGTTTCAGTTTCAGTTTCTGAAAGATGACGTCTCCGCGTTCGGAATGAATTCCATACGCACAAACGTCACAGGTGCCATGTGATGGAGAAGATCCAGAATGATCATGGCACAAGCCTTAAGCCTGCACATAAACCCACGAGCTGGCCAGGTCCTGAGGTCCTACGCAAATAGTGCCATAACCTAGGAGACGTAGGTGAGTGAGGTGGCAGAGACCTCAACTTTTCCCTGGCCAGCACCACGAGGGCGGTGCCCATCCCCTCTCCCTCGCTTCAAATTCATATTCATATTTTTAAACCAAGACTTCAGAAAGGCAAGATGGCTAATTGGTCTTGAAGGGGTGGGACCTGGGAAATCAACCTATCTCCCCAATGATTTTTAATAAGGCAGCCGAGCAATGCCCTATCTTCACGATTTCCAACTGCCGTGGGATCTTTAGCGTGCGCAGCCAGAAGGCACAGGGTTCCGACATGTTTTTCGTCCCCTTCCGAAGGACTAGACGTTCAGTTCGATCTTCCAGTCAAACTGAGGTGAAAAGTCGAGGCCTTTACGGGGAGCGAACCTTGGAACCTCCAGTTTACTTATTGGCAGGCGAACGTCTGAACCTCTCTGCCACCCTTCTTCCCGGTCATGGCCGGCGTAGAGCCTTATCAGGACCACATGGTGATGTCTGCATTGAAGGTGGTAGTGGTCCCTGTATGTCCACAGCTAATGGAGTGATTTGAACACGTTAGTCATCTCACTGTGGCTGAGGCTGATGACTGGCTGTTCCTCCTGTCAGCTCTTCTATCGTCTCATTTCCTGGTATCCCAACAGTTTGCAGAGATCCACTGGAAGACTGCTGTTTTGATTATTCTGACTTGCCAGAAGGTCTAAGTCATGTGGGGGAATTTGTTTGTCCTTTTCTATGCCCCGAAGAACAGAGAGGATGTCTGAGAGGAACAGCGCTTGATAGCATGTGTATAAACCATAGCGCCATGCAACATGCTGCAAATGTTCACACCTACATACGCACAGAGAAACAAGCATACACACGCACGAACGCGCACGTGCTCACTCACTCACACACACACACGGGCGCACACACACACACACACACACATATCATCATCATCAGGTGCTCTGCCGCATGGCGTTGGCGATCATGGACTTCCATCTGTCTCTATCTCTCGTTGCCCCTAGCATCTCCCCCACCCTCCTCGCCCCCAGCCACTCTGCAAGTCCGTCCAGCATTGTCTCCCTGGGTCTACCCGGGGCTCTCTTTCCCTCCAGCTTTCCCGTTGTGACCAGGTGCTCCAAATCCCCCTTCCTCATAAAATGGCCTATAAATGTTGCCTGTCTTTTCCTAATCTTCCTTATGAGTGATCTACTTGTGTCTGCCTCCATCAAAACTGTCTCGTTTGTTTTCTTTGCTGTCCATGGAACTCTCAACATTCTTCTTAGAAAACACATCTTGGCTGCCTCAATCTTGTTCTGGCTTTGTTTGTTGACTGTCCACGCAGATGACACCGTGCTAGTTGCAGAAATTGAAAGGGACTTACAAAACCTTGTGAATATACTAGAAATAGAAAGCAAAGGTAAGGGGCTGGAACTAAACAGCAGAAAGACTGAAGTCATGGTGATCAGTAAAAAACATGAAATCCCCTCATGCAAAATAACAGCAAATGGCACAACCTTGACACAGGTTGATAAATTCAAATACCTGGGAACGATCATTTCATCAGACGGCAGATGCACATCAGAAATAGCCGGCAGAGTCGGCCAAGCCAAAACAGCGTTCAAGAAGATGACAAGCATTCTTACCAACAAATGCCTATCAATTAACATCAGGAAGAGAGTTCTTGAATGTTGTATAGAACCAATACTGTTGTACGGATGTGAGGTGTGGACAATCAACACACACATATACACACACCAAAACAGATTTATGTTGTCTTGAAAATACAATGACAGATGCTAGTCACTCAGAGGAAAAAAAATATGGACTGGAAAAGATATATGTGGTCCATGTAAAACAAAACAAACAAACAAACAAACAAAGAAACAAACAAACAAACAACAAACAAACAAACAAACAACAAACAAACAACAAACAAACAAAACAAACAAACAAACAATCAAAATATGGTTATTTTTATACCAATCTGCGCAGAAAAGCATAAGGGAAAAAATTGCATAATGACGTCAACAAGGGTGGACAGTATGTTTTCTTTGCTCAGTAAAATTACAAAGTGGTCAGTTATATACCATATATGCTCAGCTACGAATAGATACTATGTCATAGGAACATAACATATTGTTGGCAGAGCCATAAACTTGTGCATAAACCCAAGCCAATAGTGTCGGTGTTGAGATTCTAATGGACTTACAGGTTTGCGTGTGGATAAGAATGTAAATCATAACAAAAAAAAAAAAAAAAAAATGACGTCTATGTTGGCAGAGACCCAAAACAGCTAGAACTTGCAAACAAACAAACAATTAAAAATGGGAATAAAAACACCTGTCTAGAAACAAACAAAAATGGGAATAAAAACACCTGTCTAGAAACAAACAAAAATGGTAATAAAAACACCTGTCTAGAAACAAACAAAAATGGCAATAAAAACACCTGTCTAGAAACAAACAAAAATGGCAATAAAAACACCTGTCTAGAAACAAACAAAAATGGGAATAAAAACACCTGTCTAGAAACAAACAAAAATGGCAATAAAAACACCTGTCTAGAAACAAACAAAAATGGCAATAAAAACACCTGTCCAGAAACAAACAAAAATGGGAATAAAAACACCTGTCTAGAAACAAACAAAAATGGCAATAAAAACACCTGTCTAGAAACAAACAAAAATGGCAATAAAAACACCTGTCCAGAAACAAACAAAAATGGCAATAAAAACACCTGTCCAGAAACAAACAAAAATGGGAATAAAAACACCTGTCTAGAAACAAACAAAAATGGGAATAAAAACACCTGTTAAAGTAGCTAAACAAAACAGGCGCAAACGTTCAGCCTATTGACATTTATCAGGCATACATACATAAAAAAAGACCAAAAAAAAAAAAAAAAAAAAAAGAAAGGAAACAAAATTATGATATTTGAGCACAAGACAACACATCTGATAACTTGTTTGAAAAGATGATTCCCTTAATGGACTTGTATGTGACTGTAGTTTGAACCTGAACCCAGAACAGCTACAAGGCCCTGCTTCACCAAGCGTCCACAGTGGTCAGGATCTTCAACAGTGCTCTAAACCTGCAGCGGCGCTCAGCATTCCACCGCTTTACCGCTGCACAATAATAATAATAATAAAAAAAATTACAGTCTTTATATGGCGCCAACTCTTGGCAATTCAAATCAAGGCACACCCACGCGCCAGTCAAAAGCATGCGATCAACGCAGACCATCTTTACAACACGCAGACTAAGGTGGACTGTGTTGATCGCATGCCAAAACTCTTAAAGACCAAACAAGGAGGCGTATGGGCAGAAGGGACATTCTCTACACGTTCATGAAAGGGACCAAGAGAGAAAGATTGTGAGTGTTGGTTAAAGCTCTGTCCGGTGTGCACACAAACACACCACTAGCTATAACGGAACATGTTCATTTTTGGTTAATCTAACTGTCCGATTTAAAAACAAAAGCCCTTAAAATTGAACCGAAACATCCAGCATTAAATATGTCAGACTACCCAAACCACACCATTAAGACATAAACCTCCCCCTCACCAAACTTTTGGAGTCACCGAACCCCACTCCCCCCCCCCTCCACATACACTATGAGCAGTAATGTTCGGAGGTTTGGAGTATAAAATTTTTGAATTTGTTCATGGGGGCTTTTATGGCGATCGGAGAATTACGTATGTAGTATGGAATTTGGTCAAAGGGGGTTTTATCGCGGTCGGAGAATGTCGCATGGAATGGAATCTTTATTTAATGTCTGTTCACAATAGTGATTTTAGACACACACACACACACACACACACACACACACACACACACACACACACACACACACACGCACGCACGCACGCACGCACACACACACACACACACACACACACATACACAGGGAGCAAAAAAAAAAAAAAGAAAAAAAGGGTGGGGGACGGGGATGGAAAGGGGTAGTGGGAGTTTGAATGTAAGAAGAGGTACAATTACAATTAAGAATTCAGAACATTAAGTTAACAGTGTCAATCAATAACAGACAACAATTAATTAACTCTTCATAACAATTTGCTAACAGGGGATCTGAGAATCAGCTGGACTACCGAAATAATATCATTATTTTTGTTGTAAAGGATATCTCTAGAATTAGTACATGAAAAATCGAGATTGTTTTTTCTATATGTCGTAAGTAAAATAGGACATTCAAAGAGCAGATGGTGGACAGATAATGCTTTTGAACAAGTACATACATTCTGTGTATATTTTGTTTTCCAAGAGTTAAGCCTTAGTTTGTGTATCAAGGACGCTTGCTGTCTGGGGCAGTTAGGTATCAGGATTTGGGTATTGGAAAAATTTGTATAAAGTGAACATTCTAACACAGAACCAAGTTCATGAACTGACAGTCGTATGTTATGGAAAGTTACGGTATTTGCATTATTGGATGCACCGTCTTTTGCTAATTTGTCCGAAACTTCATTCCAATAAAGTCCACAATGTGACGGAACCCAGCAAAAATTTATACCAACACCATTGGATGAAATA
>JAPXFY010000016.1:56648178-56653178 GCA_030674185.1 Monoplex corrugatus | reverse complement strand
GACAGACAGAACCATAGACAGACAGACAGAAACACAGGCAGACACACAGACAGAAACATAGGCAGACACACAGACAGAACCATAGACAAACAGACAGACAGAAACATAGACAAACACAGACAGAAACATAGGCAGACAGACAGACAGAAACATAGACAAACACAGACAGAAACATAGGCAGACAGACAGACAGAAGCATAGACAAACACAGACAGAAACATAGACAAACACAGACAGAAACATAGGCAGACACACAGACAAAAACATAGACAAACACAGACAGAAACATAGGCAGACACAGACAGAAACATATCAGACACACAGACAGAAACACAGACAGACACACAGACAGAAACATAGACAAACACAGACAGAAACATAGGCAGACAGACAGACAGAAACATAGGCAGACACACAGACAGAAACATAGGCAGACAGACAGACAGAAACATAGGCAGACACACAGACAGAAACATAGACAAACACAGACAGAAACATAGGCAGACAGACAGACAGAAACATAGGCAGACACACAGACAGAAACATAGGCAGACAGACAGACAGAAACATAGGCAGACACAGACAGAAACATAGGCAGACACAGACAGAAACATATCAGACACACAGACAGAAACACAGACAGACACACAGACAGAAACATAGACAAACACAGACAGAAACATAGGCAGACAGACAGACAGAAGCATAGACAAACACAGACAGAAACATAGACAAACACAGACAGAAACATAGGCAGACACACAGACAAAAACATAGACAAACACAGACAGAAACATAGGCAGACAGACAGACAGAAACATAGGCAGACACACAGACAGAAACATAGGCAGACAGACAGACAGAAACATAGGCAGACACACAGACAGAAACATAGACAAACACAGACACAAGCAACATAGGCAGACAGTCGGAAACAGACACACAGACAGAAACATAGACAGACAGGCAGTCAGCCATTCAGAAACATAGTCAGACACAGAAACTGAAACAGTCAGCCAGCCAAAAGTACATCCATTCAGCCAGACAGAACGCCAGCCAACCAGCCAGCGAAAGAGACAAAATACCACGAAAAGCAAAATAATATGTACTGTACTAAATCAGCGAAGGGAGAGAACCATGTCCTTACTAGACTTTTTCTGGACAGAGTGAGCGGACGCTGGTGGAGAAGATATATGTCCAGACGATGGGAAGCAGTTTGACTGGTCGATAGATTTATTGTAAACAGTTTAGCAGCTCAGCAAGTTTTTGTCCTGCCATATCCCCAGGATCAGTTCCTACTCGTTTTGTCGAATTAGCGTGTATATATCTCGATATGAAATTGAGACACGTGAAAGATTAATGCTTGTATTCTAATGGCGATAGTTCAGTCCTATTTGTAGGATGGTATCCTTGACCAAAACGGGAGCTTTCTCCTAGGTCCCTTTCGTTTTCTACTTCAGTGTGGAGATTTTTTTTCTTAAACTTCAGTTCAGAACAGCTGCAAGTTGACTGATTGACTTTTTTTTGTAACTAAATAACTGTGCCACAAAACTCGGTTAAAACTAGTTGAATGACACAGCAACGTTATTTAGTTCTAACACTGGTATCACAGAGTACAACAGAGATAGTGTCCGGTCTACCTATTTATGCCTATGGCAGGACGAGGGCAGAGGACATAGTTTAAGTTGGAGGGATGCAGGTGAGACATTTGCGCAAAAGCCTTAAATCATGGGAATACATATGTAAAATCAGCCATATAAATATTCTTTCACTTCTCAAAAAGATTTTTTAAGATCCATTTTAACCAGATGTAAAGACAAACAGTATCAACAAAGAAGAATCATATCAATCAACGGTTTAAAGCTCAAAACATATACGGAACATATTCATCGTCAGCTAAGGATCTGCATGACGTGCCGTTACTGCCACCAATGTAGAAGGTAAATCTATAAACATACAAGATTAAGTAAACGTACACGTACAGTTGCCATGAATAACTAAGGAGTTACATTAAATTTCATCTAAAACTAGTGGAGGATATAAGAGCCATTATATTCGGCCCCCAACCAGCTCTTACCCGGAGTTAGAGTGTGTGATTGGCTAAATGGGAAGACTTGGGATCACACAGTCATGTCTCATCAGCTTCATAGATGCGTTACTGAGGGTTGTTGCTAAAATATCCTGACCAATACCGCAGGTGTCTGTATCTCTCAAGCCTGAGTGATGCCAGGATATATCATTAATATAAGCGTAGAGTACAGCCTCATCACGCAGTCTCAATCCAGAATAGGAATTCATAGCATTTTGATTATCATCTCCATTGTCATAGCATTTTGATTATCATCTCCATCGTCATAGCATTTTGATTATCATCTCCATCTCTAGCTTTGATTATCATCTCATCGTATAGTATTTTGATTATCATCTCCATCGTCATAGCATTCATGTCATAGATCGGAAAAATGGTTCCACATTCTGTTTTCAGCAAGGTGTGTAGAAAAAAAAAATGATACGGAAGACATTTTTTTCCTACACGTGTGCAAGTTCCACCCATTTTTGCATTTTATTTTTCTATCCATTCTATCTATGTAAGATATCTTGCAAACAAAGTGATGCTTGGTAAACTATTTTCGAGTTTGCTTTTATGAAATGTATAGTTTACCTAATTGGAATAGTTAAAGTACTGGGGTCTGTGTGTACACTTTCATCAACCCCAAATAAAATTACGTTTTCAATTATTTGATGTTTGCAAAAGAGACGCGTTTTAACTTCAACCATTCTTTTATCTTTTCCTAGAATCTTTGACATGAAAACACGTTTAAAACGTAATCGATGCTGTCTTTCGTTTTCAAACTGAAGTCACAGGAAAAGTTATTTACAAATCCCATTTCTTTTAGACAAACATTAGCATTCAAAGCCATGCGGGTTTTCATTAACAGCTTTTCCCATGGAACGTGGAATTTGGAGGTGTAGTATCTGTTGTTAAAATATCGTTGTACAGCAGTGATTTCTTTGGCATGGAGTGAATTGTTTTTAATGCTGTAGGAGTACCATTTGCACATCCATTGGGTATGCTGAATTTTGTTTCCTGACTATATTTCTAAACTGACACTCCATCATCAGTAAAACAAAAAATTTACATTCATGTTTTACTTTCCATTAAATTGAAGTGTAAAAAAAAAAAAGATTCATTATCTTATATAAAGTATACAATATGAAAAAACTTCTTGTTTTCAATTCTACCAGCACATTTTATCGTATCATTTTCGATTTTGATTTTTGCATTATGTAGGATCGGTTCCAGTAAATTTACCGGTCACATTCATTTTATATTTCTGTGAAAACTATTGTATGTTTTAAAAGTACGTTTCAGGAATGAATTATCACGGATTTAATGAAACGCATAGCTGGAGCCACAGTTTTGTATAACAGTTAAAAAAGGTGGAGTTCACGATGAATAATTTTCCCCTTTGTGGTTTGAAACTTTCTCACCCCAAAACAGTTTTGAGACTGTAATATATTTCTTAATGTCCGGAAAGTCCAAACCTCTGTTCTGTGTGCTCTGTTAATTCTATCGCGCTTACCTTTCCAGATAAACCACTTTTTTTTTTCTAGCGATCACTCACAAATTCGTCTGGAAGATATGAAAGAGAAATCGATGGGTGAATTAATTCGATAAGATAAGAGATTGAAATACTGTAACACTTCCTGGGGGTGCTATACTTCTTTCTACGTAATTTCTAAACAAAGATAACCAGTCGCCATGGTTAGCACCACGTTCAGTGGGAAGATGGGACAAAACAGACAAGTCTCATCCACTTCATGGATGTTTAAGTCTTCTGATCAACACCGACGGTGTCTGTATCTCTCTGGCCTGGTGGACGCCAGGATATGTTATGATATTCATGTGGAGTACAACTCCGTCATGCAGTCTCAACCATTGACCCGAACTCCATAGTATCATGGTCATCATCCTCATCGTCATCAGCATCGCGCTGTAAAAATTGTACCAGCTTCTGTGGCTATTCAACTGGCGTAGAAAGTGGAACAATAGAGCATCCAACAGAGAAAGAGACGCAGAGAGACATAGAGAGAGAGAGAGAGAGAGAGAGAGAGGGGGGGGAGGGAGAGAGGAGGAAGGGACGGACAGAGAGAGAGAGAGAGAGAGAGAGAGAGAGAGAGAGGGCTGGACACAGAGAGATAGAGATAGATAGAGAAAGAAAGACAGAAAGAGTGAGATAGGGAGAGAGAGAGGGAGGGAGAGAGGAGGGAGGGAGGGACAGAGAGAGAGGGGCGGGACAGAGAGAGAGAGAGGGGGAGAGAGAAGAAGACAGAGAGAGAGAGAGAGGAGAGAGAGAGAGAGAGATAAAGAGAGACCGAAAGAGAGACCGAAAGAGAGAGAGAGAGAGAGAGAGAGAGAGATGACAGAAGAAGAAGAGGACAGACAGACAGACAGACAGACAGGTTGGATTTGGGGAGCTCGGAGATTGTTCAAGAGGCATTCACAGCATTCGGACAATTCCATATGCGGTCAACCCAAATCTGCCAGCAATTGTCTGGCAGACTCCTTGAACCAGCACAAAAACCGTGTGTGTTCTCAAGGTCTTGAAATGTGGAGGAGGAGGGAGGGGGAAGGAGAAGGAGTTCATGAAACACTAAGCTGACATCACCAGAATAATGGGAACATTGAGTAAGGTGGTCAGTGAACAGACCAGTTTTTAATGTTGCCAGCAGGCACTGAATTGGAATTTAGTCACATCTTGAGTCCACGGCTGTATAAAAAGACTTAAGATCCAACCAGCCAAGAAGACGAATGACAAAGACAGCAAGACATCGAGACGCAAAAAAATTACCAGAAGGAGACAGAGAATGATACCATACGATCATTACTTTTTTCTTAACAACATTGTTCCCAGGAGTCATTCTAGTCAGATCATGGTGTAAAACTGATTCTCATAATAACAGTAACTGTGCTTTTTTCCCCTCTTTATGTCAGTGTT
>JAPXFY010000016.1:56633178-56640678 GCA_030674185.1 Monoplex corrugatus | reverse complement strand
ATCTCCCCTTCTCCTCCTTAAAAAAAAAAAAAGAAGCTATGTTCATAAATATCCCTTTTTATCCACCTTTTTCGTGTTAATACACACTGTTCTCAGGCAGCACTCCAAGTAGCCTAAGAAACCCCCCCCCCCCCCACCTAAAACCAGCACAATTATTCAATCCACCATCATCACAATATAACTAACTTGAGACAACAGTACGGCTAGTTTCATTACGGCTACGTTTGAGAAAAACAAACAGAATGATTATATAAAAAAGTTGTGTGTGTGTGTGTGTGTGTGTGTGTGTGGTGTGTGTGTGTGTGTGTGTGTGTGTGTGTGTGTGTGTGTGTGTGTGTGTGTGTGTGTGTGGAAGGGGGAGGACGATGAAATAAAGAAAAAGCGATAGGGGAAAAGGCAGATATGTGTGGCGTACATCAGAGTTGAAATTGTGGGCTATAGTTTGGTCCTTATTACTAAGCATGGACCAAAGTGCTCAAAGGTTTCAAATGAAGTATTTGTCTATTTCTATAACATGAAGCGGGAAATCGAAGAAGCAAATTTTGATACAAAAGTAAGAAGAAAATGTGTGGAGAGAAAGGGGCAGAGATAGAGAGAGACACAGTTAGAGAGAGAGAAGAGACAGAGAGAGGCGAGAGACGAGCGAGCGAGACGAGAGAGAGAGAGAGAGAGAGAGGAGAGAGAGAGAGAGAGAGAGAGAGGGGAGAGAGAGAGAGAGCGAGCGAGAGAGCGAGCAAGAGACGTGTCTGAGTGCCTTATCTAAATTTCTTGCAGCAAACGATTACTTTTGCCTCGTTTTAAGACATTGGGTTGTCCCCATTGTATTCAAAGGCATGTGAAATGTACAGAAATTGTGAACAAATAGAATGTACACAACGGAAGAAGTGTATTTTGACATACATTTAAGATCAAATATTATTCGCAGCAGAATTATGTAACCTTTCCCCTAAGTGTGTATTATTAAAGCGTTCAGTTTCTGCTTCTGTAGGAGGCGGAAGAAACTCAAAGCCATAACTTTTATACTTTGATGTTATCATCTCGGCGGCTGGTTCCAAACCTTCGAACATAAATAAATACATGGATGAAGAATAGGTGTTTAAAAGTAAACTGTTACTAAAAAATAGGTGTTTAAAAGTAAACTGTTACTAAAAAATAGGTGTTTAAAAGTAAACTGTTACTAAAAAATAGGTGTTTAAAAGTAAGTTGTTATCCAACTTAAAAAAACCCCCCCACCAAAAACAAAAGAAACAAATAAATATGTTACGGTCAGTTACACATAATGACAGCTGTGATATCAAAGACATATTTCAACAGTTTGGTGGTTGTAACTTCTGATCAACTGACTGTCATCCAAGCTTTGGAATTCACAAACCCAGCCCACGCCATTACTACAGTCATAAAACCGATTGTGTTCACTTCACTCTTTAATGGCGACACTGCTGTTCACGTAAATGTTATCGTAACCCTCATAATAAAAGAACTTCAGTTATATGGCTTGACCATGTTTCGTTCTAACGGTTCTAATTGCATAAATGTGTACAATGAATCAGCCAAGATCAAACTCGTTCAACAGGAACAGTCGTGAAAAACCGAATTGAATTTTTTGTTTCCCTTCAGAAAATCCGGATTTTGTACTTCTCATCGTCACTGTGTCTTCAAAATCCGTCAAATGCAATGCAAATTGGCGTGAAGCAAAGACAATGCTTGGCTTTTTCAAAACAGAAAACAGAACATAAATCTTTTTTTTTCAGAAGTTCCTGAAAAAGTGCTGGTCACCCACTTACCTGAAAGTGCTGGTCACCCACTTGCCTGAAAAAGTGCTGATTTAGACTTTTTTTGTTCGTGTGACCTTAATCACGAGACCATGACTTTAATGCATTTGCGACTCCTCGACTTTGAAAAGATCTAAGTAGAAACAAATCTGGCTTAACACATCTTTTGTCACACTGACCGACAGTCCTCTTCGGTCCATAGGAAACAATCTGCTTTTTATCTAAAAGGAGTATCGTAAACATAAATCGCGAAGGAGATGTTCTATGGACTGCAGGCGACGGAAGTTATATTAATTGTATGTTCTTGCACTTGATGGGATCAATTCATCATTAAAAAGGAGCAACACATGTTTAGCGCTTTAGCAACTTCCAGCTCAGCTGTAAGACAGATTCAAAAGGGGGATCTATATAAACTGAAACATCCAATCCCAACCACCCACCCCCACAAATATAAATACTAAACAAAACCAAACCGTGTACACATATATAAATACTAAACAAAACCAAACCGTGTACACATATTATCATCAGAATAAATGATGAAAAGGTATGCACCAATACTGCTAATATGATAAAACGATGAACTCAGCATGCCGATAATTACCGTTAGAATAAAACACTAATGAAACTATTTACACCAAATTTACTATTATGATAAAACAATAATGGATGAAGTATATGTATGGATTTTATTCAAAACAGTATGAGTTTAAATAACAAACAAATTATGTACACGAGTATCATCAGAAGAATATGAGTTTGAAAACACACACACACACACACACACACACACACACACACACACACACACACACACACACACACACAACACAATACACACACAACACACACACAAACACACATACACACACACATACACACACAACACACACCACACTCTCTCTCTCTCTCTCTCACACACACACACACACACACACACACACACACACACACACACACACACACACACACACACACACACACACACACACACACACACACACAGAGTGTATACGAATGTTGTCGAAGGAGTACGAGTTTGAGAGAAAAAGTACACGAAGTTATCATGAACTCAAACAATCAATAAAATATTTACAAGAACTTCGTAAAAAAAAAATCTAAGTTGAAACAAACAACAAAATATTTACACTAATTTGTTCAAAACATGAGTTTGTACCAAGAAAAATATACACGACTTTAGCCAAAAGAGAGTACGAGTCTGAACAAGTAACAAAATTAGATAAACAAATGTTTAAAAAATAAACACCTGAAAAAATATTTGCACAAGTTATGTCAAAGAGTTTAAGTCTTAAAAAAAAAAGCAAGAAAGTTAATCGCACATAATTTTTTTTTCTAAAGAGTAGGATTTTTAAGACCCAACGAAATAGAAACACAAATATTGTCAAAAGCAATGGAGGTTTTGAACGATTAATTTAACAAAAATATAAGTATCAGATTAAGGACGAACTTTGTTATCTCAGTCAAATTCTTTTGCTAAGTGCAACGACATGATACAATCACAGACATTACACTACATATCATTAACAACATTTGAAAACGTGTGCACGAATTTCCGCCAAAACAATAGGCGTTTGAACAAAGTGCACAAAGTTCGCCGAAACAGTACAAGTTTGAACAGCCAACAAAACATTGATGTTGTACGGGAGTGTTGACAAAGAGGATGTGAGTTGAAACAATAAAACAACAACAGCAACAGTCACAGCTGTGAATCAAGACACCAGGACCAGCGTCAGCACTGAGGCGAAGAGTGCTAGAAGTAGAATTGACTGTGAACGTTGAGTCATGGGACGTCCACCGTTCCTGTTTTCTCCCACGCTGGGCTGATTCGCTTCACCCTGCGGGCCTGAAACCACACACATAGATGTGACGGTAAGAGACAAGCACCTTGCGTGTATGCAAACACTGGGATGAAGGCAAGGATATCACGTTCGCACGGCCGCAGACATAAACAAAGACGCGCTTGCGCGCATTCATGAACTCTCTCTCTCTCTCTCACAGACAGACAGGACAGACAGACAGACAGACTGAAGGAGAGAGATAAGAGAATGAGAGCAAAAAGTTTAATTCCGAGGCCATGGGCCCATACACAGCTGGAAGTGGGCAAGGGAAGAGAGAGAGAGGAGAGAGAGAGAGAGAGAGAGAGAGAGAGGAGAGAGAGAAGAGAGAGAGAGAGAGAGAGAGAGAGAGAGAGAGAGAGAGAGAGAGACTGTCTGTCTATGAGAGAGAACACGAAAATGACACCCTCATTTTCACCGGTAAACAATTTTACAATCTGAATATGGAACAGTGTAGTGTGACAAATGTTCACAAACATGGTTCTCAGATCAGTGTATTGTGAACACAGACATACGACGTCGACCTCATCTTCTAGTTGAGACAAACAAAATGGACACCTTTCGTCAAGAACGGGAGAATACTAATATCTGAGACAATCTATTTCTGAGATCTCGATTCGGAATAGTGCGAGAGCTGTTCTGTAGTTGATCATACATACTGAATAAATATGTTTCTTTCTGGGAATAAATGTGTTTCTTTCTGAAGGCAGCTTTTATACTCAACTTTTCTATAGGTTACAAATTTAATCAGTTTCTAGCTATCAAAAACATTCTTGACAGAGACAATCTCTTAATCTACATTGAAATTCTTGTAAAAACGCCTTCTCGTTTCCAACACCACCGAACAGTCAAACATGACAAAACCCATTGTAGCACAACAAATTTTGTACATGATATGCCTAGGGTATAAGACCGACCTTATGATCTCTAACATCATATTGTACGCACATTTTGAGTACTTGCTGTCATGCTGTTTTAACAGTCTGAACCAACTTCTAATACAACTAACTGCAGAATTTATGTACAGTGGCTGTCTTCCTAACTCCGTCTATATTACGTTATTTGAAACTCTTCATGAAAGCATCAGAAATCTCTTGCCAGCGAACAGGTGCACTTTTTCAAATGATTCATAACTGGTACATCTCCATATATCTGATCCTATGCAATAACACTGGTAGAATCTGGACGTCAAAAAGTTTAGAGAAAACTTTAGCAGAATTACAATGCAACAGCAGAGTTACAGTGCTCCCTCAAAAGAAGCTTTTACAATTCTTAAACACTTTTCTTTGCACGAATTACTCTGTCGTCAACAGCAACATTCCAACTCACTTTTGTTGACATGGTTATACCACGGTAATTATAGAGCATCCAGAATTTATTATGTCCAGTTTCTCACATCCATTAAACCATCTTTCCTAGCTGAAAGATACCCCGTTTTCTAAAAACGATAACTTTTTATCTTTTCAAGATTAAAGTTTGGTCTCATTAATCCAGAGGAATGAAATAACAAATTCAACTGATTTTGCAAACTAACAACAGAGTATGACCATAAGACGATATCATCAGCAAAATGCACGATAAAAGTCCTGTTTTTACAGGTGAGAGACAAATACCATGCTTGCCTTGTTCAAAACCACCACCACCACCACCACCACCACCCACCACCACCACCACCACCACCACCACCACCACCAAACCCCACCAACAACAACAAAAACAACAACAGCAAAACCAAAAAAAAACATGAGCAAGTTCATTAATTAAAAATCAGAAACATATTGGTGGTACCACGCAGCCTTGTTCCAGACCTTGCATGCATTCGAAAAAGTCTTGAAAATTCATGATTACATCTTATACATGCTGTAACAGTTTCAAACACATTTTTCAAAATATTAAGTATTTTACCTTGAGTGCCAGTTTTGATAAAACAGATCACAAAATTGGACATTTGATACTGTCATAAGCTTTGCAAAAATCTATGTTTGGAATGTACAGTTTGGCATTTCTGGAGAACCGTTTCTGTTCACAAGCACAGAAAGTAAAAACATGATCAGTAGTTGAATAATTTCTACGAAATCCAGCTTAACTCTCATGTTTGATATCATTTGACTCAGACCAGTTTGACAATCGTTTGTTCAAAATCCGGGTAATCATAGTGCCTAATGTGTTCGTCTGGGATTTTCCTCTGTAATTATTTGGACCATCTGTACTTTCCTTTGTAAGTAATGGCATAATCACAGATTTGGTCCAATGTACAAAATAATTGTCTCGGTCGAACGTGGAATTAAACAGTTTAACCAAGAAGGGAATGATAACGTCTTCTGATATTTTTAACATTTCATTTAGAATACCATCTCCTTCTGCTGCCGTTTTTTTTTCAAATTTCTATCAACCTTTCTCACTTACAACTCTGTTATAACAGCAGTTAATAAATCATCACTAATACTTTGGTCTAGCAAACACCCTGCTTGGACTCTATTTTCTTCCACCCGTGCATTCAGTATGGTTCTAAAATGGTAAAACCGTCTCTCTTTTGAAATTTCACAAGAATGCATCACTTTTTGTCTACGTTTCTTTATTTCGGACCAGAAATATTTTGGACTGTCTATTAAAGTCAGCAAAAATGTGAAAATGTACTTTCCTGTTCTTAGACTTCAAAAACTGTTTATGTTCCTTTTTTCTCTTTCCTACAACAATCTTTATCCCTGTCATGATTTGTTCTACAGTATTGCCGTAATAATCGTCAGGCAGCGCTCTTCTTACAAAGACAATCATATTCAAACCATTTAGACCAATTATTAAATCTTCACTTAGCACCTGCTTTTCTACTCATCTTCTTACAAAGACAATCATATTCAAACCATTTAGACGAATTATTAAATCTTCACTTAGCACCTGTTTTTCTACTCATCTTCTTACAAAGACAATCATATTCAAACCATTTAGACCAATTATTAAATCTTCACTTAGCACCTGTTTTTCTACTCATCTTCTTACAAAGACAATCATATTCAAACCATTTAGACCAATTATTAAATCTTCACTTAGCACCTGTTTTTCTACTCATCTTCTTACAAAGACAATCATATTCAAACCATTTAGACCAATTATTAAATCTTCACTTAGCACCTGTTTTTCTACTCATCTTCTTACAAAGACAATCATATTCAAACCATTTAGACTAATTATTAAATCTTCACTTAGCACCTGTTTTTCTACTCATCTTCTTACAAAGACAATCATATTCAAACCATTTAGACGAATTATCAAATCTTTCCTTAGCACCGGTTTTCTACTCATCTTCTTACAAAGACAATCATATTCAAACCATTTAGACGAATTATCAAATCTTTCCTTAGCACCTGTTTTTCTACTCATCTTCTTACAAAGACAATCATATTCAAACCATTTAGACGAATTATCAAATCTTTCCTTAGCACCTCTTTTTCTACTCATATATTTCGATGCATTGAACATACTGTGTGCTAACTTTTTGGACAGCCAGATTTATGTCCATATCAACCATATGGTATGCTTCTTCTATTGGCAGATGGAATATTATTATGAAAGTCATCCTTTTTCCCCATCAGTACAAGTAACCTTTTTCAACTGGTGTCTTTTTGGTTGAATATTCCTGTGCGACTTTAAATTTCCACATAAAATGGATAGGCATATGTGAAGAATCAATTCTTTCACCTACAGAAAGAGCGGATACAATGTCAGACAGTTCATGTTAAGATAAACGATAATTCACTGTGCTGTTATCGTTAGGAGATATATATGGATGTTTACATGACATGTTTACGTCACACAAGCCATTCAGTATTATTAAGTTAAAAACAGACATAAACATAAATCATATTACCGGTAGT
>JAPXFY010000016.1:56620678-56628178 GCA_030674185.1 Monoplex corrugatus | reverse complement strand
TTTCTTTAGGATCATTGCAGTCAGGGAGGTTACCTTTGTGCTCACCTATTTTTCCCCATCCCATTTTCTACGCCACTTTGATGGTCACAGAAGCTGGAACAGTTTTTACAATGCGATGATGATGATGATGATGTCGATGAGGATGATAATCATGATGCTATGGAGTTTCATCTAGGATTGAGACTGCGTGACAGGGCTGTGCTCAACGCTTACTATCATAACATATCCTAACGTCAACCAGGCCAGAGAGATGCAGACACCTGTGGTGTTGGTCAGGAGATTCTAAGCAACACCCTCAGTGATGCATCCGTGAAGTGGATGAGACTCGACTGTGCGGTCCCAGTCTTCCCAATGAGCCCATAGCACGTTCAACTCAGGGTAGGAGCCGGTTAGAGCCGAAAAATCCCACAATGATCAACTCTGGGTAGGAGCCAGTTAGAGCCGAAAAATCCCACAATGATTTTTGAAGGTACTGATGGAGATTCGAACCCACAATACTCCCGTCGGTAGTCCGTTGCATTAACCATTACACCACGGCGACTGGTCTCCGATCGGACAGTATTTTCTTCTCTTGCCTCCGCCAGACCTAAAGTGGTGGTGTGGGTGTCTGCCTTTTGGATGAACTAAAACCCCATGCATAGCATTCATGTACCGCAAGACAGACTGAAGTCCGATGCACAACATACACTTAGCGCATAATGAACAGAAGTCCCATGCATGGCATACGATTGGCGCAAGTAAAAGATCCCATGCCAACAAAAGAATTGTCCCTGGAAACATTCTGAGAAAAAAAAATTAATCGAAAAAAAAAACGGTGGCGCCATACTATGGCGACAGTCTCTATATTGCGAACAAATAGTTACGTTCACATTTGTATTCACATTTGTTTGCTTTATTTTTTATCCTCTGGAGATAAATTGGATGGAATGGTCAACGCCAGAGGCATATCCTTAGATTATGAGCACTCACGCACCCATATGTGTACTCTTATTTTCTTTTCCAGTTTTTTTTTCGAACCAGATATTGTGCACGTTTTGAAAAGGTTATAGCCCTGATACGGCTCTGCGCAGTCGGCTGAGGTTTGAAAAGAAGCATTAGAATAAGAACAAACACGCTGGGACTGAAGCTGATATGTCCAATCTTGAATCCACGGCTCTATCACAAGACCCAACCAGCCCGTAGTATGGCTGGAGAGAGGTAAATGATTATCACCCGACCGAATGGTAAAAGACAGTGCTTCTTCGTTTTGCCAGTAAACAGACCTTTGTACCTGCACAAGTTGGTAATACTGTCAGTTGTCAGACACTTTGTACCTGCAGAAGTTGGTCATACTGTCAGTTGTCAGACACTTTGTACCTGCACAAGTTGGTCATACTGTCAGTTGTCAGACACTTTGTACCTGCACAAGTTGGTCATACTGTCAGTTGTCAGACACTTTGTACCTGCACAAGTTGGTCATACTGTCAGTTGTCAGACACTTTGTACCTGCACAAGTTGGTCATACTGTCAGTTGTCAGACACTTTGTACCTGCACAAGTTGGTCATACTGTCAGTTGTCAGACACTTTGTACCTGCACAAGTTGGTCATACTGTCAGTTGTCAGACACTTTGTACCTGCACAAGTTGGTAATACTGTCAGTTGTCAGACACTTTGTACCTGCACAAGTTGGTCATACTGTCAGTTGTCAGACACTTTGTACCTGCACAAGTTGGTCATACTGTCAGTTGTCAGACACTTTGTACCTGCACAAGTTGGTCATACTGTCAGTTGTCAGACACTTTGTACCTGCACAAGTTGGTCATACAGTCAGTTGTCAGAAACTTTGTACCTGCACAAGTTGGTCATACTGTCAGTTGTCAGACACATTGTACCTGCACAAGTTGGACATACTGTCAGTTGTCAGACACTTTGTACCTGCACAAGTTGGTCATACTGTCAGTTGTCAGACACTTTGTACCTGCACAAGTTGGTCATACTGTCAGTTGTCAGACACATTGTACCTGCACAAGTTGGTCATACTGTCAGTTGTCAGACACTTTGTACCTGCACAAGTTGGTCATACTGTCAGTTGTCAGACACTTTGTACCTGCACAAGTTGGTCATACTGTCAGTTGTCAGACACATTGTACCTGCACAAGCTGGTCATACTGTCAGTTGTCAGACACTTGTACCTGCACAAGTTGGTCATACTGTCAGTTGTCAGACACTTTGTACCTGCACAAGCTGGTCATACTGTCAGTTGTCAGACACTTTGTACCTGCACAAGTTGGTAATACTGTCAGTTGTCAGACCTTTGTACCTGCACAAGTTGGTAATACTGTCAGTTGTCAGACCTTTGTACCTGCACAAGTTGGTCATACTGTCAATTGTCAGACACTTTGTACCTGCACAAGTTGGTCATACTGTCAGTGGTCAGACACTTTGTACCTGCACAAGTTGGTCATACTGTCAGTTGTCAGACACTTTGTACCTGCACAAGTTGGTCATACTGTCAGTGGTCAGACACATTGTACCTGCACAAGTTGGTCATACTGTCAGTTGTCAGACACTTTGTACCTGCACAAGTTGGTCATACTGTCAGTTGTCAGACACATTGTACCTGCACAAGTTGGTCATACTGTCAGTTGTCAGACACTTTGTACCTGCACAAGTTGGTCATACTGTCAGTTGTCAGACACTTTGTACCTGCACAAGTTGGTCATACTGTCAGTTGTCAGACACTTTGTACCTGCACAAGTTGGTCATACTGTCAGTTGTCAGACACATTGTACCTGCACAAGTTGGTCATACTGTCAGTTGTCAGACACTTTGTACCTGCACAAGTTGGTCATACTGTCAGTTGTCAGACACTTTGTACCTGAACAAGCTGGTAATACTGTCAGTTGTCAGACACATTGTACCTGCACAAGCTGGTAATACTGTCAGTTGTCAGACACTTTGTACCTGCACAAGTTGGTAATACTGTCAGTTGTCAGACCTTTGTACCTGCACAAGTTGGTCATACTGTCAGTTGTCAGACACTTTGTACCTGCACAAGCTGGTAATACTGTCAGTTGTCAGACACTTTGTACCTGCACAAGTTGGTCATACTGTCAGTTGTCAGACACTTTGTACCTGCACAAGCTGGTAATACCCGTCAGTTGTACAGACACTTGTACCGCACAAGAGGTAATACTGTCAGTTGTTCACACTTGTACTCACAAGTTGTAATACTGTGTTTCGATTGACCTGCACAATGGTCATATGTCGTTGTCACACTGTTCTGCAAAGGATGCTAATACTGTCTTGTCGCAGTCCTTGGTATGACAAGTGGTAATGCATTTCAGACTTTGTAATGCACAACGTTGGTCATACTGTCAGTTGTCCAGATCTTGTAACTGCACAAGTTGGTCTACTGTCAGTGTCAACTTGTACCTCACAAGTTGGTCTCTCGTAGTTGTCAGACATTGTACCTCACAATGGTCATACGCAGTGTCAGACACTTTGTACCGACAGTTGTCATACTGTCAGTTGTCAAACACTTTGTACCTGCACAAGTTGGTAATACTGTCAGTTGTCAGACACTTTGTACGTACAAAGTTGGTCATACTGTCAGTTGTTAGACACTTTGTACCTGCACAAGTTGGTCATACTGTCAGTTGTCAGACACTTTGTACCTGACATTGTACCTGCACAAGTTGGTCATACTGTCAGTTGTCAGACCTTTGTACCTGCACAAGTTGGTCATACTGTCAGTTGTCAGACACATTGTACCTGCACAAGTTGGTCATACTGTCAGTTGTCAGACCTTTGTACCTGCACAAGTGGTAATACTGTCAGTTGTCAGACACTTTGTACCTGCACAAGTTGGTCATACTGTCAGTTGTCAGACACTTTGTACCTGCACAAGTTGGTCATACTGTCAGTTGTCAGACACATTGTACCTGCACAAGTTGGTCATACTGTCAGTTGTCAGACCTTTGTACCTGCACAAGTTGGTCATACTGTCAGTTGTCAGACACATTGTACCTGCACAAGTTGGTCATACTGTCAGTTGTCAGACCTTTGTACCTGCACAAGTTGGTAATACTGTCAGTTGTCAGACACATTGTACCTGCACAAGCTGGTAATACTGTCAGTTGTCAGACACATTGTACCTGCACAAGTTGGTCATACTGTCAGTTGTCAGACACATTGTACCTGCACAAATTGGTAATACTGTCAGTTGTCAGACACATTGTACCTGCACAATTGGTAATACTGTCAGTTGTCAGACACATTGTACCTGCACAAGTTGGTATACTGTCAGTTGTCAGACACTTTGTACCTGCACAAGTTGGTCATACTGTCAGTTGTCAGACACTTTGTACCTGCACAAGTTGGTCATACTGTCAGTTGTCAGATACTTTGTACCTGAACAAGTTGGTCATACTGTCAGTTGTCAGACACTTTGTACCTGCATAAGTTGGTCATACTGTTAGTTGTCAGACACTTTGTACCTGCACAAGTTGGTCATACTGTCAGTTGGCAGACACTTTGTACCTGCACAAGTTGGTCATACTGTCAGTTGTCAGACACTTTGTACCTGCACAAGTTGGTCATACTGTCAGTTGTCAGACCTTTGTACCTGCACAAGTTGGTAATACTGTCAGTTGTCAGACACATTGTACCTGCACAAGTTGGTATACTGTCAGTTTAGACACATTTGTACCTGCACAAGTTGGTCATACTGTCAGTTGTCCGACACATTGTACCTGCACAAGTTGTCATACTGTCAGTTGTCCGAACATTTGTACCTGACAAGTTGTATACTGTCAGTTGTCCGACACATTGTACCTGCACAAGTTGGTCATACTGTCAGTTGTCAGACACTTTGTACCTGCACAAGTTGGTAATACTGTCAGTTGTCAGACCTTTGTACCTGCACAAGTTGGTAATACTGTCATTGTCAGACACTTTGTACCTGCACAAGTTGGTAATACTGTCAGTTGTCAGACACAAGTTGGTCATACTGTCAGTTGTCAGCCACTTTCACAGTGTCGAGTTTTCTGCAGCAGAGCAAGGGAAAATGTTTCCTGAAAACCAAGTTGGTCATAAAGTCAGTTGATCAGACACTTGTACCTCGCTTAGTTGTGTACTGTCAAGGGCCATCTCCTTTTTTTTCTTTTTTGTCATCACTGCTTACTTTCCAGACCTTCCTCAACAGGGTCGGTACACATGTTCAGCTGGTGGTGACACTTTACCGCACAAGTTTTCTCAGTCATGACTCGAACCTTGTACCTGGGAACAAGGTATACCTAGATCATGTTGTCAACCATAGCTACCTACCAAGTTTGGTCTTTCTGTTCAGTTGTCGACTTTGTACGTGCACTATGGTTGGTTACATCCACGGTCAGTTGTCAGACCTTTGTACCTGCGAGCGTTGGTATGACTGGTGTTGTGCGTGGACTTTGTCCATGCCCAGTGTGGTATCTGTCAGTTGTCAGTACACATGTACTCACAAGTTGTGTCATACGCATTTGTCAGACTTGTCCTGCCCAAGTGGTTATGTCAGTTGTCAATCAATTGTACTGCAGAGGTTGGTTGGTGGTGTGGGTGTGTCTGTCAGTGTGTCAGGATCCTTTGTACTGCTAAGTTTGGGTCATACTGGTCAGTTTGTCAGACACATGTACTGAAAGTTGGATAAATGTCAGGTCAGAGAAGACCGACAAGTTGGTACGCAGTCAGACAGACGACAAGTATGGAGAGTACTGTCAGTTGCAGAAATTGTAACCTGAACAAGTTGGTCATACTGTCAGTATGTCAGACACATGGACCTTACCATACAGTTGTCAATACTGCAGTTGTCAGACACGATTGACCGCACAAGTATGGTCCATACTGTCAGTGCAGACACTATTGAATCCTGCAAAAAGTTGGGTCATACTGTAATTTCAGCACTGGTACTCTGACAAGTTGTCATTACTGGTCAGTTGTCAACCCTTACTGGCAAAGTTGGTAATACTGCATGCAACTACTGCAAAGGTAAACTGTCATTGTTAACATGTACTCACAAGTTGGTCATACTGTCAGTTGTCAGACACATTGTACCTGCACAAGTTGTCATACTGTCAGTTGTCAGACACTTTGTACCTGCACAAGTTGGTCATACTGTCAGTTGTCAGACACATTGTACCTGCACAAGTTGGTCATACTGTCAGTTGTCAGACACTTTGTACCTGCACAAGTTGGTCATACTGTCAGTTGTCAGACCTTTGTACCTGCACAAGTTGGTCATACTGTCAGTTGTCAGACCTTTGTACCTGCACAAGTTGGTCATACTGTCAGTTGTCAGACCTTGTACCTGCACAAGTTGGTCATACTGTCAGTTGTCAGACCTTTGTACCTGCCAAGTTGGTCATACTGTCAGTTGTCAGACACATTTGTACCTGACAAGTTGGTCATACTGTCAGTTGTCAGACACTTTTGTACCTGCACAAGTTGGTCATACTGTCAGTTGTCAGACCTTTGTACCTGCACAGTTGGTCATACTGTCAGTTGTCAGACACTTTGTACTGACAAGTTGGTATACTGTCAGTTGTCAACACTTGTACCTGCACAAGTTGTATACGTCAGTTGTCAGACACTTTGTACCTGCACAAGTTGGTCATACTGTCATTGTCAGACACATTGTACCTGCACAAGTTGGTATACTGTCAGTTGTCAGACACTTTGTACCTGCACAAGTTGGTATACTGTCAGTTGTCAGACACTTTGTACTGACAAGTTGGTATACTGTCAGTTGTCAGACACTTTGTACCTGCACAAGTTGGTCATACTGTAGTTGTCGACCTTTGACCTGAAAGTGGTCACTGTCAGTTGTCAGACCTTTGTACCTGCACAAGTTGTCATACTGTCAGTTGTCAGACACTTTGTACCTGCACAAGTTGGTAATACTGTCAGTTGTCAGATTGTACTGCACAGTTGGTATACTGTCAGTTGTAGCACTTTGTACTGACAAGTTGGTCATACTGTCAGTTGTCAGACACATGTACCTGCACAAGTTGGTCATACTGTCAGTTGTCAGACACATTGTACCTGCAAAAAAGTTGGAATACTGTAGTTGTCAGACACATTGTACCTGCACAAGTTGGTAATACTGTCAGTTGTCAGACACATTGTACCTGCAAAAAGTTGGTCATACTGTCAGTTTGTCAGAACTTTGTACCTGCACAAGTTGTCATACTGTCAGTTGTCATGACCTTTGTACCTGAACAAGTTGGTCATACTGTCAGTTGTCAGACCTTTGTACCTGCCAAGTTGGTCACTACTGTCAGTTGCAGCACTTTGTTACCTGCACAAGAGCATACTGTAGTTGTCAGACACTTGTACCTGCACAAGTTGGTATACTGTCAGGTGAGGTGAAAAAGATTTCAACTTGTCCTCTGCTTAGTATTGTGAGGGCAAAGTCCATCTCCTTTTTTTTCTTTTTTGTCTCACTGCTTTACTTTCCACCAGTCCTCCTCAACAGGGTCAGGCAC
>JAPXFY010000016.1:56593178-56618178 GCA_030674185.1 Monoplex corrugatus | reverse complement strand
AACCCATACATTTCATCTCTTTTTCAATATCCACATATAAAAAAAAGGGGGACTGTTTCGAATGAACTGGATGTGAGCGCGTGCGTATGTGTGTATGTTGTGTTGTGTTGTGTTGTGTTGTGTGTGGTGTGTGTGTGTGTGTGTGTGTGTGTGTGTGTGTGTGTGTGTGTGTGTGTGTGTGTGTGTGTGTGTGTGTGTGTGTGTGTGTTGTGTTGTTGTGTTGTGTTGTGTTGTGTGTGTGTGTGTGTGTGTGTGTGTGTGTGTGTGTGTGTGTGTGTGTGTTGTGTGTGTGTGTGGTGTGTGTGTGTGTTGTGGTGAATGCACTCAGTTATGTCGGTATATTTGATGTTAACCTGACTATAATGTTTTATAATGATGATAATGATGATGTGTGTGTGTGTGTGAGTGAGTGCGCGTGCGCGTGCGCGGTGTGTGTCTGTGTGTAGTTTGCACTTTACTGTATTTCAATTATATTTGCTTTATAATTCTCACCGGCACTGGGAAGCAGTTGTGTTGTACTTAATGTCTCCATTCCAGATAATTAAATATTTCAATTTGAGTTGAATGTGTGGTATCTGTGTAGGTATGAGTATATATATTTACCTCATGAACAGACGGTATGCATGCTTACCTCATCCACATACGGTTTGTATGCTTACGTCATCCACGTACAGTTTGTATGTTTACCTCATCCACGTACAGTTTGTATGTTTACCTCATCCACGTACGGTATGTATGTTTACCTCATCCACATATGGTATGTATGTTTACCTCATCCACGTATGGTATGTATGTTTACCTCATCATGTACGGTATGTATGCTTACCTCATCCACATACGGTTTGTATGCTTACTCATCCACACGGTTTGTATGTTACTCATCCATAGGTATGTATGCTTACCTCATCCACATATGGTATGTATGCTTACCTCATCCACATATGGTATGTATGCTTACCTCATCCACATATGGTATGTATGCTTACCTCATCCACATACGGTATGTATGCTTACCTCATCCACATACTAACAGCGTGGGGAAAGGCAGTGACAGTACACTCTAGTATGGTCTCCTTGCCGATGTTCTGTCCGATCCTCTTGTTGGGCAGAAGGATCTCTGGGGAACTGCACGCAGAAGTGAAGGTTCAGTATGATTGGTTTGTTTTTACTTCATTTCTGTTGTTATATTGCACGGACATACACTCTTTCTTTCTCTGTGCATTCATTGTCCGTGTACATGCTCGTGTGTGTGTGTGTGTGTGTGTGTGTGTGTGTGTGTGTGTGTGTGTGTGTGTGTGTGTGTGTGTGTGTGTGTGTGTGTGTGTGTATGTGTGTGTGTGTGATGTGTTGTGTGTGTGTGTGTGTGTGTATGTGTGTGTGTGTTGTATGTATGTATGTGTGTGGCATGTGTGTGTGTGCGTATGTGTGTGTGTGTTGTTGTATGTATGTTTGTGTGTGTGTGTGTGTTTGTGTATGTATGTATGTGTGTGTGCGTGTGTGTGTGTGTTTTAAGGCTTCCTCATGCGTATTCTGTTCGTGCCTGTGTAGGCGCAATTTTTTTTCAATTTGACCTAAAAAGAAAGAGAGAAAAGAAAAAGAAAAAAAAAGAAAAAAAAAAATTAATCAAATTTTAACCTGCAATTTTTTTCTTGTAATTAAATGTTATAGCACAGCATACTGGTAAGCAGTGTGGCTGTGCATGGTGCTTGGTCAACATTTTTTCCTTCTCCGAGGGTTGGATGTAATAAATTGATACTGCGCTTATGCCACTACCCTAAAAAATACACATTGTTGTTCCATCTCACTGTCACGAGTAGAAAAAATTGGGACTGTGCTCTTTGGTGTTTTTAATCATTGGGACTTTACTGCACATGACAGGAGGGAGTTCCGTCATAATTTGGATGACAGGGTTTGGGTCCTTAATTAATATTGGGAGGATTTGGTCATCTGTTTGCTTTACTCGCAAATATCTCAAGCAGATTTTGAGGGATGTTTATACAGATTTACTTCTCTAAACAGAAATCACACACAACAAGGAAGGAGAGAGGGAGAGCTGCAGAAATGCACTAACCACACTAGTCATGATTCTCAAAAGCAGTCCACATGGAATGATAACACAAAGCGTTTATTTAATTAACTAACTTCAGCATAAAACGTAATTCCAACAGTGCCTTAGGTCCCATCTGCCCTAAAACCCTAAGATGCACTATGCATGTTCTCTAGCTTAGAGAATGCTAAACACTTCCATCTGTTTGACACCACACATCTCTCTCTCTTTACTTCACGGAAAAGAAAAAAGAAACAAACACCCCCCCCCCCAACAAACCGTATTTCCTTCTTCTATCCCTACCCTACCAAAAGCATAAAAATTCAAATGAAAAGTGGGTCATATACCTCTCAACAGATTCACATGCTAATGGTTGTGGGTTCGAATCCCCGGGTGTGTGCTATATCAAAACTGGCCTTCTCACTGTTCCATCTTTATATCATTGTTGTTCTGGTGGTGTCAGTGTAAGGATTAAATTAGTCCCCCTTCCCCCACTTCCCTGGGATAGCTATCCCTGTCGGCCATATCACATGAGGTGGGTGCCTACGTAAAATCTGAACCAATCAATCAATCAATCAATCAAAACCTCTCAGTAGCTTGTGATGTTGACTAGTTTAGATGCTGAGACCTCATCGCTCTCTTGTCTGTCTCTTGTCAGCCTGTCCTCTGTCTGTTCTCTGTCTCTGTCTCTTGTCTGTTCCTGTCTCGTCTGTCTCTCTCTCTGTTTGTCTCTGTGTTCCACTATGTTAATTTTCCTTTTCATTTATAACGAGCGGATCAGAACACGCTGGGAGTCTGAGTCAGCTTGCCTAATGATTTTGTATAAGCATCGTTTTCCAACGGAAATTAAGCTATTTGATCCTCTATATATGGTGATGGATCAGCATCAAAGCTTACTTCAAAGGTTCCATGACTGTGTACCGGTGTGATTTTGTATCTGTGAGTGCTATGAAAGAAAAAATTAAGCGTCAATAAACACAGGCTAGAATCTGTCCACTTAGGCAAAGGACATTCCCCTTTCGCTGGGGCAATCTTCGAAAAACACCCGAATAGAGTCTTGTGTACATATGGATTTTCTGTTCAAATGTCTCGTTTACAGTGTAATATAAACGTGATTGGCCGTACTATCAGGCACTGGTAAACCCTAAGTCTTTAGTCAGTAGTCTAGTTTGTCTGTTTTGCCAGACACTACCAACATTTCTGATAGAATACAGCACAGGTGTGGACCTTTTTCTATCCGAGAGGTTTCTGTGATATCATCATCATCCTTGTCGTCATGAGATCATCAACATCATTATCACTAGAACAGCAGCAGTGGCAGCAATAGTGTATCCATCATCATCATCATCATCATCATCATCATCATCATCATCATCATCATCATCATCATCATCATCATCATCATCATCACCATTGTCATCGGCATAAGATCATCATCAACATGATTCGACCATCACTGATATCATCATCATCATCGTCGTCGTCGTCGTCGTCGTCGTCGTCGTCGTCGTCATTGAAGTCCTCCTCATGATCATCTTTTACCTCCTCATCCTTTTAATTTAATTCTTCTCTTCCTCTTCCTGAAGTACAGTCGGCAGCAACATGAATATGGCAGCTGACAGCGAAAGGAAGATCACTGACAACCACACACTAACAGTGTAATAGGTATCGCTTCCCCCCCCCCCCCTCCTCACCATCTTCATTCACTCGGGTTTTTCAGGAGAAAAGGAAATTTTATCTTGCATACAATATTCAGACAGGTAGGAATACTATTTATACAGAAACAACCCCTCGCATCCTCAAGGGGGGACACAGCAACAACTATTACTGCTACAAAAACAGCTATTATAACAACAACAAGAACTAATACTAATGCAATCATTAATACGCCTGCTATGAAACAGATAAATGTACAGCTTCCAATCGGAAGGTCCTGGGCTCTGTCTATCTTTGACACTTTCGCTGGTTAGTGAAAGGTGGAGATTTTTCTGATCTCTCTGTTCAGCATGTGTGCAGATCTGCCTGTATACCTACACTACATGGATACGCATGCAAAATATCAAATATGCACGTTAAAGATCCTGAAAGCCATCTCAGTGGCTGGCTTATGTACACATAGAAACACTGGGCAAAGCACGACCACCAGAGATGCAGACTGTGCAACAACATAAGAGTTATTACACCATGGTCAGCTCTCCTGATAGGTGGAAATTTCGGGCTCCACATAAGAGACTAATTGTATGTAATTTGTATGCAATGCTTAGTGAATCCAAATAAGTCTGGAGAATAGCGCTATATAAAAACGATTTATAATAACAATATAACAGCAATAATGAGAATAATAATTATGAAAAATAATATCACTACTGCTACTACTACTACTAACTACTACTACTACTACTACTAAGAACAACAACAACAACAACAAAAACAATAATGATAAAAACAATCAATTTGATAACAACAACAACGACAACAGCAGCAGCAGCAACAGCAACAACAACAACACTACTACTACTACTACTACTACTGCTGCTGCTATTACGACTACTGCTACTGCTATTACTACTACTACTACAACCACAACTTCAGTACTCACACTCCACAGCGACATGTATAAGAAGGTTGACAGCAGGGGGAACGCCATTGAAGGCCACACACTCGTAGGTGTCCCCGCAATATCGTGTAATGTTGTGAATGATCAGCACCTCTCCGTTCACTCCCACCTCTGAAAGAAAATACAGGCAATATAATGCACAGTAGCCTCATCCATTCTTTACTATTTATCTTTTGTTTTTTTAACTGCCTCACTTTCCACATGGCTGTGCAGCCTTCGGCTCTCCTGTCTACCTCCAAGCCTTCTGAGTTCTTTTATATTAATTTCATCCTAAGGTCAATCAGGCCCGAAAGATACAGACACCTGTGGTGTTGATCGGGAAATTTAAATGGCACCATCAATGATGCCTCCCAGTCTTCCCAACGAACCTGTCGCACGCTCAGTTCTGGTAAAGAGCTAGTGAAGGCGGAAAAATTCTACAGTGATGTTCTGGAATAATGTAGATACGAATCCACAACTTACCAGCTGCTGGCAAAACCCCACAACCTCTCAGCTGAAGACACAACTCATAACCTTCTCGTCGCTGGCATAACTCACAACCTCATCATCACTGGCACAACTCATAACCTCATCATCACTGGCACAACTCACAACCTCATCATCACTGGCACAACTCATAACCTTCTCGTCGCTGGCACAACTCACAACCTCCAAGTTGCTGACACAACCCACAACCTCCCCGTACCGCTAACCTCTTTGCCACGAGCTTCATTCATTCATTCATCATCATCATCATCATCATCATCATCATCATCATCATCATCATCATCTCTCTTGATGGTCCTTGATAGTCTACACATATACTGAAAAAGAACCATGAAGACGATAGCCAATCCACTTTGCAAATTATACTAAACGCAAAAGTTTTACGATAAAAAAAATGTTCTAGACTCACAAAGAAAACGAAACAGATTTGAGAAGAAGCTTACAGTTTGGTCAGTAATATGTAAACAGAAGCGAACTATTGCCACATAACTACATTACTATTTACCAAGCAACAATCATTTATTTTTCTCAACATCATCTCGAGCTATAAAGACGTTAATTCCACAAACTAAGTTAAAATCGATGTTGAGGCAATCCTAGGCAAGAATGAGTTGCCGGTCAGTGTACAAAGGTCTGTAGTCTGACTGAATCCAAGCACACACAATTGGCAGCAAGTAGATCCCGCACATTTCGGGGGGCAAAAACTCGTGTGAACGCATGCACTCATGCGCGCACACATGGACACGCACTGTGATACATCCGAATTGAATTCTTTTCTTTCCTTGAACATGAAAATACATTAACAACAACAACAACAAAAAACAAAAAAAAAACAACAAAACCCCCCCCCCCCCCCCCAAACAAAAAGAAACGGAAATAAGAAATCAGACTGAATTTAGGTAGAAAGAAACTCTAGGGAGAGCTAGACAACAGAAGGTCTTCAGAGAAGTAACCCCCTTTAGACAAGTGTTTCGGCCCTGAATTCCTTACACTCTCGGGGGGCCGGGCCACATCCAGGTCATGACTCCTGGATGCCCTTCTGCTGTTGTCTATTTTTTTTTTTCCCACGCCGGGGATCGAACCTGGGCGATTCTGCGCTTCAGAACTGCGGTACGCGGTTTTACCAATGTGCTAACGGGTCACACATCATCTGTAGGGAATTTAATCCTTATGAAGTTCACTTTTTTGGTTCCTCCTTGCCCAGATCCAGCTTGAGCTCCTTTCTGCTGCCTCTGCCATCGCTTTAAGGGCTCTAGTCCTCTTCTTCCCAGAAATGGCGAGTTGTTTCATGAGATCATAAGCGGAGGTGCCCACAAACCCTCTTGCCCCGACCTCTATGGCGAAGATTTTGAACCGCAGACCTGCTTTCTTCAGGGTGCTGGCAAGACCGGCGTATTTTTCGGTCTTGTAGATATGTGCTTCTTCCATTCTGCTTTCGTATGGCACAGTGAGTTCTATCAGAATCACTTGTTTCGAGGAGTCAGAGTGGAGAGCGATGTCTGGTCTCATGCCTGTCTTGCTGATGACATCTGGGTAATTTCTCCACTCTGGGAGGTCTGCTGTACACTCCCAGTCGACTGCTCCATCCAGAAGACCCTTTGGCAATGTGCTGGTTGTCATAGCACTTTCGGGCCAGACCTGTTTCCCTCCTGCTTTGTAGAACGTTGTCATAGCAATTGGTGCGTTTGGGGTCATGGTTTTTTCGCTAACCACATCTGTGATCACTTTCAGAACTTGGTTGTGCCTCCATGTATACCTTCCTTGGGCTAGCGCTACTTTGCAAGAGCTTAGGACATGTTCCACTGTTTGTTTCTTCTGACAGAGCGGACATGCTGGGTCGTCTGCTTTCCCCCATTTCACTAAGTTTGCATTCGAGGGGAGCAGGTCATATACAGATCTGAGGAGGAAGCTTATCCTTAGAGGAGCCATGTGCCACATATCGTTCCAGCTGAGACTTCTTTGGAGTGCACTGTCCCATGTTGTCCATTGCCCCTGTTGACCTTGCTGGACTGCCTTCTGCACTCTTTTGACATCTTCTTCTTCCTTCAACTCCTGTATGATCATGTCTCTTTTTTCCTTCCCTTTGGCTTTGGACCACCACTGCATTTTTGTTGCTCCCAGTCCCTGTCTGTTGGTTTGCGTGTGTCCAATTATTTCTTTGATGCTGAGGTTTCTCTTGGCATTGTTTACAGCCTCTTGGACTTTCCACTTTCTGCCAGTTCTCAGCTTTGGATGAACTGATCTCACGATATTGTCTTCCGATTCCTCCAGCATGCTCAACAGTCTTGCTTTTCCAACTTTGTATTCCTCCACTATGGATTTGAGAGGTAGCTTCAGCATTGCTTGACGACAGTAGAATGCAACATCAGTGAGACCAGGTGGGACACCGAGCCATTTTCTGGTGTATTTGTTGATTTTGGCTTCCATTGCTTCGACTGTGCTGGTGCAAATGTCATAGATTAGCAGTGGCCACAGCAGCTTTGGTATCAGCATGAACTGTAGACACCAGACTTTGTATTTGCCTGGCAGTCCGCAGTTATCTATTTTCTTCAGGCCTTCTTCTGCTGTTTGCTTGGTTTCACATCCCCTTTGTGTGTCTTTCAGGGAGTCATCATACCATCTTCCGAGACTTTTTACTGGCTCTTCTGTGACAGTGGGGATGGCTTGGTTGGCTACCATGAATTTGACTGAATCTGCCACTTTTCCTTTTCGCAGTGAGAGACTTCGGGATTTCTTAGGTTTGAACCTCATTCTTGAAGAGGCCACCAGCTCATCCAGCTGCTTTAAGATTTGGTGTGTCTCTTCCTCATCCGTGGACAAGACTGTTGTGTCATCCATGAAAGCTTTCAGAGGAGGCATCTGGTATCCATCTCCCAGATTCACTGGACCTGAACTCTTCATTGCAGCTTTCAAGATGACTTCCATTGCCAACACGAACAGTATGGGAGAGATTGCACAGCCCATTGCAATGCCCACCTCTAGGTCTATCCAGTCCGTGGTGTATTCTTTGGTAGAGAACCGCATTGAGAACCCTTGGAAATACTTCCTCAGCATTGTTCGGATGTTTTCTGGGATGTGATACATTTCAAGAGCCAGCTGGATCATATCGTGTGGAACTGATCCATATGCATTCGCCAGATCAAGCCAAACTACGTCAATGTCTCTTTTCTCTGTTCTTGCTTTTTGGATGGCATCCCAAATCAACGTGGCATGTTCCAAGCATCCAGGCATTCCTGGTATGCCTCCCTTTTGGACTGACATATCCAGATACTTGTTTTCAGTCAGGTATTTTGTCAATCTTGCTGCCATAACAGAGAAGAAGATTTTCCCCTCGACGTTCAGAAGTGATATTGGCCTGAACTGATTGATGCTGCTGGAGTTCTGCTCCTTCGGAATGTACACTCCTTCAGCTCTCATCCATTGGTCGCTGATCTTCTGGTTCCTCCATGCTGATCGAATCATCTTGTGGAGCCACTCGAGCACTTTTGGGCATTTCTTGTAGAGCAGGTATGGTATTCCGTTTGGTCCAGGTGCTGACTTGGCTCTGGCTTTCTTTACTACGTTCTTCACTTCATCCAGTGTTGGTGGTTTGTTATTGAATTTTCCTTCTGGCGCTGCAGGCCAAACCAGATTCTGGATTTCAAGTGGTGCCTCGCGCTGAGAATCGGAATATGTTTCCCTGAGATGCTGCTCTAGGGTTTCCTTGCCCACTGTGAGAGTCCCTGATTTGGGTTGTTCAAACAGCTTTCTTGCAAAGTCAAAGGGATCTTTGAAGAAACGATCTTGAGTCTTCTTCTTTTTGCTCTTTCTTCGCCTTGCTGATTCCACTTTGCTGAGAGCATTGTGTTTGGCCTTCAGATCTTTCCAGAGTTCCAGGAGCCCTTGCTTCTCGAATTCTGAGGCAGTTTTCATTCGCTTTTTAAGCTTCCTTTTCTCCCTCCGGATGCTCTCCATCTGTTGCTGTCTTCTGGATTTCTGGGGAGGCGTTTTTGTCTTTGGCTGCTTCACTCCATAAGTGTCCCTGCAGATAGAGTATATGATGTCTCCGTATGTGTCAAGTTTGTGTTCCAGCGTACTGTTCCCTATTAGCGCATTCAGCTTAAGGACAAGTTCCTCATCTAATTTCTCCCATTGTTCTTTTGCACCGGCAGGCGGCAAATTGAGTTTTCCACGTTTGGCGTTAAGAGCTTGTGCAAAATCCGCATCAGAACCGTCAGCGCGGATGTCCTTGGCACTATGGTTTAATTCCTGGCCTTGGTCATCCAACGTCTCACCTGCTATTAATTTATTACATACCAGAAATGAGACAGGACTGACTCGGCAAGTACGAATATTTCTAAGAAACTAAGTAAAATTCATTTCCTCACATTGTCATGTCCTCAGACAGCAGGAAACAAGACTAGCAGAGGAAGACGGTGCAGGCTTTGAAGCAGCACAAAGATCATAATTCAGTATAAAATCTTTCCTAAATGCCACCAGTCAGCATTAACCCGATTGCACACACATGGGTAAACACACAGATGACCCTAAACATATTTTCCATGAGGGGTTTACAGCGCCTTCGATGTAAACGTCTTGTGTTGTCCAGAGTAGTTGCCCCTAGCTACTCGCCAGGAGGGGGGGGGGAGGAGTTAGGTAAGGGTGTCTTGGTTTATGTCATCATGGAGGTTTTGGAGACCTCAACTACTCTCGGGGCCGACATTATATGCAGACAGTGCGCATCTCTTTTCATGCTGAAGGGTACCATGGTTAGTTTCTCACGAAGGTTTTAGAGATATCAACTTCTCCTGTGGGTCGGCATTAGGAGAGGTGATGCCCATTATCTCTTCTGCAGAAGAGTGTAATGGCATATGTCATAATGGTATGAATCTAGCAAACTCTCCGTTTACTGTGTGTGTGTGTGTGTGTGTGTGTGTGCGTGCGTGCGTGCGTGCGTGCGTGCGTGTGTGTGTGTGTGTTTGTGTGTGTGTGTGTGTGTGTGTGTGTGGTCGTGTGTGTGTGTGTGTGTGTTCGTGTGTAGGTGTTTGTGTATGCATGTGTGTATATGAGAGAGAGACAGAGACCGATAACAATCTTAATTTACGAGAGTAATAGACAAGCCCGAGAGGGAGAGGAGGTGGGAGGGTGGGGGAGAGAGAAAGAGAGAGAGAGACAGAGAGAAAGAGGGGGGAGAGAGAGAGAGAGAGAGAGAGAAAGAGAAGAGAAGAGAGAGAGAAGAGGAGAGAGAGAGAGAGAGAGAGAAGAGAAGAGAGAGGTGAGAAGAGGAGAGAGAGAGAAGAGGAGAGAGAGAGAAGAGGAGAGAGAGAGAAGAGGAGAGAGAGAGAAGAGGAGAGAGACAATGACAATGACAATGACAATGATGCTTTATTTTTCAACGGTAAAAGCTATTGGCTAGAAGCCATTTTTCAAACTTGCCGTTGCTATTCTATACACATGACATTTGTTTACAGTAACAAGTACAGCTTAAGGAAAATACATGTTGAATACTAAAATTAAGATACAATGAAATCAAGAAACGTACACAGTCAGCACTTAGAGACAATGAAATCAAGAAACGTACACAGTCAGCACTTAGAGATAGATAGATAGATAGATAGATAGATAGATAGAGAGAGGTAGATAGTATAGATAGATAGATAGACAGATGAGCAGGTAGATAAGTAAATAAAGAAAGAAAGATAATGTTGATAGTGATAATAATAAAAATAAGACGAAGAAGAGGAAGAAGAAGAAGGAAGAGGAGGAGGAGGAGGAGGAGGAGGAGGAGGAGGAGAGGAAAACACAGTAAACAAAATAGTAATAAGATAAAACAAAGTAAAATGAAATAGAGGGAGAAGAAACATTACATGTGACAAATTTATAGAAGATAAATCAAGCGTCAAATAGACTACTGTTCTTACAATTAAATCAAAGAAGATGAAATCAATTTTCTGATTACACACAAAAAATATTAACACTGCTACAACAATTACCACTACTACCACTACTACTACTACTACTACTACTACTAAACCCAAAGATAATAAATGGAGGTAGAAAAAAGAGCAGTTCAGAAGGATGATTAGAGGGGGGAAAAAAGAAAAAAAAAGGGGGGGGGGAAGCAAACATTGGGTCGATTGAAGGCATAAACACATAAAATTCTGTAGGAGACAGAAAATCAACAGATGATATGAAGTCAAATAGACAAATGTATAGATAGATAAAGTAAATTTTACTTTCAACAATAGGAAATGACAGTAATGATAAACGCATATGTATAATAGAAATATCATACATGTGTAAACAAATCAATAATTCATGTAATAAGACATAAATAAATCAAGAATAGTAACCATAATCAAGCGCCGTTTTTCTTGATAGGAGAAGAGAGATACAAGCATGATATGGATAACAGTTGGAGAAAAGTGACAAATACAGACAGCAGATAAGAGCCAACCAAACAAACAGACAATATGGCTAACAGATAAGATGGGCAAGCAAGCAAAGCAAAAAACAAACAAACAAAGAAAATGAACAAAGGCAATGAGAAATAAAGAAGAAGCAAGAGATAATCAAACACGTCATAGAGTCATCAACAAATCATCGCATATAATACAGAAAGAAATACTGGTTGGCTGTTTGAACTGTTAAAATATCAATAATGTTAAAGAGAAAAACAAACAAACAAAAAGAACACAAATTATCATTGTGCATACACACACACACACACACACACACACACACACACACACACACACACACACACACACACACACACACACACACACACACACACACATTGACTAGATTAGATGTCATAGGTTGAAAGGCAGCTGAGAGAGAGAGAGAGAGAGAGAGAGAGAGAGAGAGAGAGAGAGAAGACAGAGAGAAAGAGGGGAGAGAGAGAGAAAGAGGGGAGAGAGAGAAAGAGAGAGAGAGGAGAGAGAGAGAGAGAGAGAGAGAGAAGAGAAAGCGAAAGAGAAAGAGAGAGAATCTTTTAATATGATTTGTGTGGGTGTGTGGGTGAAAAGCGAAAACCAGGGGAAGTTGTGTCATTGTTTTCTTCCAAGGTTTTGTATATTTGTTTCTCTGCTGTCTTTAGTGTACGCTTGGCAAAAGTCAGTTGGCCGATTATTTGCGTCTGTATAGTTTTGTGAATAAAATAAACGTTCTGATTCCATTTTTGTGTGTTTCTGGTATGTACATGTATTATAGTTTGTCTGTTTTACCATAACGATAGGGGTTTACATGCGTATGCTTTAAGAATGTCTGCCTCTAGTACTCACGCATTTATGAAGCGCTTAGACCTCTTGTGAGAGGAGGCGCTGTGCAGGTAGTCATTATCATTATTATCATAACAATTTGTTGAAGAGTAAAAGTGCTGAAGTGCTAAAGAGGGATAAATCTCTCCTTTTTTTATTTCCTTCAAGAGATATATAACTTCTCCTCTCTTTAATTCAAGAGCACCCAAAATGCATACAACACACACACACACACACACACATAAAACACACACACACACACACACACACACTCACACACACACACTCACAGACACACACAACACACACACACACACACACACACACACACACCACAGACACACACAGACACACAGACACACACACACACACACACACACGCACGTTATTCCCCATTCTGTTTTTTTTTAATCTCCTCTCTCGCTCGCTGTCTTACTCACACACACACACACACACACAACACACACACACAACACACACACACACACACCACACACACACACACACACACACACAACACACACACACACACACAGACACACGTGCACATCACACAAACACACACACAACACACACACACACACACACACACACACGTGCACATCAAACAAACACACACACACACACAAACCTACACGCATATCCAAACCAGCCGTCTTTTTCTAAAGGAAAACACGAGGATGCATAAAACCGAAAAAGACCGACCAGACTATTCATTCATGTCCGAAAGAAAGCAGAAGTATCGTAACAAATATGAACACAGAGAATCTGTGCGTGTAATTTCAGTTTCCTCACTTTTCCCTTCTTGGCTGAAAAACTCAAGCAGTGAGGGTTTGAAACACTGTTACCAGTGTCACATACACGATTTTTTTGAAGGTCATAATTTCGGATAAATGTTTCCAGTTAGTAGGCCTATAAACTCATTTAATCACACAATAAATATACAGATGACCCGAAACTAATTTTCGATCATCAATTTAACGCGCCCTCGATCTATGTTCGGCTGTCGAGAGTAGTCCCCCTTGGCTACTCTCAGGACAGAAATTTAGCCAAAAGGTGCTTTGTTTCATCATGGAGGCTTCTAAGACCTCAACTCTTCTCTGGGCCAGCATTGTGAGGACGGTACCCATCTCTTCTGAAGAAGGGTCCTGTAGACTATCTTATTTCATTATGTAAGAGTCAGAGACCTCAATTCTTTTCTGGGCCAGCAGTGTAAGACTTAGTGCTCATCGCCTCTCTCTGCAGAAGGGTGGAATAGTTTATTTTGTCATGGTGTGCCTCGAATGAGTCTGTTGTTGTAGAGATAGTTTCCATTTTCCAGTCTATCTGCACGGGTTTTGGACGCGTGCGAAATCACTTCCGAGGATTTTTACGTGCGTATGGTCCCCAGCTGTGAATGGGTGTCGTCTTCAGGGTCAGGGAAGATAAAAAGCAACGAGGGAGAATAGCGGAAACTCGCCCTAAAGATCATTGGACAAACATTGGCGTGTAATAATAACGACACTATATGGAGCCAAATCTTGACCATAGAAAACCCCAGATCAAACGTGTACTCTCATCATTCACAATGACAAAACTCAGGGTACAAAACATACACAAACGGGAGGACGGAGGGTTGGCACGAACAGACGGAAATCACAGTTAGATAAAAAGTCATGTCTTCAAATTAGACTTGAAGGAAGACAAGATGTGACTGTCGAACAGACAGGGGAAGCTCATTCCAGCTGTACAGAAAAAGAGCGGTGGCCAACTGTGGAACATCTGTATCGAGAAATTTAAAAACGAATTGTATCAATGGGTGTGTACATTCGGAGGTGGTAACAAAGATAAGTAGGTGCAGTACTATTAATACACTTTGTAGCATAAATTGATCTTGTGTGAAATTCTTTGAGGAAAACGGCAACCAGTGAAGCAAGAGTGATATGATCGTTCGTTATTTTTTTTTAAACAAAGGGCAAGTTGAACTGCAGAATCGTGAATATGCTGTAGGCATGCGACAGAAGAAGCAGACAAGCCAGACAGCAGAGACAGAATTATGGTAATCTATACGAGACAAGACAAGAACAATCCCGAGTTAAGATACTGCTAAGTTGAAAGATAACAGCAAACAGAACTGAAACGTCGCAGTTGATATTAACATGACCGACAGGTTTGGATGATGAATTTATGCGAAGAGAGTTGAGGATCAAGAACAACAATCAGGTTCTTTACTGAATCAGACAGTACAATAGTCTTGTCCACCAAGCTGGAGAGAACAAACTTTCATAGTGGAAAGCTTGTGCTTGGTGCCAGTGAGCATTACTTCAGGCTTATTTCCATTTAGCTGTGGCTTATTCTTTATCATCTAGTTCTGGATCTCAACACAACAGTTAAAGGCTTCGGAGAGAGGAGTTGAAAGATGTTCAGGAGATGAACTGTTGTAGAGTTGGGAGTCATCAGCAAAGAAATGGTATTTGATGTTGTGTTGACCGAAGTGGTGAGATGGAGAGCGTGAAGAGGACTGCCTTAAGTATGGAGTCTTGATGGATTCTGTACGTAAATTTAACTGGCTGAGACTTATATTATTTACCATAACGGACTGAAAGCATTCTCTACCATTTCACTCCCCATACGACCCAGAATTTGGATTATCGGATCACTTTTACCTTTTTTATAACTCGAGCAAACTCCATACACTTCCTTCAAGAAGCTTGTATCCTTTATCTCTGCAACATAACCCGACAAATCCAATTTTGCTATAATAATTTGTTAGTCTTTTCACAACTACTTGAGTCAGAATGACCAGTATGCTCTCTATGCTCTCTTTCCACCTCGCGATCAACCAACCAGATGTAGATACAATTCATCAACCTTTTCTCCTAGTGTTTTCGCCAGGAACGAACAGTAATCTCATTGTTCCTCTGTCTCTACTGTCTGTTTGCCCCAGCAAGAAAGATTCTATCAACCTATCCTAGGAAATTCCCGACCTCTTGTAAGAAGACATTATTGCCACTACTGTTCGAGCCATAATGAGCAGAGTTCTCTCTATACCTTTTCCTTTCCTTTCAATCCGCCCAACGTCTATAGAAAGAATTTATCATGCTCTTTGTCCACTGTTTAAGAGACTGGGGGAATGTTGTTCCCAGCATAAGAAGAATGCGATTTTTCACACTTGTTGTTTCCATCAATAGCTGAAGGCTGTTCCAGGGCTCTGGGGCTTTTGCTCTCTCTCTCTCTCTCTTCTCTCTCTCTCTGTGCGTGTGCGTGTGTGTGTTTGTTTGTGTGTGTGAGCGAGAGAGAGAGAGAGAGAGAGAGAGAGAGAGTTTTGTTGTGTGTGTTTGTGTGCGTGAATGAGTGAGTGAGAGAGAGAGAGAGAGATGTTGTGTGTGTATGTATGTGTGCGTGCGTGCGTGCATGTGTGTGTGTGTGTGTGTTTGTGTGTGTGTATGTGCATGTGTGTGTAATGACACTGTGTGGGGCGTGTGTGTAAGTGTGCTAGCGTGCGTGTGTATAAATTCTCTGCTTTCAGCTATAGCTGAAGTCTCCTCTAAGGCCGTCGGGCTTGGTTGACATTGGGCTCGATCTGAGACATACAAGTGGGAATGAAAAGTGTTGTTTGATGAAAATTACTATCTTTCAAAACCAAGTCCATATGAATGCCATGATTCTGGTGTTTTCTTTCTCACCGTCTGTCTGTTTCATGGCATCTGTGGCATCAGCGCATGTGGAATTTATTCCAAGCATGGAGATGCCTTCTTGAGAAACTAAAACTGACACACAAACTATTTTTCCGTCTCTAAGTTTCGAGTCATCAGTGTAGTCACTGCGTGAGTCCAATTGAAGAAGTGCACAGTGACATTTGATATTTAAAACGATTATGTTCTTTAGCGCAGTGCTGCTTTACAATTCTACCCGTCTTTCTCAAACTGCTTTGTGCGAATCCAAGGAAAAAAAATGCAGACTGACATTTAATATTTCAAACTGGATTATGTTCTTTAGAGCAGGCTGTTTTACAGTTCTAGCTGTCTTTCTGAAACTGCTTGCCGCTCTCTGACAACAGGAGGAAACTGAGGAAATGAATTGGACACACATCTTCTCAATGTTTGTATTTGCCAAGCACCTCCTACCTCATTTCTGATATAAATGAATTCATTCCGGTCTCTCAGTTTTACCGTGTGTGTGTGTGTGTGTGTGTGTGTGTGTGTGTGTGTGTGTGTGTGTGTGTGGTGGTGGTGTGCGTGCGCGTGTGTTGTATGTATTTGTGTCTGTGTGTATCTGTGTGCATGTGTGAGTATTTGAGCGCATGTTCTTTTAATTAAAAAAGAAAGACTAGTTCAGGTGGATATTTTTTCTTTTTTTTTGTATGTGTGTAAATGTGTGTGTGTGTGTGCGTGTGTTGAGCGCGTGTGGGCGCATGTGTGTGTGTGTGTGTGTTTCTGTGTGTATTTTGTTTTCATGGAAAAGAAAATCTGATTCAGGCGGATATTGTTTTTACTTTAATGTGCATAAGAGCGCGCGCGCGTGTGTGTTGTGTGTGAGTGCGTGATTGTGTGTGTATGTGTGTTGTGTGTGCACGTGGTGTGTGTGTGTGTGAGTGAGTGAGTGAGTGAGTGAGTGAGTGTGTGTGTGTGTGTGTGTGTGTGTGTGTGTGTGTGTGTGTGTGTGTGTGTGTGTGTGTGTGTGTGTGTGTGTGTGTGTGTGTGTGTGGTCACAAATGATTCACCAAGTGAATTGTGGGTTTCTCTTCCAGGAAGAACACGATGCACGCTGTATTTTCACCCATTTTTCTTTTATTTTGTAAGTATCATTGTTTGACTATAAAAATCGATTTTCCCATACAATATACTGCCGAGACAACACTTGTGTTACCATGAATTCGTTCACATGGACTAAGTGGCAGGCTGCATGTGAGGACCGTAGTTTATCGTCTCACCCAGAAGACTAATGTCCAATCCACCACTTAAGTCTAATGAAAGATGTAGGGGCGGGGAAGGGAGGGAGGGAAGAAACTTTCCTATCAAATTGAGAATCATACTCAGAATCTCTCGCTTTCCAGGTGGAGACATTAACCTCTAAACCACCAGTCCACCACCATATAAGTTTTTGGAGGGCGCTAGAGGCAGTGTGCAAGAGGAGCACCACGCTGTTTAGCCATCTTTCTTTCTAGAGCGTACATAGCTAAAGGGGAACTACTCCGGCCAATCCCAAACGTTTTCATCGAGGACGAAACTTCTTCTAGAAAATTAGTTTCGGGTCATCCTTGTATTCACCGTATGGGTCTAATCGAGTTAGCTCTGAGTGGTGGCACTCAGGCAATATTTCAAACTGGATTTTTTTTGGTGGCACAGCTCTGTCTTTCTCACTGTCTTCCTCTGCCAGCCTGTTTGCTGCTGTCTGAAGACGGAAAATTGTGAGGAGGGAATCTGCCAGGACAGACAGAAAAGAAGAAAGAATGCCAAGAATCATGTGCTACAGTCATATAATGAACAGCGAAAATGTGTTCGTAAAACTGTAAAAACAGGACAATGATCAATACCTCTTCACATTCTTTCGATGTAACTTTCCTTCTCTCGATTGAGTGATTGATTCCTATCTGTTGGAAAGATTCCAGATGCCGATTGCTAGGCAGCCAAAGTTGATATAATGTACCTGCTTGACCACCTTCACTTTCAAGCATCTACGTAGAAACGTACTCCACGGAGGAGTCTGTCAATTGGGGAACAGATCAAAGTCTGAGGGACTCATGTCTGAAGAATACGCAGGGTGTGTGGCACAAAGTCCTGTTCAGATCACGTTATTAGTGACGTTACCATGTCTGCTTTGTGGTAAAATGAATTGTAATGTCGACGGCAAATCACTTAAGCGTTGCGTTTCTTTCGGACTGAAGCCTTAACGTCTTCATCAGAAACGTCTTGTAGTAGCCTAGACTGACACTTTGTCCATAGGAACGAGATGTCTTGTCATTGCACCCTTGCTATCACAGGCACTTTATGGGCATTATTATTAAATTTCCTGGCATTCTCTAGAACTTGATGGGTGCTGAGTGTTACTCGGACATTAAAAATTGGATGACATACAACAAACTTCAGCTAAATGATGACAAGACAGAAGCTATCCTCATTGGCACCCGTCAGAAACTTTCTCAGCTGCCTCCTCTTTCTCTCCCATTATGTAACACATCAGTCCCAATTTTTGATTCAGCTAAAAACCTTGGTGTCTGCATTGACTCTACCCTCTCCATGAACAACTTTGTTTCTCAAACTGCCAGATCCTGTTACTATCACCTCCATCGTAAAAGCCTATCAGGAAGTATCTCTCTGTGGAAACAACTGCAAAACTCGTTCTCTCCTTCATAATGTCTCGCATTGACTATTGCAATTCACTCCTGTCCGGTCTTCCTGCCTCCACCGCTCACATCCTACAGCGCATTCAAAACAATGCTGCACGCCTTGTACTCAAAAAGAAAAAAGCTGACCACATATCTCCTCTCCTGGCACAACTTCACTGGTCCCTGTATCAAAGCGCATACAGTACAAACTAGACACCATGTGCTACAAAAGCCTCAATAACGCAGCCCCCGATTACCTGTCAAGCCTACTTGAGATCTATCTTCCCTCACGTACCCTCCGCTCTGCCTCCGATCCTCTGACTTTTCGCTTTCCACGCACTAAGCTCAATACTATGGTCCACGAGCCTTCTCTGTTTCTGGTCCACTCTCCTGGAACAAACTTCCTCTCTCAGTCCGTCAGCAACCTACTTTTGTCTCCTTCAAGTCCGCTCTCAAAACTCACCTTTTCTCCTCTGCATAAAATCCTGACCTCACTCAATCCCTCTGCAGCCTGTCTCCACTCGGAGGGGAATCACATTGCAATATATAATTGTATATAATATGCTCTTATAATTTTCCATTGCTTTTATTCTTTCTCCCCATTTATAGCTGTGTGCGTGTGTGTGTGTGTGTGTGGGCGTGGTGTGTGTGTGTGTGTGTGTGTGCGCGCGGGCGTGTGTGTGTGCGTGCGTGGGTGCGTGTGTGTGCGTGCGTGCGTGTGTGTGTGTGTTCTGTTTCAGCGCTTAGATTTGATTTTATTAAGATTTTGCGCTATATAAATATTGTAATTATTAATTATTGTAATTATGTGCAACCCTGACGATTGTCTCTTTAATTCTGCTTCATAGCTTCCAACCTAGGTTTTACTGATGGCAACTATCCTATTTAAATAGCTGTCACCCTCATTTTTGAACCTGTTTAACACAGTCTGTGCAACTATTAGTGACACGGGCGCAATTTTGATCTTCTGTAAGGCGGTGCAGGACCCAACATGTCTCATTTCAAATTCACTTGTTAATGTTAAAATCGCGTGAACTTACCATAACTAATACCAGTGTAATGAGCGATCTCTTCACACTTATTCGCCTGTCTCCATTTGAAAATTCTCTAACCTTTTGAGCATAATTTTTGTGTGTAGCTTTAATTGGCGTCCCTGAGTAAGGCTTGCTTTATTATATCCATCTGCAAAAATGCACCATCTGTATACTGCAGCCTGCTAAAAATCTTCTGTCATTCATACACCCTGTAATGTTTTCATATCTGTGCCAGAACTACTTTTTAAGTTATTACGACATTCTCGCTGTTTATTGAATGACCCTCGTGTTGTATCTGCATAGATTAAACAGACTTCCATTGTGAAGTTCATACTGTTGTTCCCATGACAAATTCATCGCCCTATTGCAGCGTTACTCATTTTTCACCTTTTATTTTAAGTGTTATTATTTTCCTCGTACTTCCTGGTCTTGTGAGAACACGGAAAAAATATTAATATTCAAATTAAAAGAGGAAGAAAGGTAGTGCTGCAGTGTGGCGATGCGCTCTTCATGGGAACAGCAGTCTGACTTTTACATGGGAAATCTGTTGTAACGATGCAAATACACATAATCCGTGAGTACATGAGGAGGTCGACAGCCTTGTGGGTTCTCAGGAATCTTCCCTTGCCACCATTAAGCCACAAAAGCTGACTTAGTTCGGCCACATCACGTGGCATGACAGCTTATGCCAGACCATCATGCAAGGCATCGTCGAGGGAATCAGCAGATGAGGGCAGTAATATAAGTGCTGGTCCGACAATGTGAGGGAGTGGACGGACATGAATATGCCAGAACTCTTGATGCTGGTCGCAGACAGACGAACATGGAGGATGAGTTCAACTTCCTGTGCTCTCAGGTCTCCTTGACGACACCAGAAGTCAAGAGAAACGTAACGTAATGTATCTTTCATTATCTATGTAAATACAATTTTAAGCACACTTTTACCTGGACAACTCTTTTGGGGCAACGGGACATTTTCCATGAGTTCAGTAGAGTCTACATGCTGGCATAAAACTTCAGCATACCGTCTAATCCAAAAGCTGATACATCGTAGCTCAGAGTTTAGTGAACGTGCAGCGAGTGAGGGTGGGAGAAAAATCATTGTTCAGCGGGAAATAGAACCTAGAATCAATCGCTTCTGAGACCGGCGCTTTACCCACTGGGGCACCATACTGTGACCATAGAACATATCTCTTGGGGGAAGACAGGGATCTATGCACGAGGAGCATGACGACCCTTGGCCATCTTTCTCTCTTGAGGGTAGTTATATGGGGAAGTATTCTGGATCTCCCGAGACGTTTACATCGAGGTCGCAATAAAACGGTTATGGAAAATTAGTTTTAGTGTGCGTAATCACACTGTGGGTCTAATTATGATAGCGCTGACTGGTGACATTCAGGCCAGATTTCAAACTGGATTATTTTTTAGTGGCCAGCTGTTTTAAACCCTTCACTGTCATCCTCTGTCAGACTGTTGCTGTCCGAAGATGTAAAAACGTGAGGAGCAAGCTTCCTGAATCAGAACGAAGTGAGGAAAACGTAACAGATTGTAGCGTGTTCGTATCTTGGCACAGATTTAACTTTGGCCTTTTGTCTCAGGGTCAGCACGTTGCCACGACGTAGCGCCACTCTTTCTTTTTTCTTCTTTGTTTTATTTTGAGTGTTAGTATTTTTCTTTATCTAAGAAAGTAGATTTTCCGACACCATTTTACCATGGATGCTCTTCGTTGCCACGGATTTTGTATGTGCCTACATGTTGTGTATGGTTCCTCAATGTAATGCCTCATCCAAAAGAAATGCATACAGATCCCAGCTCAAAGGCCTACTTAATGCATAAGGAAGGGGGGTGGGGGATCGCAACAAGTAAACAAACAAAACAAAACACAAAACAAAACAAAACAAAACAAACACAACAAAACACAGCAAAACAAAACGTTCGGTTCAATCCGAAATCAAATCCAAAACTTTTCACTTCCAAACCAATGTTATTCCTTTTCTCACACTGGACCGAGCAGCAGGGAAGTTTCAGTCTTTTTCTCCTAATTTTTGTATCTGGTGTTTGTTTGTTTGTGATCTTATGCTTGAGAAAGGCCAGTTGGCCGAAAATTTGCGCCTGTCTTGTCTTGTTGTATTAAATACGTGTTCTTATTCTTCTTTCGTGTTTTTTTCTGGTTCCTGTTTGTTTGAACGCGGGCAGTCACACTTGTTTTTAGAACCAAGAACTGTTCAGTCGGAAATCAAACCCAGAACTTCTCGCTTCCCAGCACACGATTTAACTACTGAGCAACTTCTCCACCTCCACATACCACACTTCCTGGAGGAAACAAGCAGTAGTTGGCCACAGAAGCACCACGCTAACTGTCTCTCCAGAGAAGAGCTAAAGGGAAACTACCGTGGACAGCCCAAGACATTAAGATGGCGAGTCCGCTAATATAGTTACGGAAAATTAGTTTCGGGTCGTCTGCGTGTTTGCCCGAATGAGTCCAATGGAATTAATGCTGACCCTTGATATTAAGCCAAGATTTCAAATGGGATTATTTTCTTTGAGGCACAGTAGTTTTAAAATCCTCCTTTTTCAGCTTGTTTGCCAATTACTGAGGACGAGGGAAAATAGGAGGAAAATAATTTTATACATCGTTTCTTATGTTCATATTTGCCAATGTCCTCCTTTTCTAATATAAATGAGTTCACTGTGGTCTCTCAGTTTTCATGGTGGTGTGTGTGGTGTGTGTGTGTGTGGGGTGTGTGTGTGTGTGTGTGTGTGTGGGGTGTGTGTGTGTGTGTGTGTGTGTGTAAACAAATTCAATCTGATTACTCAAGTTTCATGTGTTTGTGTGTGTGTGTGTGTGTGTGTGTGTGTGTGTGTGTGTGTGTGTGTGTGTGTGTGTGTGTGTGTGTTTTGTGTGTAAACAAATTCAATCTGATTACTCAAGTTTCATGTGTTTGTGTGTGTGTGTGTGTGTGTGTGTGTGTGTGTGTGTGTGTGTGTGTGTGTGTGTGTGTGTGTATGTATGTATGTTGTGTGTGTTGTTTACGTGTGTATGCGTGTGTGTCTGTGTGTATGTATGTATGTATGTATGTATGTATGTGTGTGTGTGTGTGTGTGTGTGTGTGTGTGTGTGTGTGTGTGTGTGTGTGTGTGTGTGTGTGTTTCTCCTTTAATGTAACAGACTAGTTCAGATGGATAATACTTTTTTTTTTTTTATAGTTTTTGTTTTTTGCTTTGTTTATGTGTATGGTCACAGTGGATTATTACTGCATGAAATTCGAGCTGCCCTCTATATAGGGAAAGTGTATCGCCACAGTGTATCATCATTCTGTTTTCTTTTATTTTATGAGCATTTTTGTTTACGCATGAAAAAGGAAAGCATTCTTTGGTCAACTTTCTCTCGCCATAGAGCAGGTGAAGGCACCCAAAGAGGGTAATGGAACTGCATTCCCAGATCATATGTATATTTACCGTGTGGGTACCATCGGGTTAATACAGACTGGTGATATTTAGATAAAGTTTCAAACTAGAGTGTTTTCTTAGTAGCATGACTGTTTTACAACCCTCACTGTCTTTCCCTGTCAACCAGGAAATGAACTGGGCACACCGTTTCTAAAAGCTGACAGTTGTCAGGTACCTCCTGTCTCATTTCTCATACTTCAATGAATCCAGTCTGGTTTCTGGTCTTCGTTGTGTGTGTGTGTGTGTGTGTGTGTGTGTGTGTGTGTGTGTGTGTGTGTGTGTGTGTGTGTGTGTGTGTGTGTGTGTGTGTGTGTGTGTGTGTGTGTGTGATGTGTCGTCTGTATGTATGCGCGCGCGCACTTTTCTTCATTTTGATGAAAAAGGAAGACTAGTTCAGACGGATCACATTATTAGTTCAACGTTCGACATCTCAGTATTTTTTGCGTGAAGTCACAACAGACTTGAGGTGTGAAATTCATGTCCATCTTCGTATGAAGAGCGAGTATACCCACAGTGCAACATTAGGAATTCTTTTATGTATCCATACATTTTATCTCTTAGAATAGACTTTCCTTTACAATTTTGTCAGTAACAACCAGTTCTTGCCCTGGGATGTTCTACGTGCGCTAGATAAGCGTTGAGCATAACACTTCAGCAGACTGTCTTAACAAAAGACTAGTATCCAGGTCATAACTAATGAGAGAAGTAAGGGGACTGGAGGTTATGGGGAGAAAAAAATTCTGTGCAATGGAAAACAAAACCTGGGACCTTTTGCTTCCAAGACAGTGTGTTTTAACCACAGGGGCACCATTCCACCACCGTCTGTCTCTTGGAGACGGACATGGAAGCCGAGTGGTTTGGATACCAGACGTCCATTTGGAAGGTCTGGCATCCATCCTGCTGGAATCGCAACTGGTGAAAGAAGGGTGGAGATTTTTCTGACCTCCCTGGTTCAGAACTGCTTGTGTCTGAATCCCCTTCGTGTGTACATGCACACATAACATCAGATGGGCACGTTCAAAATCCTAATGTAAACCATGTCAGTATTCACTGACTTATGGAAATATGAAAACACCAAGCGTGCACCCATCAAAGATAGTGTGTGCAGACTGTGCTACCAGTATAATGCTCACACCGTGTGGGCCTAACAACAAGCACAGGCCTATACATACAGCGTAGAAAACATTGCTCAGAACAAAACAACAACAACAACAAAAAAGCTCCCACCCACCGCCAATAAAACAAACAAACAAACAAACAAACAAACAACAACAAACAAACAAACAAACAAACAAACAACAACAACAAACCCTCTTCGAAGAAACGAAGGGTAGTTTGCTAGAGGAGAGCACCGAACCCTTTAGCCAACTTTTTCTCCCGAGAGGAGCTTAAGGGGGAAGTACTCTGGGCAAGCCAAGTTGTTAGGATCAAGGGCGCGTTAAAACGGTTACGGAAAATTAGTTTCGGGTCATGTGTGTATTCACCGTGAGAGTCTAATCGAGTTAGCGCTGACTTGTGACATTCAGGCAAGATTTCAAACTGGATTATGTTCTTTGAGGCACTGCTCTATTACAGCCCTCCATGCCTCTCTCTCTCTCTCTCTCTCTCTCTTCTCTCTCTCTCTCTCTCTCTCTCTCTCTCTCTCTCTCTCTCAGGCTGCTTGCCATTCTTTGAATACGGCAGAAAATTATAAGGAAATGAATCTGACACACACTTTCTCTCAACTTCATGGTTACCAACTCTATCAGAACTCATTTCTGAAATAGACTAATTCACTCGAGTTCCTCATTTTGGTCCTTCTTTGTTTAACCTCCTTTA
>JAPXFY010000016.1:56580678-56588178 GCA_030674185.1 Monoplex corrugatus | reverse complement strand
AGTGTGTGGAGTGGGAGAGTCCCAATTACTTATCTCTTCATAAATTATGAGAGGAAAAATGGATTAAGGAGCCAGCAGAACTCGTTTAAGATTTCATTAGCCTGTGTGTTCTGGTGTACTGCCTCTTAGTTCCTTCTTTTTGTCTCATTTATCTCTGTCTCATTACTTAACAACAAACCTTTTTTTATTTTGCACCTCCTTAACGATTCTCTCTGTATGTCTGTCTTTTAACCTAACTTCTCTGCACTGAGGAAAACAAAAAGTAAAGTTAGAGATGGCGGGCGGGCTAGTACGCAACGACAATAAAATCAGACAATAGTAATACAAGATTCGGGACAGAATGATCGATCTTGGTTTCAAACGGACTGGAGAGTGTGTGGAGTGGAAGAGTCTCAATTACTCATCTCTTTATCAATTATGAAAGAAAAAATGGATTAGGGAGCAAGCAGAACTCGTTTAAGATTTCATCAGCCTGTGTGTAATGCCTCTCCCTTCTTTTTATTTTTCTGTTTGTTTCATTTATCTCTGTCTCATTACTTAACATACGAAAACTAATTTTCTGATCCTTAACAATTCTCTCTATGTGTCTGTCTTTTTACTCACGCTCTCTATACTGGGGAAAAGACAAAGTAAAGAGAAAAAAAAGGGGTAGTTCGAGTACGCAAAAAAAAATAAAAACAGACAATAGTAATACAATATTCAGGACAAATTTATCGATCTTGGTTTCAAAGGGACTGCGGGTTGGGTAGAGTGGGAGAGTCCCAATTACTCACCTTTTTATCAGTTATGAGAGAAAAACTGGATTAGGGAGCAAGCAGAACTCGGTAATATTTCGTCGGCCTGTGCCTACTGCCTTCAGTGGATACCATTCTTAAGGGAACAACGGTCTTGAAAATAATGGATGCCCCACCAGTTTAAGCTTTTAGTGAAGCGAATTTTCTTGCAACACTTCCGCTCATCGTCTTTCTTTCTTTCCTTATCCACAAAGGCCGAGGCTTAGGCTAAAGCAAACAATCACCCATATTTAGGGCTAAAGAATCAAATACACTGCTAGATTAGGATCATTCTAGGGTGAACTACGGTGTCAGCAGGGAGAGTGATCACTGTATCAAGATTCCTCTACAGAAAATTGTTACTTTTAATATTTTTAGTCGTAAGGCATTCAAAATTCTACTATGTCTTCAAAACGTTATCTGATAACTTTATTGCAGTAGGCAGAGTAAGAAAAAACAGACTGCGTTTGTACTGTGTGAATATTTACACCACTTAAGTTCGCTGTGTCCAGTCAGGGTCTTGGTATGCGTGTCTTAGATGACGGGTTAATTCTTACTATCTGAGACAATCCCGGCATTCATCTCCATTCCGGTCACATGACTAACCTCGTGATGCAGGAATCTTGAGAGATTTCCCGCGAAACTATTGCCTGAGGGAGGAGATGACTATTGCAGGCATACAAAAAGTGACAGCAAAGGAATACGGATGACGTTAAGGGTAATGGTATGTCAACAAAGTTCGACAGTGCAGGAAGATTTGAGATGGTTTCCAGAAGTGGTTTATTGACTACACAATCTAATAATAAAGAGTTCTGTAAGGAACAGGCGGGCGTGTTTTTCGTGATCTCCTTCTTTGATAAGGGAACCTACCATATGGATGAAATAGCAAACTTGCCGATATATGTTTTTTCCCTGTCCTATCTTCTGTACTGCTTCTGAGTCACTTCTCCCATGTCATTCACATTTGACTCTCCAACATAGCTTCCAACCACTGAAACAGGCAGGACATGGAATCGGAGCAAGTTTAAAAAGTGGTTAGGTGTTATACGAGAATGGAAATGATAGCGATGACGCTACAAAGTTTTTATTTCAGATCCAGACTGCGTGACCGGTCTGTATTCTACACTTACTTTAATGAAATATTCTGGTGCCGATCAAGATAAGGAACAGGCCTGAAGTGTGGTTTTGAAGTTTGAGCAAAACCGTCAGTGGCACATCCATGAAGTGAATGAGGCTCATCTGTATGGTCCCATTCTTCTCTATGAGCCCCTTGCATATTGGGTAGGAACTGGCTATGGTCCTATTCTTCTCTATGAGCCCCTTGCATATTGGGTAGGAACTGGCTATGGTCCTATTCTTCTCTATGAGCCCCTTGCATACAGGGTGGGAACTGGCTATGGTCCCATTCTTCTCTATGAGCCCCTTGCATACTGGGTAGGAACTGGCTATGGTCCTATTCTTCTCTATGAGCCCTTTGCATATTGGGTAGGAACTGGCTATGGTTCTATTCTTCTCTATGAGCCCCTTGCATACAGGGTAGGAACTGGTTATGGTCCTATTCTTCTCTATGAGCCCCTTGCATACAGGGTGGGAACTGGCTATGGTCCTATTCTTCTCTATGAGCCCCTTGCATACTGGGTAGGAACTGGCTATGGTCCTATTCTTCTCTATGAGCCCCTTGCATACTGGGTAGGAACTGGCTATGGTCCTATTCTTCTCTATGAGCCCCTTGCATATTGGGTAGGAACTGGTTATGGTCCTATTCTTCTCTATGAGCCCCTTGCATACTGGGTATGGTTATGGTCCTATTCTTCTCTATGAGCCCCTTGCATACAGGGTGGGAACTGGCTATGGTCCTATTCTTCTCTATGAGCCCCTTGCATACTGGGTATGGTTATGATCCCATTCTTCTCTATGAGCCCCTTGCATACTGGGTTATGGTTATGATCCCATTCTTCTCTATGAGCCCTTGCATACTGGGTATGGTTATGATCCCATTCTTCTCTATGAGCCCCTTGCATATTGGGTATGGTTATGATCCCATTCTTCTCTATGAGCCCCTTGCATATTGGGTATGGTTATGGTCCCATTCTTCTCTATGAGCCCCTTGCATATTGGGTATGGTTATGGTCCCATTTCTTCTCTATGAGCCCCTTGCATACTGGGTATGGTTATGGTCCCATTCTTCTCTATGAGCCCCTTGCATACTGGGTATGGTTATGGTCCATTCTTCTCTATGAGCCCCTTGCATATTGGGTATGGTTATGGTCCCATTCTTCTCTATGAGCCCCTTGCATACTGGGGTATGGTTATGGTCCTATTCTTCTCTATGAGCCCCTTGCATATTGGGTATGGTTATGGTCCCATTCTTCTCTATGAGCCCCTTGCATATTGGGTATGGTTATGGTCCCATTCTTCTCTATGAGCCCCTTGCATACCCTTGGGTAGGAACTGGCTATGGTCCCATTCTTCTCTATGAGCCCCTTGCATATTGGGTATGGTTATGGTCCCATTCTTCTCTATGAGCCCCTTGCATATTGGGTAGGAACTGGCTATGGTCCATTCTTCTCTATGAGCCCCTTGCATATTGGGTAGGAACTGGCTATGGTCCCATTCTTCTCTATGAGCCCCTTGCATACTAGGTATGGTTATGGTCCATTCTTCTCTATGAGCCCCTTGCATATGGGTATGGTATGTCCCATTCTTCTCTATGAGCCCCTTGCATATTGGGTATGGTTATGGTCCTATTCTTCTCTATGAGCCCCTTGCATATTGGGTAGCAACTGGCTATGGTCCTATTCTTCTCTATGAGCCCCTTGCATATTGGGTAGGAACTGGCTATGGTCCTATTCTTCTCTATGAGCCCCTTGCATACTGGGTAGGAACTGGCTATGGTCCTATTCTTCTCTATGAGCCCCTTGCATATTGGGTAGGAACTGGCTATGGTCCTATTCTTCTCTATGAGCCCCTTGCATACAGGGTGGAACTGGCTATGGTCCTATTTTCTCTATGAGCCTCTTGCATACTGGGTATGGTTATGGTCCCATTCTTCTCTATGAGCCCCTTGCATACTGGGTATGGTTATGGTCCCATTTTTCTCTATGAGCCCCTTGCATACTGGGTATGGTTATGGTCCTATCTTCTCTATGAGCCCCTTGCATACTGGTAGGAACTGGTTATGGTCCTATTCTTCTCTATGAGCCCTTGCATATGGGTAGGAACTGGTTATGGTCCTATTCTTCTCTATGAGCCCCTTGCATACTGGGTAGGAACTGGTTATGGTCCTATTCTTCTCTATGAGCCCTTGCATACTGGGTAGAACTGCTAGGCTGAAAACTCCCTATGATATGAACTGAAGGGTTCCCTAACCTCTAGCTTCACAGGCGTTTGAGTGTTACACTGACCACTTGCCAAAGTGACTGGTGCTCTTGTGCAGACGAGACATTTTGATGGAGGCAGACACAAGAAGATCATTGATAAGGAAGATAAGGAAAAGACAGGCAACATTTATGGGCCATTTTATGAGGAAAGGGGAATTAGAGCACAACAAGAAAGGTGGAGACCCAGGGAAAAATATTGGACGGACTTGCATGGTGGCTGAAGACAGAGAGGGTGGAAGATGTGCTTGCGGCAACAAAGGGATAGATGCATATGGAGGGCCATGATTGCCAACGCCATGTGGCAAGGCACTTGATGATGATGATGATGGCGGATTATAGAGCTCGAGCTGTCCTGACTGCACGGATTCAAGTTAAAAAAAAAGACAACAAAAACCCACCCTACCGACAACTTTGTACATGCAGCTAATAATGGTACCGGACCCTGTTGAGAGAGAGAGAGAAGACAGGGCCCAGCCCTCATAAATCTGGCCTTAAGAAAAGTTGTGACCTCTATCACATTATGACCTACAACCTCAGGATTATGGAACAGTTTCAAGTGTTACGTTGATCTGCTTCTTGTCTTTATGTCTTCCGTTCCGAGTAAAATAGTAAAAGTTAGTGTAAGACAAATCCAATAGAACCTACATGTAATGCTACTATACTTGAGTTATACAGTGTTTTAAAGTTACAGCTCTCTCTCTCTCTCTTCTCTCTCTGTCTCTGTCTCTCTCTGTTCTATATCTCTGTCGTTCATTTGTTGTCTCCCTTTGCCTCTTTCTCTTTTCCCATTTCACCCCCTTCTCTCCATCTTCCCTCACCCTTTGTCCTTCTCCATTACCCTGTGCTCTTTCCTCACTATCCACGAACCAAATCCCTTTGGTATAGGATAAAAAAAAAAGCTTTCAAAATGAGAGAAAAACGCCGACCGCAGAAAACAAAGAAAAAAAGGCAATGAATACAGGCAATAACTATATGGCATTCAGGACAGTCTCATCAGTTTGAGTTTCAAAGGGACTGGGAGTTGGGAAACGGAGAGTCTTAACCACTCTCTTGTATTTCAGTTAGTGAGAGGAAAAAAATTAGAGAGCAAGCAGAACTTGTTTAAACTTCACCAGCCCATGTGTACCTTTTTAATGAGTACTCATCTTAAGTGGATGTTGGTTTTGGAAATAATAGTGGCTCCCTCTGCACACACTGCTAGTGACGTGAACTTCCTACCACACTTCCGCTCATCAGCTCTATATCTCTCTCTCTCTCTGTGTCTCTCTCTTTCTGTTCACAAACACCGAAGCTTATGCCTAAGTCAGCCAATATGTCCAGCTTGAATTTCATACAAGGCACAAGATCAGGATCGCTCAACTGAGTCGGCAGCGGACAGTCATCAATATTGTCATGACTCCTCGATTCAATTAAAATTTTTAAAACTTGTAAATCATAAATCCTTTATAATTCTGTTAATAATTAAAAACTGTTTGATGATAACTTACATCTTGATGTTGGTGAAGAGTTCTTGTGAAAATGCTGCGTTCGGACAGTATGCAGTATTTACCACATAAGGTCGCTTTGTCCAGTTTGGGCTTTAAAACGCGTGTGTTAGATGGAGGGTCAATTCTTGTTGTCACAGACATATCCCAGCATTCATCTCCATTCCGGTCACATGAAAAACCTCGTAGCGCGGGAATCTCGAGAGATTTCACCGGAGGAACTATTTCTTAGAGAAAGAGATGAATATGCGGCCACATAAGAAGTGACAGCGGCGGAATACGGGCTGACGGGAAGGGTAATGATATGTCAGCGAAGGTCGACAGCGCAGAGAGATTTGAGATGGTTCCTTTAGATGGTTCGTTGACTACACGCATCCAACATTGAACGGTTCTGTAAACAACCCGCGCGTGCGTGTAAATGGTTGGTTAAATGTTCACGTTTTAAGCGATGTCAGCTGCGAAAGGAACTGAAGCGACTGTCCAGAAATGAACTATTATGTTGACCAAACAACAAACTGACCGTAGTTTGTGAAGGGTAAGCTGTTTTGAAATTTCCTCATCATCTAATACCGTAACCAAGACTGATGTACAGGTGACTGACAGATGCCAGCAGCAGATAAGGATTCAGCATCTCTTTTCTCCAGGACTATTCTGCTGAACCCTGGCAATGGTCTCCTTTCTATGTGGTCTGAAAGACGGTCTTGGACAGTGTGCATGGCGAGTGACGTGTCGAAACCTTACTAACCTGCACTGACTTAACTGTTACCAGATGCGATCCCTTTGGGCCAACTGAGGTCTTTATCTTGTTAGGTACGTGCTCGTTGATCATACGTTCAAAGGAGTATATACGAATATGCAATAAGGTCTAAATTCTCTTTTCTGAGGTAATAAGTAATGTCCAAGTTTATACCCATTAATCAGGCTAGACGGTACCAGTGATTTGCACAGTCTGTTCAAGTGTGTACAAGGCTTACACAGTATTATTCAGATTTGACTGCCTTTGTTTTGCGTTTGTCTATAAAAAAAATTTTTGTGGAAAAGTTTGCATTTGTCTGTATTTATATGAAATGAATTTTAAAAAAGGGTTGAAAAAATGAATGATTTGAGCTGAAGCAGTTTGCAAGCAAACTGAACATCAGTTCAGGCCTCTTGAGCGCAGAAGCAGAACACTCACAACTGAATCTGCCTGCACAAATTTGCACGGGTTCGAATGTACTGGCAGAATTCTGTATGTGTATGTGTCACCTGACTTTATTCAAAAGTTAGTGAAGATAAAGCAGCAAGGTAAAAAAAAACAAACCCACTGATCTTATAATACTCGCCCACAGAAAAGCTGAGGTCTCTACCATCTTACTCTTTGACAACCTCAGGATTATGGGAAAATCTTTCCCTTTTGAATATCAGTTCAGTTTGGTCAAGATGGCGCTTCGCCATGGTGATGATTCCATGTGCGTTATACCACATACATCATATAAAGGAAGATCTAACATAATCATAGGAAACGCAAGAACTTAACTCTTTGAGGACGTAAGGGAGTGAGATGGCAGAGACCTCATTTTTATCACGCCAGCCCATATTCCTCAGCTGTCTGTTTTTAAACACCTGCATATTCATCTGCTTCCCTCAAGAAATAGTTCTGCAAGTTAAATCTCTCGAGATTTCCGCACTACGAGGTTTGTCATGTGACTGGAATTGGAAATGTATGCTGGGATATAATGACTACCTAGCTGAACCTGTCTCTCAGTGCTGGGATATGTTTCTGACAACCAGAACTAGCCTTTCGCCTCAAAACATCCACACGTATACACACACACACACACACACACCACGCACACACACACACACACACACACACACACACAC
>JAPXFY010000016.1:56565678-56575678 GCA_030674185.1 Monoplex corrugatus | reverse complement strand
CGCTAAAGGAGTTGTCCCTGGCAAAATTTCATAGAGAGATCTACTATTATAGGTTATCAGAAAAACACGCATACATTAAAAAAAATAGGCTCTGCACTGCGGACACGCGTTTTGCTTTGGGACAGCAGCCCCCCCCCCCCCCAAACAAACAGACAAACAAACAGACAAACAAACAAACAAACAAACAAAACAAAAAACAACACACACACACACACACACACACACACACACACACACACACACACACACACACACACACACACACAAAACCCCTCAAACAACCCCAAAATATAAACAAGACCATAAGATACACAAATTCTGGATGACACATTCAAACATCAATTCAGATCATACATTTATACAGTACAATACTTATTTTGTATACGCAAATCTTGATAAAATCAAATCTAAGAGCTAAAACAGACACACACGCACGCACGCACACACACACACACACACACCACACACACACCACACACCACACACACACACACACACACACACACACACACACAACGCACACGCACACGCACACGGCTAATGGAGAGAAAGAATAAAGCAATGGAAAATTATAGAGCATATTATGTACAATTATATATTACAATGTGATTCCCTCGAGTGGAGACAGCTGCAGAGGGATTGAGTGAGTCAGGATTTTATGCAAGGAGAAAAGGTGAGTTTTGAGAGCGGACTTGAAGGAACAAAAGTAGGTTGCTGACGACAGAGAGGGAAGTTTGTTCCCGGAAAGTGGCCAAAACAGAGAGGCTCGTGGACCATAGTATTGACTTAGTGCGTGGAAAGCGAAAAGTCAGAGGATCGGAGGCAGAGCGGAGGTACGTGAGGGAACATTGATCTCAAGTAGGCTTGACAGTAATCGGGGCTGCGTATTGGGCTTTTGTAGCACATTTGCTTTCAAACAATGTTTAAACACTTTCCACTCACCATACTCGTCATTCATTCTGCCTCAGTTCTGTGTTATTTTGTGTTGTATTTTGTTGTGCTATATTGCATGATACTGCAGTGTGTTGTATTGTGTTGTATTGTGCTGTATTATCACATGTAGTTTGGGACCTGTTGTTGTATAGCGCCGTATCATCTAGAACGGTATATCATTATATTCTATTAGGTAATATTAAATTCTGCAGTGTTGTATGGTGTATCGTTGTATTGTATCGTGTTGTGTTGTATCATGCTGTATTGTATTATTATGGTGCTGTATTCTGTAGTTTTGTATTGTATTCTGTAGTGTTGTCTTGTATGGTGTAGTATTGTATTGCGGGGTGTTGTCTTATGTATTGTTGTACTATCTTGTGTTGTATTATCGTGTATTTTATCATGCAGTTTTGTATTATGATGCGTTACACAGTGTTGTGTTGCATCATATTGTGTCGTATTATATTGCGTGGTGCTGAATTGTGTTGTATTGTATAGTGTTGCAATGTACTATTGAGTATTGCCGTACTGTATTGTTTAGTGTTGTATTGTAGTATATAGTTTAATGTTGTATCATCTTGTGTTGTATTGTATAGTGTTGCAATGTACTATTGAGTATTGCCGTACTGTATTGTTTAGTGTTGTATTGTAGTATATAGTTTAATGTTGTATCATCTTGTGTTGTATTGTATAGTGTTGCAATGTACAATTGAGTATTGCCGTATTGTATTGTTTTGTGTTGTATTGTAGTATATAGTTTAATGTTGTATTATCTTGTGTTGTATTGTATTCTGTTGCACTGAAATCAAATGCGTTGTATTCTAATGTAATGAGTCGTGATGTATTGCAGTGTTTTGTACTGCGATGTCATACGTTGCGTTGTATTGCTTTGCATCGTATTGTGTTGAACTGATTGTTTTGTATGGTGCTGTTTTATATTGTGTTGTACTGTGATTAACTATTAACGAGTAGTATGTCTGTACATACATATAGGATAATTGGACGAGTTTCTCTGTCGTATTGGACTGGATTAGATTACGTTAGGGTTGTACAGTTTAGTGTTAATGGGCAATGCACACCACACGAGAAAAAATGGACGGCCTTCATTTAAAATAGATAATTGTTAGAAGCATGGTGTATGTGTGTAAAAAGAGCGTGCGTGTGCTGTTTGTTCGTTTGCTTCTTTGTTTATTTCCTGTTCTCTTTCTTCTTAGTTCTCGTGTTGGCTGTTTATTTATTTTTGTTTTATTTTCACTCAATTTGAAAGGTCTCATCTGTCACTTAATCTTGTTTCAAATTCCCATAGGGATAGCTGGCACTCATTAAGAGAGGTTTCAACACACGCTGGTTGTCTCTTACAGACTCAAGACTTCAGTGTGTCTTCTGTGTTACAAAAAGAGAACACGGCACACAGACACGTCTTGTCTACTGTTAAACTAAAAATGTGCTCAGTTGACACTAATCATTTGCGTGTGGGTTAAAAAGAAACGTCCAGCTTCATGTTCAGTCTGTTTGTTTTACCATTCTGAAGATAAGGACACACTTTTTGGATGAAGTTTGAAAAGACGAATAACTGTCTGCAGTTAAGCAGCAGTTGAACAAAACAAACAGTTGCTAAAGAAACATAATAGGCAACATACGAGGGAAAAAATACGAACGTATATTCAATTGACGAAACAAGACAGGCGTAACTTTTCAGGCAACTGGCCCTTGTGGATCATCTTCCTTCAAGTCTTTTAGACCTATTCTTTCATTTGGCAGCGATTAGCCCCTCTACTCACCCACCCCCTTTATCCAACCACTCCACGTCCTTCCCCTCCCACGTGCATGTGATTTTTGCCCATAAGCTTTCATCATTGTGAATGAATGTTTTAGTGAATGATAAGAGTGTGCATCTAAATCGATTTATACATCAAGATTTAGCGCCTTACAACTACAGCTATCATTATCATCATTATTATTATTATTGTTATATACAAAATCAGATGAAAAATTTCACAACAGTTGGGCTACAGGATAGAATAACGAATTAATAAACTATTTCCTTGATTCTGCTGGACGGTTGCACTTTAAACAAGTGTCATCAACTAGGATCTGTCAGTTGCTTTCTTCCGTTTTCCATCACTGTCATTCATTCGAGTATCTTCCCATGACTCCGAAAGACCATCACATATAGTAGTGTGTCTTTTCTTCTATTGACGTTTCCCTAACATCATTGTGTTTTTATTTCCCTCTGTGTGTTAGAAGTGATGCTGATGTGGCGTCTAAAGTAGACTACAGTCTGACTAAGCCAGCTTTTGCATCCCAACAAAACACGCTGGGAGTATTCAAAGTGATGGTCAGGCCATAGTAATGACCTCACCCTTGTCCGGCATTTTTCATCAAAACTGCTTACTTGTGACATCAATTAACACAAGTAATGTGTATTTAGATTTTAACATGCGTGAATTCTTATCGTGCAAAACACATAGCAAATGGTTGAAATTTGTGTACCAATTTCCAACCATTTGACCCACTAACTGTGTTTTGTGTTTGTAGTTATCTATAGTTCAGTTACAATGGACTTTCTACGTGATATTCATGCTATCTCTAAGGGGAGTCCATTGGCAAAGTGCAGTACCACAGAATTCTGCTTCTTCTGTCTGAAAATATACGTGTTACACGTTCTAAGTGTTTTTTTTTTCCGTCTAGTTTCGCAAGGGACAACTCATTTGTTGCCATGGAATTTTTATGAGCGATTAATGCATGCTGTATACAAGACATCAGAATCATCATCATCATGTCTACACAACTAGCATACAGACCATTACTCAAGAGAGAGAAGTACCCTTATGATCCCGAATCAAACTGAGACTTGTGGCGTTCCAGGTCGGCGTTTTATCCACTGAGCACTACTCTATCACTCCTACCAAAAGATCTCAAAACATTCTCATACCTAAAACAACAAGAATCGCAGCAGCAGCAGCAGCAGCAGCAGCAACAACAATAGCAACCACTAGCACCCATACCACCATTCAATGTCAAGTAGGGAAAGGAGAGAATAAAAACCCTTCGAATTCAGAAACTGCACACAGATGTTCTCAAGTTTCATGAAAGCATTTAAATCACTAGGCCACAGCTCCATCACTACTTCCAGATCACAGAGTGAGGAGGAGAAAATGGGGAAAGGGTGCGGTGACCAGCAGCCTGCAGACGACAGCAGTGAGCCAAGGGAAAGAAGGCATCAGCCCAGTCCCTGAGGTGTAGCAGGGTGAAACAAGGTCAACACTGGAGGAGGCCAGCTCCCCGTCTTCATTGGCAACCACCAGTAATTGTATGTGTTAAGTAGCCGCCCGTCTGGTTCTCTCCAGTCTTATGACCATATGAAAAGAGCTGGGAGTAAAGATAAAAATAATTGTGATGGACAAGCCCGATCAGCGATTACTTTACCCCCCCCCCCTCCTTTTTCGTTCTTGTCTTCTAGGGATATTTGACTTATGTCTGCATGGTTTTATATACACATTCTGATTAACAATAAGAGAGAAAGAAATCTTCCTCTCAAGAAATATTAACGATTTCCTTTGTCCAGCAGTGTATTATGCTTCTTTTATGCTTGTGGTGGTAACACAAGTAATTTCGATTTGAATTTACGATGTGGTCAAGATGTTTGAACAGACTGTGCAAAGTATATGAGCGTATTTGGTACCCACCTGAAACTGCACAGTGGAAGGTATGTATGGTACTCACCTAAACCTAGACAGTCTTAAGTAGCATACTTGGTACTCACCTAAATCTCTTAAATTAAACCTAGATAGTCTTAAGTATATAATACTTGGCACCCATCGAAAACGAGACGGTATAAAGTATATGAGCGTACTTCGGTACCCACCGAAAACTAGACGGTATAAAGTATATGAGCATGCTTCGGTAACCAATGAAACTAGACAATCTAAAGAATATGAGCGTATTTCGGCAACCACCGAAAATTAGACACTCTAAAGTACATGAGCGTACTTCGGTGCCCACCGAAATCTAGACAGTCTGAAGTATATCAGCATTCTTCGGTACCCATCCAAAACTAGAGTCTGAAGTTTATGAGCGTACTTCGGTGCCCACCGAAATCTAGACAGTCTGAAGTATATCAGCATTCTTCGGTACCCATCCAAAACTAGAGTCTGAAGTTTATGAGCGTACTTCGGTGCCCACCGAAATCTAGACAGTCTGAAGTATATCAGCATTCTTCGGTACCCATCCAAAACTAGAGTCTGAAGTTTATGAGCGTACTTCGGTGCCCACCGAAATCTAGACAGTCTGAAGTATATCAGCATAATTCGGTACCCATCCAAAACTAGTCTGAAGTTTATGAGCGTACTTCGGTGCCCACCGAAATCTAGACAGTCTGAAGTATATCAGCATACTTCGGTACCCATCCAAAACTAGAGTCTGAAGTTTATGAGCGTACTTCGGTACCCACCGAAAATTAGATATTCTAAAGTATATGAGCGTACTTCAGTACCTACCGAAAATTAGACAGTCTAAAGTATATGAGCATACTTCGGTATCCATTGAAAAGTAAAGTCTGAAGTTTCTGAGCGTACTTCAGTACCCACCGAAAACTAGACAGTCTTAACCCTTTGACTTCCGCACTCTATCCACCACCACTAAAAAATTTAACCCTTTGACCCCCTCATCCTATCCACCAGCTTCCTGCAGAAAACTGGTGGATAGGGTAAGGGAATCAAAGAGTTAAATTTTTACTTTGCTGTCAAGATTGACAAAGTAAGCTGCCAGTGGATAGGCTGAAGAAGTCAAAGGGTTAAGTACATGACCGTACTAGGTACTCATGTACAACAAGACAGCCTAAAGCGTACGAGCAAGCATACTTGGTGCTCACCGAAAACATGACAGTCTAAAAATCAAAGTTCTTTTCCTTTACCTGGCCACTGTCATCGAACTAATGTGCCAAGCGGAAACATTTATGACAGCGTAGTGTTTTGAAACGATGTATTCCAGTATGTCCTACAAACCTCATCTCAAGACTGTCTCATTGTTCGCTTCGTTGAATTTTGTGTCCATCTAATGAATAAAGTAACTCCTTTTTTTCATATAAAATGGGCGTGGTAGTCACGCGGACAAACGTCAGACTTCCAATCGTAAGGTCCTGGGTTCGATCCGCCTGAACAATTTCACCTGGTGGGTAAAGGGTAGACTTTTTTTCCGATTTCCCGTGTCAACTTGCATGCAGACCTTACAAAGCCTGAACCCCGTTTGGTATGTATGCGCATGCAGAATATCAAATATGCACGCGAAAGATCTTGTCAGACATGTCAGTGACTGGCTTATGGAAACATGAACACACCCAGTATGCATGCCACTAAAATTGCAGATAGTGCGATAACGTGGAATGTGGTTAGCTTGTCGAACAGCTTGTGTCCGTGCTCCACTAACACGTCTGAGTATGTGTAATGCGTAAGGAGTCTTATGAGATGGAGCAAAGCGCTATACAAGAACGATTTATACTACTACTGCTACTACCACCACTACTACTAATAACAACAACAATACTATTATCACTACAAATGATAATAACAACAATACTAATAATCTATACTAATAATATTTCTATTAATACTACTAATGCTAATACTAATCACAATAACAAAATTATACTACTACTACTATTGCTACTAATTACTACTACTACTATTACTACTACTATACTACTAAACATTTCAAGACAGCCAGAAGATTATTTTGAACGTGTCTCGTACGTCAAGACAAAAAAAAATCCACACTTTTTGTGTGCACCTCAAGACAGAATCACCTCCCCTCCCCCCCCCCCCCCGAATGTTTTGTATATACCAGTATATACCTCCACAGAACAAACACATTTTTAAATTAACCTCAAACAGACCAACAACAACAACAACAAAACCCCAAACAAAACAAAAACAAACAAAATCAAACAAAACAAAACAGACAAAAAGAAACAAACAACCAAAAAAAGAAAGAAACAAACAGAAAACAACTAATGTCTTGTATATACCTCAGCCCATATAAATCTCCAATTTTTGTATACATCTCAAGACAGCCGAAAACAGTTTACTTTTTGTATATACTTCAAGAGCCAAAGAAAGAAAGAACCGAAAGAAGAAACTAAAATATATGGAAGTTTTCGCATACACCTCAAAACTATGTTTTATACATTTGAAGACATTCGGAAAAAAGTATTAGTGTGTATTTCAAAACAGGTAACTATAACGACAAAAACAAAAGTAACAACAACAACAACAACAACCCCAAACATTCTGGTATACGTTTTAAGACAATCTAAAAAGTGATGCTGGTACCCTTTCCACCTGGGACCACTGTGACCCAAAACAAGAGACACAAGCCAACACACAAGGTTCAGGAATAGGATTATCGTGCCTGCTGTGATTCATTCTCTCCCACCACGGCAGATGCCAAACATAGCTTACAAATCATCCTTTCGTGGTGATACCAATTTGAACAAATACATTGACAAATGTATTCCGAATATACGTACTTTCCAAAGACTATTAAATAAAATTCAAAATTGAACAATATAATACAAAAATAAACTTTCATTAAATTTCATTCACAAATTTTGTCCGTCTTTTAATGCTCAATGGAAAAACTATAGACCACTGTTTTCTTAATAAAGAACAAATTCAGCTTAATGACGACAAGACAGAAGCTATCCTCATTGGCACCCGTCAGAAACTTTCCCAGCTGCCTCCTCTTTCTCTCCCATTATGTAACACATCAGTCACAATTTCTGATTCAGCTAAAAACCTTGGTGTCTGCATTGACTCTACCCTCTCCATGAACAACTTTGTTTCTCAAACTGCCAGATCTTGCTATATCATCTCCATCGTATAAGCCTGATCAGGAAGTATCTCTCTGTGGAAACAACTGCAAAACTCGTTCTCTCCTTCATAATGTCTCGCATTGACTATTGCAATTCACTCCTGTCTGGTCTTCCTGCCTCCACCATTCACATCCTACAGCGCATTCAAAACAATGCTGTACGCCTTGTACTCAAAAAGAAAAAAGCTGACCACATATCTCCTCTCCTGGCACAACTTCACTGGCTCCCTGTATCAAAGCGCATACAGTACAAACTAGACACCATGTGCTACAAAAGCCTCAATAACGCAGCCCCCGATTACCTGTCAAGCCTACTTGAGATCTATCTTCCCTCACGTACCCTCCGCTCTGCCTCCGATCCTCTGACTTTTCGCTTTCCACGCACTAAGCTCAATACCTATGGTCCACGAGCCTTCTCTGTTTCTGGTCCACTCTCCTGGAACAAACTTCCTCTCTCAGTCCGTCAGCAACCTACTTTTGCCTCCTTCAAGTCCGCTCTCAAAACTCACCTTTTCTCCTCTGCATAAAATCCTAACCTCACTCAGCCCCCCTCTGCAGCCTGTCTCCGCTCGGAGGGGAATCACTTTGTTTTAATATATAATTGTGTATGATGTGCTCTCTGTGGTTTTCCATTGGTTTTATTCTTGCTTTTATTGCTTTTATTCTTTTCTCCCCATTTGTGGCCATGCATGTGTGTGTGTGTGTGTGTGTGTGTGTGTGTGTGTGTGTGTGTGTGTGTGTGTGTGTGTGTGTGTGTGTGGCGGTGTGTGTGCGTGCGTGCGTGTGTGCGTGTGTGTCTTTTCGGCGCTTGGATTTGATTTTGTCGAGATTTGCGCTATATAAATATTGTAATTATTATGTATGCATGTGCGTACGTATGTATGTATGTATGTTTTCGCTTAGATTTATGTATGTATGTATGTATGTATGCATGTATACGCTCAGCTTAGATTTATGTATGTAAGTATGTAAGCATGTATGTATGCATGTATACGCTCATATGTATGTAGGTATGTATGCATGTATACGCTCAGCGCTTAGATTTGATTTTATCAAGATTTTGCGCTATATAAATAAAATATATTATTATTATTATTATTATCTTTATGACATGTTTGAAATTTTGATGTTCACTTTGAAATCTCCCATGTATGAAATGTTTTCTTTTTTTGTGTTTGTTCTGTATGTTGTATGTTGTCAGATGTCTAAGAAGTTCCTGTTATGTGTATGAATTGAAATGACTTTTTTTGTTACTACACTGTTTGTTGATGTCTATTCATTGTTAAAAAATGAATAAAAAAAGGTGAACAAAAATTTATACAAATACACACACAGACCTCCCTCCATTCACTAAGGAACCAGTCTCCTTTCTTTCTTATCTTATACAACAGGAGACGCCTGTTGTGTCGTTAACAGGAACCACCGTCACTAACTGGAACAAAACGTTAATTAACTGCACAAATCCCCCTCCCCATTCCCCCTTCTTTTTTTTCTCTCCATTTCCTCTGTGTGTGTGTGTGTGTGTGTGTGTGTGTGTGGTGTGTGTGTGTGTGTGTGTGTGTGTGTGGTGTGTGTGTGTGTGTGTGTGTGTGTGTGTGTGTGGTGTGTGGTGTGTGTGTGTGTGTGTGGTTGTGTGTGTGTGTATGTGTGCGTGCGTGCGTGCGTGCGTGTGTGTGTGTGTGTGTGTGTGTGTGTGTGTGTGTGTGTGTGTGTGTGAGTTTGTCTAAAATCACTATCGTGAACGGACATTAAATAGAAGATTCCTTCCTTCTTCCTGACTTCAGATTAATTTAACCGTTCGACTCCCGCACCCTATCCACCAACTGCAAAAAACATAATTCTTTGACTCCCTCACCTTTTCCACCAGCTTCCTGCTTGTTGTTTTGCTAGCATGGTTGACAATGCAGGATGCCGCTGGACAGGGTGCGGGAGTCAAAGGGCTAATCAGCAATTATTTTGAGAAGTTAGTGGCAAGTCGTTTTCTACATCAAAATTGATATAAAAGCGACAGAAGAGTCATAAACAGCTAAAAAGTTTATAAAGTAAAGAAAGCTCAGTCGCGACTTCCAACATACAATGAGCACTCCCTAGTTTTATCGGGAGACAAGACGACCTATTTCAGGCGCTGCGAGGCGGTAAGCTCCGCCCCTTAGGGGATTTTAGCAAGTACGGTGCACAAAGTGCTACCTGGCTTCAC
>JAPXFY010000016.1:56560678-56563178 GCA_030674185.1 Monoplex corrugatus | reverse complement strand
GAGTAGGAGAGGTAGGAGGGAGTAGGGAGGTAGGGAGGTAGGTGGTAGGGAGGGTAGGTAGGTAGGAGGTAGGTAGGGAGGTAGGTAGGAGGTAGGAGGTAGGTAGGGAGTAGGTAGGTAGGTAGGTAGGGAGGTAGTAGTAGGTAGGTAGGTAGGGAGGTAGGTAGGGAGGAGGAGTAGGTAGGTAGGTAGGTAGGGGTAGGGAGGTAGGGTAGGTAGGAGGTAGGAGGTAGGAGGTGAGGTAGGAGGTAGGGAGGTAGTATAGGAGGTAGGGAGGAGGAGGTAGGGAGGTAGGTAGGGAGGTAGGGAGGGAGGTAGGTAGGTAGGTAGGAGGTAGGGAGGTAGGGAGGTAGTAGGAGGAGGTAGGAGGGAGGGGGTATGGGAGGTGAGAGGTAGGAGGTAGGAGGTAGGTAGGGTAGGTAGGGAGGTAGGGAGGGAGGTAGGTTAGGGTAGGTAGGTAGGGAGGTAGGGAGGTAGGAGGTAGGTAGGGTAGGTAGGTAGGTAGTAGGAGGTAGTAGGGTAGGGGTAGGTAGGTGGTAGGTAGGGGTAGGGAGGTAGGTAGGTAGGGGTAGTAGGTAGGTAGGAGGTAGGAGGTAGGGGTAGGGAGGTAGGTGATAGGTAGGTAGGAGGTAGGTAGGTAGGTAGGTAGGGGAGGTAGGTAGGGAGGTATAGGTGAGGTAGGTAGGGTAGGAGGTAGGGAGGTAGGTAGGTAGGTAGGGTAGGGATAGGTAGGTAGGGAGGTAGGTAGGGAGGGAGGTAGGAGGTAGGGAGGTAGGTAGGTAGGTAGGGAGGTAGGGTAGGTAGGGAGGTAGGGAGGTAGGGTAGGTAGGTAGGTAGGTAGGGTAGGTGTAGGGAGGTAGGGGTAGGTAGGGAGGTAGGTAGGGGAGGTAGGGAGGTAGGTAGGGATAGGTAGGATAGGAGGTAGGAGGTGAGGGGGTAGGGTAGGTAAGGGAGTAGTAGGTAGGTGAGGTAGGGGGTAGGGTAGGTAGGTAGTAGGGTAGGTAGGTAGGGAGGTAGGGAGGTAGGTAGGTAGGTAGGGATAGGTAGGGTAGGGAGGTAGGGGTAGGGAGGAGGTAGGTAGGAGGTATGTAGGGAGGATAGGGAGGTAGGTAGGTAGGTGGTAGGTAGGGAGGTAGGTAGGTAGTGGATAGGAGTAGGAGGAGTAGGGAGGTAGGAAGGAGGATGGAGGGAGTAGGTAGAGGAGTAGGAGGTAGGTAGGTAGGTAGGAGATGGTAGAGGTAGGGAGGTAGAGGAGGTAGGAGAGTAGGGAGTAGAGAGGAGAGGAGGAGGTAGGGAGGAGAGTAGAGAGGGAGGAGAGTAGAGAGAGGAGAGGAGGGAGGTAGAGGAGGGAGAGTAGGAGGTAGGTAGGAGGTAGGTGGAGGAGAGTAGGAGGAGGAGTAGAGAGGTAGGGTAGTGTAGTAGAGGAGGTAGGTAGGGAGGAGGGTAGGGAGGAGGTAGAGGAGTAGGAGGTAGGGGAGTAGGGAGGTAGAGGTAGGAGGAGGAGGTAGGAGGAGGTAGGTAGAGGGATAAGTAGGAGGAGGAGGTAGGTAGGTGGTGTGTAGGTGGGTAGGGGTAGGAGATGAGGTTAAGGAGTGTTTAGGTAGGGTTGGGTGTGGTAGTGTAGTAGGTTTAGTTAGGTAGAGATAGATAGTAGGGTGTGAGTAGATCAGAGTAGGTAGGAAGTAGAGGTAGTAGGTAGGGAGGATGGAAAGAGGTATAAGGTAGGGTGGTGGGTAGGTAGAGTGATGTGGTGTGGTAGGGGATAGTGTAGTGTGTGTGATGGAGGAGGTAGTAGGTAGGTGGATGAAGTGGTAGAGGTAGAGAGAGTAGTAGGTAGGGGTTAGAGAGAGAGAGAGTGAGGTAGAGAGAGGAAAGTAGGAGAGGAGGAGAGAGATAATGAGAGAGGGGAGAGAGAGAGAGAGAGAGAAGGAGAGAGAGAGAGAGAGAGAGTGAGGGGTGAGGTAGAGGAGAGAGTATCGAGAGATAACGATATGGTTTATACTGGCGGAGCGTGTACACTGATGTTAATGATGTTTATACTATTGACTTAAGCAGCTCTATTACAGTAAATAAATCAGGGTTATGTCAGGTGAGAATAGGAGGAGAGATGGAAGAGATTTTCAATGTGTAGGGTTTGACTAGGTTGTGTGGGTAGTGTGTATGTGTCACTGTGCTGTTTGTAGTCATTAGGATGTGGTGAGCTGTGTGTGTGGTAATTACGGTGAGGAGATGTGGTGTGGAGTGGATGCATAAGAGGAGAGGAGAGGAGTTATAATTGTAGTCTATGTGTATACTATATAGTAATAACAATATACAGACACATAGATTATATATATATACATAGACAGACATATATACTTTTATCATATATAGCACAGTGCGGATATGTAATGACGCATGTACAATAAATCATTGATCACCAGAATCCAGTTGCGTGATGCTAGAGAGAGCAGGTGAAAACAACGCATCTACTGTATGTAGTCGGCCAGCACCGAAATGC
>JAPXFY010000016.1:56535678-56558178 GCA_030674185.1 Monoplex corrugatus | reverse complement strand
ATGTAGTTGTTTTTGAATTTAAAAGATTAACACACGTATTGTACTGATCTATACAGTACTGAATTTATTTATACATTGCTCAGAACTGAATTTATACTCTGCTATTTATACTGCTCAGAACTGAATTTATACTCTGCTATTTATACTCTGCTCAGAACTGAATTTATACTTGCTCAGCATAGAGCATCGTCACAGTTCAGTCATCTACTTTTCATTTTTCTTTTCTTTTTGGTTGTACTATTAATATTACTGGAACTTTGCCAGGGACAACTTGATTGTGGCCGTGGGCATTTTCACATAGGCATGCCTCGTCAACCATCCATTTGGAAACAACGCTCGATCGTGCTAAAAAAAAACAACAACTCGCCTTTCAGGAGTGCTCGAACAGTCTCGTTACTGCATCCCCCATTTTAAGTTGAAAAAAAAAAGAAATAGAAACCTAATTCACGAATAATTTCTCCCCTAAGAATCGTCCACGCCCTTCAATACCAAACCACATCAACAGAACAACGGTCACAATATTTGAGATCATGGTGTTTATAGCTAAGCCGGCTTCAGAGGCCATACGTACCAGAACTTCAAGCCCCCTGAAAACAAAAGTAATTACAACTCAAACCCTTAAAATGCCAACAACAGCAACATGGACACAACTCTTAAACTAACAGTAGGCGGGATGGTAAAACCACAGCAACATTTCTTCATTCATGTGGAAATAAATAATAAAACGTTCGGTTTTCTCACGGCTTTCATAAAAGTTGCAAGTTTGGCTGCTCATCTTATTGCTCGAATCATTCTGGTGGTGTCAGCATTGTGTTACAGAGGGCCTGTTCTCTCCCCTCCCCGTTTCAAGACCTTGCCCAGGTCACAGGATTTTGTGTAGGCTCAAGGAATCTATCTGCTAGTTGATTACTGACACATTTGGATGGAGCGCAGATTATGAAATGTCTAAGAGTGATGAATCCAATTTTAATACTCTGAACGCAAATTCTGAACAACCATTACAAACTGTTGATATTATTAAATTAAAGTATTCCGTTATTCTAGCATGGTCTGTGATGTAGAGGTCTACACATTCATAAAAGACTTTTAGTCATTTGTGATATATGGGTCTACATGTTTATAAAAGACCATTATTAGCAGGCACAATTGTTATGAAACATTTTAACAACAATCACTGTTTCAGTTATATTGTTCACTCCCAGGTTCTATTCCTAGCCAAGAAGCCAGAAAAATACCTATGTTAATTTTCTCACAGGCAGTACAATCGCTTGCTTGCGAAAAAAGACTTCTTTTAGTTATACCAATTTCGTATCGCTAATACAGAAATTAGTTAAAAAGAGTATCTGTACCATTTTTTCATGGGCCTAACAGAACCTTCATTCCACACAGAAGAGCTCACACAGTTATGTCTAAACTGTTCCTGTAGACGGTGGGGGTGTATTACCTACCAATAAGTCTATTTATCTGCGCGTTTGTGAGATACCTTACATCTTGTGTGGTTTCAGAAATACTAAACCAGACATCAGGGCGCTGTCTGTACCAATAACTCCATCTTTCTTCGTACAGTTTATGAAGCAATCAATCTCTTGGACAGTTTTTGAAATATCAAAACGCGTTGTGCGGCTTTCAAAATAAAAAACCAATTAGTTTACGCAGGTTCTGAAGTACCCAAACCTGCTTTGCAGTCTTCAAAATACCAAAGCCTCTTTCACAGTGCTACGAAATATCGAATCCTATAATGCAGCACAGTAATGTGTCCAAAAACCAGTCTCGAAACGTCAGATGATACAAACAATTCAAAGATGCGTTAATCTACGTGTACAATGTTGGTCCCACAAGGGGAGAAGAGCGTCCTTGCACCTCTCTCAGACCCACATGTTCTGCTGGATATTCGAGGCAACGGTTGTAAGCAGCTCTTGAAGAACCCTTCATTTCCGTACGGGAGAAGTGGATTGTGGTGGACGAGAGGTCTAGCGTGATCGTCGTGGGGTGGGGGTGGGGGTGGGGTGGGTATAAACCACTTCTCTACCGCTGATGACATGGGACTCATTTCGCTGTGTGAAGAAAGGGTGGACATCTTCACTTGTACGCAAGCTGAGTACATGAATGCAAATGAGGGAGCAAGAACGGCGCTATATTTCTGGCGCTATATTTCTGGCGCTATATTTCTGTGCGAGGTGTCAGTCTTTGAGATAAATGGTGTCTGTCTAGGTTGGGTTCGCAACTGTGAATGCTGAGAAATATCTACACCAATTTTCACCCAGGCAATACAACCACTAGTCCACGAAAAATATTTTGTTACTGAAAATTTCATCTAGCTAATGTAATAGTAGGTTCCTATAAGTATTCTTTATCTGCGCAAATATTCGTGCAGATAGTGCGACCATTAGCTCATTATCAGTAACTTTCCATTTGCACCAAGTTTCCATAGAGATGATGGGATCTTATTGTCTAAAAGCACACATATGAATACACGTTAAAAGAAATAACCAACGATGATAGGACTTCCGCTCCCATGTACATGTATTTTTTCGTGTCCAGTCTCAATCGTGTTTGTTAAACACAATCCAAGTTTTTCTCTACACCCATACAGTGTACGTAGTGCCAAAAACTCTCCTATTTTCTGTAAAGTTCGTAAAATACCCAACCTCTGGTATTGTATCAAAATCACTTAAAGCAGATCGTATGGCGTATTCAGTATCAATATTGTTCTTCATTTTTTGGGTAAAATTTATGAAGCACACAATCTTTTGTGCAATTACTGATTTACCAAAAACATTTGAGCAGTGCTGAAAAATATCTGATCATTTTGTGCGGCCTGTGCGACACCAAAACCTCTTGTTTAGTCTCTGAAATGTAAACCTGTAAAACCTTTCAGCATGTAAAAAATTTGATACATTTTGTGCAGTCTCTGAAGTAAACATATCAAGCAAAACAAAAAAATCCACAACAACAATAACAAAAACAAACAAAACAAACAAACAAACAAACAAACAAACAAACAAACAAACAAACAAAAAACAACTCTCTCTCGCAGACTTGAAAATATCTACGGTAGTCCCTAATGCTATCGTCACAAATAAAATCCCTGCAGCAGCCTCTGAAACACCAAATGATCTTTACGGTACTGTGAAACACCACAACGGTTTCCACAGTAGTGTGGAATATCCAGAACCCATCTCCACATGCCAGACAAGACAAGCAATCCCAGAATGAGTCTATCTATTGTGTTGGTCTCAGAAGGAGAGAAGAGCGTCCATGCACCAGTCCCAAAAGTCCATACATTCTGTTGGATATTCAACGCAGCGGTTGTGAGCAGCTCTTGGAGAACCCTTCATTTCTGTGTGGGAAAATTACTTTGTTGTCAACAAGAGGTCTGGAGTGACGGCGGGTATGAATTATCTTGGTGGTGGCTGCTGATGATACAGAATTCGTTTCGCTGTATGAAGAAAAGAAAAAGGTCTTTGATTGTACGCAAACTGAGATTATGAATGCAAATGAGGACCAAAAGGGAGGCTTAGTTCTACGTGTGGCTTAAAAAATTATTGAGATGTCTGTTTTCCAATGTTGGTGATTGCCTCTTTACTTATGAGAATGATGATAACGATGGTGGTTGTGAGAGAAATATCAATGTTAAATTTCATTTCGCGTATTATGGCCATCAGTATTGCAGAATGCATCTTACTGCGCCAGCTTCGTCTAGGTAAGATAGCAGTTAGTTCCATGAAAGTACATTTTATCTGCGCTAATTTTCATCTAAATGATATGACCAACAGCTTATGATTGGTACCAGCTTGTCTGCACTCCATTTCCAAGAAATTCATAGACCCCCTACGCTACGCTATTATTTCTTTGTATCCAGTCTTTACTATGTTTACAGAGCCATTTTTTTTATAACTGTACAGCGTATCCAGTACCAAAAATTATCCCATGTTCATGAGTTTGTGAAATACCCCACTCCTAAACCAGATTTAAGGTGTATTCAATAAAATCACTCTCTATTTCGAATGGGGGGGGGGGGGGGGGGGGGGTACGATTGATAAAGCACATAGTTTCTATTGCAAATTCTAAAATACTTAAAAACCTTTTTTGCAATCAAAATACTATAAAACTAGTTTCTTTGCAATTGTAAAATACAAAATCTTCGTGCATGTACCGCAAAATCAAACAATCTTGCAGGTAAAACCAAAACTCGTCAACATACACGAACAACAAAACAACAACAAACAACAACAACAACAACAACAACAACAACAACAACAACAACAAACAACAACAACAACAACAACCCCTAAAATACAAACACCAAAACCAAATAAGCAACCTCGCCTCAATAAAATCTTCCTTATTACCAACAACTGGTATGATCAAAACCGCTTACACAGACTGAAATAGCTAATCATCTCATACAAATGGTGAAATATGAAAACCTCTTGTACAAATTGCTTAATAATTTTTTTTTCTGCCGATTACCAAATACCAACCCATTTTCTGAAGTAATATGAATTAACAAAACCTCTTCAGCACTACCAAATACGCAAAGTCGCTTCTCCAAACGTCAGATGCTACATATTCAAAAATCCATCTTAAAATGTCAGACGATACGAGCAATTCCAGAATGAGTCCATCTACAATGTTGGTCCCGGAAGGAGAGAACAACGTCCTTGCACCACCACAAGACCCACATGTTCTGTTGGATATTCAAAGTAATGTTGTGAGCAGCTCTTGCAGAACCCTTCTTTTTGTGTGTGTGGGAGAATGGATTCTAGTCAACAAAAGGGGTGATGGCGGGTGTAAATCACCTCTGTTCGCCGCTGATGACGTGGGAGTCATTTTGCCGCATGAAGAAGGTGAGGAGACGTTTGGCCGAATATATTGCGGAGTGTAAGAATGGGAAATGAGATCCCAGAATGTGGCTGTATTTCTGTGTGTGGATGTTAAATTCATTGAGGATGTCTGTTCAAGAGTGTAAGAATGGAAATGAGATCCAAGAATGTGGCTGTATTTGGTGGGTGTGTGTGTGTGTGTGTGTGTGGTGTGTGTGTGTGTGTGTGTGTGTGTGTGTGTGTGTGTGTGTGTGTGTGTGTGTGTGTGTGTGTGTGTGTGTGTGTGTGTGTGTGTGTGTTTGTGTGTGTGTGTGTGTGTATGTGTGTGTGTGTGTGTGTGTGTGTTGGTATTGTCTGTCATTTGTCAGTAAGTAGTTTGGGACTGATACTGTGTTGTTAGTGTTTGCAATGGCTCGTATGGTGTTTGCTCTTGTGTGTGTAAAGTCATTGATGATGTCTGCTCACTCTTGTGTAAAACATATTTGGGACAATACATTTTGAAGTGTATACATGCAGGTGAAAGTTTATGGTGCTGTATTTCTCTGTGTGGTGTGTAAGTCATTGATGATGTCTGCTCACTCTTGTTGGTGGAAATACACTATTTGGGGACAAATACATATCGCGTAAGTGTATGAATGCAGTGAAGTCTTAGGTTGTGGCTGTATTTCTGTGTGTGGTGTTGAGTCACTGATGATGTCTGCTCACTCTTGTTGGTAAAAACCTACTATTTGTGACAAATACTATTTCTAGTACTACTAATGCCAAAGAAAAAGAACCTGCTGTCGTCCTTTGTAACCAAAAAGATGTCTCCAGGTCACTAATCTCTAGCTCATTCACCTCATATCCTACGTATACTCTGGTTGTTTTAATTTGGTTTATTTCATGCTTTGTTTTCGTTTTTGTGATGTGCATGTACAGTGTTTCATGATGAACGTATCTTTGCTCAGTGACAGAAAACAAACTGTTTTTGTCAATGACCATACTTTAAAGCGTGCTGACGTACAGTTTGGTATTTCATAAAGCACAATCCTTGCCCAAGTTCTGTTTGTATTGTATAAAAACCCCTTTCTTATTGTTGATAAAAAGACATTCTATTTCCAATCAGTCATTTGCAGATGATACACAGTTTTTCATTCTTGTCGTTCATACAACATTTGTTCTACCATCCAAATTATACAAAACTGTCTCAGATATTGCAATTTGGATGACAGAAAACAACCTTAACTGCAACAGGACAGAAGCACTTCTCAACATGACCTTGGCAAACTACAGAGATTTCAAATGTTGTTGCAATTATAGTGATGCTCAACCCTCTCTTTACAAACATCATGGGCTACCAGTCCAAACACAGGTAGATTGCAAACTCTTACAACTTTTTTTTTTTGAAACCACCCATGCCTGTGTTTCTGATCCACAACATTCATTCTCTTTCTGTGCACCACTACCATTGCGTAACTCCGTTTCTGGAAGGACAGAAGATAAAATGAAATCAGTAAAATTTATCATATCTTATAAAACTGTGTAGATATTTTTTTCTCGAAAATTTGAGTACTCTATCAAGGGACAATTTCAAATGTATTTTTTACCGTTGAACTAAGTTCTTTCTGCTTCATGTTATATGTTAATCCTGTTGGATTTTCATTTATTTGTAGTTATCCTCCACCCCACAATTGAGGTTAAAGGATCTGTTAATCAATGAAACATTCAAATTGATTGTGTGTGAGTGTGCGTGCGTGCGTGCGTGTGTGTGTGTGGTGTGTGTGTGTGTGTGTGTGTGTGTGGTGCGTGGTGCGTGTGTGTGTGTGTGTGTGTGTGTGTGTGTGTTCATGTGTGTGTGTGCGTGCATGCACATTTCTGTATGTGTGTGTATCTGTGTGTGGGTTATATGTACATCTGTTTACGTGGAAGTGTTCTCGTGATACACTATACTGATTTTTTAAAATTATTGTTCTATGTCATTTTATGCTAATATCATAATTGATTGTTGAATTCTGTCTTTATTTATCACATTTACTGTAATGTGTGAAGAGCTTAGGGCCTTGCTGCCCAGGGTATTGCAGTGTATAGATTATTATCATTACTATGATGATGATGATCATCATCATCATTGTCATCATCATCATCAGAATTACAACCATCATCATGGCAATCTTTTATCATCATCACCTTTACCTCATCGTCTGTATATGAAACAGTTATCATGTTATTTATATACACATGATTTATGCAAAGTTTACTTCGCAGCTTCTAAGGTTGAGAAATATCTACGCAATAATTTTTCACTCAGGCGTTACAACCATTATACTGTGAAAAAAAATATCAGTCTGAGTAAAATAGCTGACGTCTTGTGAACTGTACGAATTACCAAGAGTTTTTTCTGTCACAGATTCCGAAATATCTAAACCTCTTGTGCAGTCTGTCAAATATCAAAACTGTCTGCAGTCTCTGAAATACTAAAACCTCTTCTGCATTGCGGCAAGCTATCTATACCGCTTTGTAATGTTGTGAAATCTCAAAACTCATTCCCAAACATCAGATGATACAAGCAATTCCTGAATGAGTCCATCTGCAGTGCTGGTCTCAGTAGGGGAGAAGAGCGTCCTTGCGCCACTCCCGGACCCATATGTTCTGTTGGATATTCAAGGCAACGGTTGTAGACAGCTCTTGGAGAACCCTTCATCTCTGCGCGGGAGAAATACATTGCTGTCGACAAGAGGTCTAGAGTGACGGCTGGTGTAATTCATCTTTCTGTTCGCCGCTGATGACATGGGACTAGTTCCACTGTATGAAGAAGAGAGTTTCCCCAGGGGGTGGGTTCTTTGGCGTACACAGCTGAGCGTACGAATTTAAATGAGGATTGAAAACAAATCCGTAATTTGGTAGTGTGGCTGTTAAAGACAATGGCTGTGATAATGCCTGTTCAGTCCTGTTGGCAACCATTGTTTTACTACTCTGGATAACAATGACGATGATGATGATGATGATAATGATAATGATAATGACGATAATGGTAAGAATGTTATGCATGTATCCATATGTTGATGACAGTAGGCACGTGTTTGTATAATTTGATTCTGTCAGCAGGCATTCATTCGTGTGTGTGTGTATAAATGTATAATGTATGCATTCTGGGGAGTGTGCTTGTTCAGACCTTTTGATTGTTTCACACACACACACACACACACACACACACACACACACACACACACACACACACACACACACACACACACACACACACACACACACACACACACACATGCAGATATGCCCTTAGAGAATAAAACAGAACAGACTTGAACTCAAATTTACTCCATACCAGTCATTATCTCTTTCTCCACTTGTCTTGACTGTAAAACAAAAAAACAAAACAAAAAAACTCTTGTCAACAAGACCCACAGTATCAAACATCTGCACCAGAAAACGAAACAAAAACAAAACAACAACAACAACAAAAAACCCAAACAAAACAAACAAACAAACAAACAACAACAACAAGAACAACAACCAAAACAACCAACCCAACCTCTGCCAGTGTAGTATAGTGTAGCTGTTTGATATGCGCCCATACCATCTTGAGGTTTGGGCAAATAGTAAGTTCAAATATATCTTTTAAGGACCAGTGCACTGAAAGGGCAGATAGGGCAGACAGAGGAAAAGATAGTATGACAACACAGTCGAATAATTCAGGAAGAATGCTGAAAAAGTAGACAGGGGAGATACAGGAAGAATATCTGACAATATTGTTCAATGGACCAGAAAGAGCTTTGCAACAATTCAGGCATTTGCTCACAACTGCCAGAAATGGAGTCAACTAGTACATAGCTTCAAGCGTCTCTGCAATCGTAGTGGAATGCACAAGCAGCAAGCAGTTTGTAAAGTCGGTCATTACCGATGTGTGTTTTCATCCTATCAGTCCTATGAAATTTTTGGTGGGATTTTTCTGCTCCAGCTGGCTGCTATTCACAGCTGAGTGTGCTATGGACTCCGAGGGAAGACTGAGACCGCACAGTCGAGTCATGGATGCGTCACTGAGGGAGTTGTTCAAATGTCGTGATCGACACCGCAAGTGTCTATAATCTCTCCGGTTTGGTTGACACCAGGAAATATTACGAAAGTGAACGTAAAGAACAGCCCCGTCACGCAGTCTCGATCAAAAATGGAATTCCATAGCATCATGATTATCATCCCATCTTTATTATACTATTGTTAAAAGACTGTCTCAGATTCTGCCCCATGAATGCCATGCAGCCAATCGGGTAGAAAGAAGTGTCTGTTTTGTATTTGTTTGCTATATCATGCGACCGTTTGTTTAGTAACAAAAATATTCTTATAAACGGCTTCTTTTTATTCTGTGCGTGCATTCGCACTTAACTACATCTAGCGATAAATATGGTACTATTTGTTTTCCAATCCTGTCAGCTGCAATGGATCTTGTTGGTCAGTGGAGACGGTCGGCCATACTCTTTGTCACTCCTGCTGGAGGCAAATGTTCATTCTCTTTCAGTGCAGCACAACAACGGAAAGCCTTTCCCTCAGATATTCGTCACTTGCAATCGTTGTCCTCTTTCACGAGAGCTGTAAAAACTTATTTCTTCACAAATACCATCACTAGTAGTATTCCCACTGTCCATATTGTATTCGTATGATTGCTTGTTGGAGATAACGCTATTTGTGTACGTTTCATCGATTTGTTTGTAAGCTTGTATCAGTGTATGCGCCTTCGCTAAATTGAGTCCATGTGTAGGTCATGTGTGCATTATTACATGCGTAGCTATAGGTCTATATGAATATGTCTGTCGGTTATGCGTGTTTGTTCACAGCTGTTTACTTTTCCTGTTCTTTGATTTATCATCTCTTGTATTACTGATTTATCGTTGATTCACATCATTTCTGCAAAATGCAAAGCACTTACGAGCTTGCTTCCCGGGAGGCTGTGCTATACATGGATCTTTGATATACTTCAGATGTAAGGAGATGCAATATCGAAAAATACTGTATACGCTGATTAAATGTTCAGGATACATTTTGAACACAGTTCAGCCAGGGACAAACACACTTGTAGCAGAAGTTTTTTTTATGCGCTAACACCATAGTGTAGACGGGGCCTTCAATCATCATCTCATTTCTACCAACATTCAAAGTCTCATGTGTAGGAAAGTGAGCAGAAGAATCTCTGTAAATGCAAGAACCAGACCAGGACCTTTGGTGTCCTAGGCGGGTCTTTGACCACGAGACCATCTCTCCCGAATGTAATGAGAAAAACGATGAGCAAAACAGCAACATGTTTCACCACTCAAGGTCTGATGGACAGATGTGACAACAGAAAACGTCAGTGAACGGACATCATCATCCTATGGCGCCTTCTGTTTCTCCCTTCTTTCTGTATGCATTTATTTTGCTTGGTTTTCAGAGTGGATTTTCAATGGACTATAGCCAAAAATATATATTTTTTATTCTGTTGCTGTTAGTTATTTTACGTGCATTAAGTGAATGGTATAGGCAAGACACCACCTTATCATCCCTCTCAAAGAACTGATGCCTATACATCTCTCAAGGTATTAAGGAAGAGGAAATGCGATAAGAAAAAAACATACTGTCTGGGAACCTATTGTCTGTTAAGTACGTGCTCTAACCACTATACCACCAATCCACGATATAATGGAAGGCCAATGAGACTTCCAAATCAAAGAAAATTTCGTACTGTCCTGACCAATAAATCAGCTTCAGACAAGGGAGTCCACAGCCAATCAGAGGCAGCGACACACAAAATTAGGGTTGCATGTTGAGTGTCTGACTGGTTCTTGTATCTTCCTAACCACGTGTCAAAGAGCAAAGGGATCGAGTTTGTACCCAAAGATCCCAAATGGATTTCGAGCGGAGGAGAGAATGGGGAATAGGGGGAGATTCCATTTGATCCTCCAAGAGTCACTGACTCATTCATGATCAATAAAAGGTTTTGATCAATAAACTGGATTAGACTGGATTCTTTTGTAGTTTTGTCATTACAGAATTTTTAATGTGAAATGCAGGTCATCACTGCTCCTGGAGTAAGCACGTCAGCTTTGCGTAATGCACCTTTTGGTCCATACTTTCTGTATGCATGTATTTTGTTTCACCTCTCACAGTGGATTTTCCAGGGTACTTTGCAAGGGTTAACCACTCTTTTGCTTTACGTGTAGTAAATATCAGGTGTACCCATGAAAACACTGTTTATCCTTTCATTGAAAAAAAAACTACCGTTTTGTTCTGTACTCAAAGCTTTATATGTAGAAAAAAAAAGAAGAATATCTGAAAAAATTGAATTCAGGATTTCTCATTTTCTAGATGGACCCTCAAACCAGTATGCCACCACCACACAACGTACTGGAAATGTAATGGAGGATAAATGAAATCTGCAAGACGAGAAGTTTCGGACTGTCTTGACCAATAAATCAGCTCCAGACAAGGCAGCTCGTAGCCAATCAGAAGCAATGACACACAAAATTAGGGTTGCATGTTTAGTGACTGACTGGCTTCTTTGTCTGCCTAACTGCGTGCCAAGAGCAAAGGGATCATGTCTGTAGCTAACTGTTACAAATGATTATTGGATGGGGAGAGAATGGAGAAAAGGAGAGAATTTCATCTGGTTCCCCCAAGAGCATGACTTAATAAGTGGTCATGATCATTTACGCAATCATGAATATTGGGTGACAAAGCGTGCGTGATTTATCCTATTGAAGTATCACACTGTAAATTTTCTACAACACTGAGGTTGTAGGTGAGAGAAGTGGCTGAGACCTCAACATTTCTTGGGGCCAGAATTACAAGGACGGTACCCATCTCTTCTCGCTATTTTACCTTCCAGAATCCTGAACAGGGTCAGGTACCCACTCGTAGCTAGTTAGACTGGAAGCTAAACATACATTTTCTCCCGAGTCAAACTCAAACTCATGGAGTGAGGGTGGAAGGTGGGGGCACTATCTCTATGCCAATCAGACCACGTGGTATGGCAGTGTTGCAGAGCAGAATAGGCTGGACTGAGTTTTCTTGTTTTGTAATCGTATTGGGTTTTTTTTCTGGCAATTTTGCTTCCTCTTCTCACAGATCATGTCGATAAAACGTTCCTTGTAATTTGTGTGGAACAGTGTAGTGTTGTGTGACAATTCATCACATCATTTATAATGGCCTGTATTGCACTTCACAGCACTGTCTTGTATTGTGTGCCACTGCTTTATTTTAAAAACGGTGTTATTAAACTATCAAGCCCATGCACAGGACTATCTTTTATCTCATGGCAAATGTTGTTCAGCCTGTACTGAATTTTCTGAGCGCTATAATGCTGGCTTGAGTAAACTGAAATTGAAACACGTGCAAACAATATAAAGCAACGATTGTTTTGTTTAATACACTTAGCAATTAATCAGGATGTATGAATATCGTAAAACGAAGAAACATCCCCACATTTTACTGACATACATGTATAGACAAAACTAAATGACATATTCTTATATGTCATACATGAAAATAATATATGAAGAGAGAGAGAGAGATCAAAAGAGAGAGTAGAGAGAGATATACAGAGAGAGAGAGATACAGAGAGAGAGAGATACAGACAGACAAGACAGACAGACAGAAGGCAGAGAGAGAGATACAGAGAGAGAGAGAAAAAGAGAGAGAGATACAGACATACAGAGAGAGAGATAGATAGATAGATAGAGAAGGTAGAGAGAGAGAGAGAGAGAGAGAGAGAGAGAGAGAGAGAGAGAGAGAGAGAGAGAGAGAGAGAGAGAGAGAGAGAGAGAGAGAGAGAGAGATTGTAGTTCAATAGTATTTTCTCTCCCTTTCCACTTCACCATTTTAACAACACCGATGACCCGACATGGAGTTTGAAAAATAAAATCGATCCTTCTGATAAAAAGTAGCTAACCTTTCCATTACAACATCCTCTCTTCCTGGCAGTCCTTTTTTTCCCTGTCAGTGGTTCCCTTCGTTGTAGCTATCAAAGTGTCACTGACAATCTTAAGATTGCTTTCATTCCCTTTATGTTTTGAAATAAGATTCCCTCCCCGAACTCCCAACATGCACACATATACTCTCCAGCAAAAGTATTTGTTTTTGGCACCAAGTTGTCTAAAAGGTCTGCAGTGGTGCGGATCTTGGGAAGTGCGGTTAGACTAAGCAGAATGAGGATACATACCAGAGAAAGTATTTCTGATGAAGGCATACACCACTGTATGTATCACACACACGTCTGCGTGCATGTGTGTTCACACACGTACATTTACACGTAAACTGACCCTTTGTTTTAATCATATCTTTATAATGTAATAGTTCATCATGTTCAAGACATTCTTCTTTGATTTCGAAGAGGTACATCGTTCTAGTTCCAAAGCAACATTGTGGTATTTACACAGGACACTATTGGAGAGTGGATCCATATTTCGGCTGGAGTTCATCAGGTTGTTTTCAGTTTCCCACACTGTTCAACATATTTCTGGAACACATGACTCTGGTGCACTTGAAGATCAGTCAGCACAGGTAGCATTGCAAGAAGACCCATCATGAACCTTTGATTCGTAGATGACATTGATGCCTGGCAGGCAGTGAGCCAGAACTCGCCAAGTTTGTCAAAAGATTCGATGAAACATCGACAAGACATGGAATGGAAATCAGGGCCGACAAGGCCAAAGACCCTGGCCAGCCACAACACCACCATCGCTACTGATATAACTGTCTTTGGATTGAAGCTGGGAACCGTTCAACAGTTTACTTAACTGGGATCCATCATCAGCAATGAAGGATAGGAACTGTTCAACAGTTCACTTGCTTTAGGTCTATTATTAGCAATGAAGGATCCAAACCAGAATGCTCTCCAGGGCATGAAAAAGAAACAGCACTGTCCAGACTGAAACACATATCGAAGGACAAGAATATCTCAATGAAACAAAAGATCAGGCGCTTACGTGCACTAGTATAGCTCAGATTCCTGATGCCTGCGAGACATTAACCCTCACTGCGGATATAAGATAAACTCGCAAGATACTAAACATCAAATACACATATCACGTCACCAATGCGCAAATTCATCAAGCAGCACATTGAACGGTATGAAGATCTGCTGACTTCTACCGATGAAAGAAAACTACATTGATATGGCCATGTGACAAGATCCACTGGCCTTGCTAAATAAATCCTCCTGAACTGTTGATGGGGGAGACAGAGGGGAGGACAGAAAAAAAAACGATGGACAGAAAAACCATTTACAGATATCAAGGTTTTGGTACACAACCGACAGGGCTGGAAAAATCTGGTGAACAGTTAGTGCAACGGCTCAATGACTCTTTACAGATCTAAAGGAGAAGGACGAGGAGGAGGAGGAGGAGGAGAGGAGGAGGAGAAGAAGAAGAAGAAGAAGAAGAAGAAGAAGAAGAAATTGTCTAGAGGTTAAATGTCTGATGGTCAGTTGTCCAGCTGTCACATGGTCAGATATCAGTTTTGCAGCTTTCTATTGTCCACACGTCAGTCTCGGCAATTTTTTTTCCATAAGTGATTCACAGTTTTCTCTCTAAAGATATTCTCCGCAAAGTCAAGGTGTTAACTGCCTCACTTTGATATATATTGACTGTTCTTTCTAACTCCACTAAACTGTAATTTATTCTGCAGCCCTTTTGGTATGTCTAGTCAATGTGTTTGCCAGCCCTGTACTTCCGCCGGTAAGATTCAAAGGCTGGATGAGAAGTCAGAATTTGAAAAGAAAGACCATTTGCAAATATGGTATGCTGACTGGTTGGGTGTTATACTCAAGAGAGAAAAACAGAATGAGAAAAAAGGGATGGAATTGTGGATTAAAATGATATCTGAGAGAGACAGAGGAAGACGAGAGGCAGGAGAGACAGAGTGAAAAAGAAGAGAGAGAGAGAGAGAGAGAGAGAGAGAGAGAGAAACAGAGAAAACAGAGAAACAGAGAGAGACAGAGAGATTGATAGTATGTCCGGCACCTTTCTTCTCATCCCATTCAACAAATAATCCTGATGACCTCTGACTTTTGTAACAAATTCAATCTGTCCTACAAAGTGGCAGATCCCTCCACTACCACCCACACCTGTCCTCTTCAATCCGTTCCTCTCTTCCTTCCCATCTAGTAGTTCCCTAAGTTGTAACATGCTGTGTATCACTGACAGGGGCGACTACTCATCAAATTGTCTTCACCTCCTGTGTGTGTGAAGGTCTGGACCTTTCCCTCATGTTATTTGCTCTTTTTGTCAAGTTGGCACAGAGCTCCAGGTAGACCCAGGGAAAAAATATTGGACGGACTTGCAGAGTGACTGAAGTCAGAGAGGGTGGAAGATGTGCTTGTGGCAACAAGGGATATAAACAGATGGAAGGCCATGATCGCCAACGCCATGTGGTAAGGCACTTGATGATGATGATGATGGCACAAGTACTGATCTGGCACGGAAAGAAGAAAGAATGAGAGTTCTGTCCTCTGAAAGCAAATTGCCTTGGAAGTCTGTGGGGGATACAGATTTCCGACTTATCCAGATATCTAAAATGCAACACATTGTATGACTTTTTTGTACTCCCACGTTCATCGCTCTTCTTATCCAGTTAGCAAAAGGACTGATCTGGAAGGTCATGGAAAGGGGCCACTGCCTTTGCTTCGTCTTGGAGGAGCTAAGATTTAGAATGCAGTATTTTAAATGATGTAATAATTTTCATGAATGTATCATTGTAACTGAATCCACCAGGGACTGTGTGTATCTGAAGATTTCAAGTATCTAGAACTTTTGCCTACATTTACTGAAGCTCCCAAACGTCAGTGTTTACCGATACATGGTATGCTGCTATTAGACTGGTGTCATTTGATGTCGAAGTTTCATACTTAACAAAATAGGGTCAAGAGACAAAAGCAACACTGGTCACGCCACACAAAGTGAGCTTCTAATTTCTCGTGTCGAAGATCAGATGCATATGTAGCAGCACGATGGAGGCAAATAACTTTGAAAACAGATGGCTCAGAGGACAAAGACTGACAGATACCATCTTATATCATCACTTACTAATAGTCAGGGTCACACAGAACAAATCAGACAAAAACGTATCTATTAATAGCCTGACCTTCATATACAAATGATTCAAAGTTCTTTTTCTTCGTAACTTTTACTTGTTCTAAAGTACTGTGAGTTTGTTCAGTCAGTGTTTGAAAAGTTGTAGTCCTAGATATTTCGAAGGCTGGATGAAATGCCAGAACACGAAAAAGAAAAACCATTTGTAAATGTCTGGTATTGAATGGTCAAGAGTTGGGCAGACAGTATTAGAAAGATGTAGGGACATAGACGACAGAAAGAAGGCGAGATGGAGAGGGACAGGAGAGAGAAAGAGAGAGAGAGAGAGAGAGAGAGAGAGAGAGAGAGAGAGAAAGAGAGAGAGAGATGAGGGTAACGATGTAGCTTCTTATCGATTTTAATCCGTAAAGTGATATGTTTGGTTATTTGTAGTGCTGTCATGCAATGTTCGTGCACGCACACATTCACACACACACACACACACACACACAAACACACACCACACACACACACACACACACACACACACACACACACACACACACACACACACACACACACACACACACACCCCACACAGAGGGACAAACATTGCGTCAGGTTTTCCATTCATAAAGAATTCAATATCGACGACAAGGAAATGTCAAATCAACAAGGAACAACAACGAAGACTCAACCAAAGGGATAACAAGATGGTCAAACCATACTTAGTTTCCAGCATCGTTTTACACACACACACACACACACACACACACACACACACACACACACACACACACACACACACACACACCACACACACACACACACACGCACACGCAAACACACACACATATGCAGCGCGCACACACACACACACACACACAACAGCGAGCGCACGCGCGCACGCCTAAACTTGCAGGGATTGTGTTTGTCAGACACCAACAGAATGAACAGTGGAAAAACTTTTCTAGGACATGTTGATCTTTCTTTTAACCTCAACTCAAATATTAGTATTGCATATTCAAACTCGTATATGACTTTTCACCGAACCATGGGGGAATGGAATAACATATTGACTACCACACTACAGCTGAAGTTAAGTATGTCTGAACAATGATACCATACAGTTCGATGAATAGACTTGTATCCTGGCATGAAATCACCATGGAAGCCTATCCAGCTATAAATGGGTGCCTGTCCCTCTTTGTGGACACGGAAGATAGAATAGCAAAATATAAGAGATGAGCGTTTCCCCATAATGCCGGCCCAGAGAGAAGTTACTATCTCTAACACCTCAGTAGTAACAGCTTAGGTTACGTGTAAATCATTACATTTCACCAAGTTACACATTCCTTTTTATCAAGCTACAATCTCTTTTCAACACGTAAAGTCAGAACAAGGTTGAGGCAACTGAAATGTGGTTTCTAAGAAGAACTTTGAAAGTTCCATGGACAGCAAAGAAAACAAACGAGAGAAGTCTTGAATCTTGAAGGACGCAGACACAAGAAGAACATTAATGAAGAAGACTAAAAAAAGACAAGCAATATATTTATAGGACATTTTATGAGGCAAGAGAAATTAGAGCACCTGGTCACAGCAGGAAAGCTGGAGGGAAAGAGAGCACCGAGAAGACCCAGGGAGAAAGTACTGGATGGACTTGCAGAGTGGCTGAGGACAAAGAGGGTGGGAGATGTACTTGCAGCGACAAGGGATAGATTCGTATGGAGGGCCATGATCGCCAACGTCATGCGGCAGGGCACATGATGATGATGACACACTTTTTAAAAAAATAAAACCCGTGGATTCAAGACCTGATATCGAGTACAGTCCCAGCCCACAGCATTAAGAACGGGTCTGTTCTCTGCCTATCTGAATGTTTCCATCATTCTCGTGGTGTCAGCTTAGTGTTTCACAGGTCTCTTCTGGAACTCCTCCCCTCCCTATTTCAAGACTTTGCCAGCGCATAGAGTTTTGCGCAGCTTCAAGAAGCCTGCCAGATAACTATTGGCAGGCTTGGCTAAAGTCCGCGTGGAACTATCCGAATGCAATGGATCCCTCTTGGACAAATTCCAAACTCCAAACAACACATGTAACCTATATTTGGTAAAACTTGTCCTGAAAACGGCTTCTAACTCCCAAAACGTTTCAGCTCGCTTCTGGATTGAATTTCCTTACGTATCTATTGTAAATCTGAATCAGATTTTACATATCCGTATTCTGTTTGTGTATCATGATTTTCAACGTCATCGAGCAGTGTCAAATATTTTGTAAAAAACCTACTATCAAAAGCACTTAACTCGTTCTTGCTGACACACACACACACGTGCGCACGCACGCACACACACACGCACGCACACACAGCGGTATACATATATATATGCGTACATATACATATATACAAACATGTATACACACGCGCGCACGCACACACACACATATACACACACACACAATGGTTGTTGTTTGTCAACAGATTGTCTTTCATGTTTCTCGTAGATTTGAATCAAATTTTTATTATTCATTATTTTACATTTTATTTATCAATATGCAAATTTACACTTTACGATTTTTTTTACTGAGTCAAATTTGTATTCAATTTTGATAGATATCAACTCTAGACAGATGTGACATTGTATCCTCATTTACCATAATTTCATTTAGTTGACATACGTATTTTCCTGTGAAGTCTTTCCTATTTTTTAAGTATTTCTACCATAATATATTGTTTATTCACAATCGCTCTCATACACTTCTGACTTTCTACTTGGTTAAATATGTACTTTATGTTTGGTGAAGTTCACATGTAAAACAGCCATTACTCGTTTCAGCACATACATGAGTTTTTCACTTAAATTATTTGCCCCCTTCCTCCAAACACACACACACACACACACACACACACACACACACACACACACACACACACACACACACACACACACACACACACAAATAAAGCAGCCTTAACCCAACCCTATTTTCTCTATAAAACAAAGACTGAAACAAACACAGCAACAAACTAACCAAAAGAAGTATGAAGGATGCCGGTATGAAACAAGAAATCATCGTTTTTCTGAATCGAAACGTAAAAGATGACGGTTGAATATTTCTCCTTTCCTCTGGCTAGTGGTCTGTGTGAAGTGATCAACACACCATGAGTTTTTATGGACACGGGAGCCAGTCGCAGTCCCGATGAGTCGTCCTTTTCCCTTATTTAGCTATTGGTCCATACAGCCTACCATATAAATGTCCCGCTGATAAACCTTCTCTTTGTTTTGTTTTTTTTCTTCGTAGAATGTCTTCCCAAGCTGTATGATGGTGGTTTTTCCTTTACAATTCAGTTCTGTGCCTTTTCCATGTTTTCCGTTTTTGTCTGTCCATTTCTGTCTGTTTAAATGCCATGACTCTTCTGTATGACAGTGTATGTGTCAGGTACGGACACATACACAGTCATACAGAAACGTCATAGTGTGTGTCCGTATCTGTCTCTCTGGCTCTCACAATGTCAGTTTGTTTGACTGTCGTCTCTTTTCCTGTCTCTCTCCCGTCCCCTGCCTCTCTCTTCTTGGTAAAACTCTCTCTAGGAAATTATTCATTTTTAGTAGGCTTTCATACTTTATCTATTCTGAAGGGGAAAACCTATTTTATAATGCCCAGACTAAATCCAATATTGACGATACATTAACAGTATGGGATGATTGCAGTGATACACACACACACACACACACACACACACACACACACACACACCACACACACACACACACACACACACACACACTATATATATATATATATACATATATATACATATATAATATTCCTCGCACAGAACAGCAGGAAAGCTTCTAGTAGCGGCAAACATACCAAAAACAAACAACAAACAAACAAACAAACAAACAAACAAACAAACAAACAAACAAACAAACAAACAAACAAACAAACGGAAATATTGTCAATCGAGAACTGTTTAACTACAACAGAAGCACAAACATGTACAGAACTGCGCACAGATCTGACCCCAAATACTTCTACAGAATTGTTCACCCTGTAGCCTACCAAACACACTACACAAATTCAAGAAAGAAGCTTTATCTTTGACATATTTAAAGCATGCATCTCCTTTTCTGATACATATCTCTGGAATCTATTGCCAACCAGCATCAAGCCATACACATCACTTACCAGCTTTAAACAAAAACTTCGCAATTACTTCCTTGATGTAATGTAAATACTTAGTCCAACTGAAACCTCTTTTCTAGCTCTACACACACTCTGCTAATGAAACCTCTACTCAGTCAGTTCTATACATAGGCTTTTACATTCCCATTTTTTTAGGTATTGTATATTTGATTTCTCTCTCTCTCTCTCCCTCTCTCTCTCTCTAGCTCTCTCTCTCTTACTCTCTCTCTCTCCCTCCTACGTCGCTACATTTTCATTTATTGTATTTTACATGGCAGAGTGGAATATCTTCCTTGAACCAAATAATTTCTGTCTTAGACAATGATGATTGTCACGGACACACCTAGTCTCCAATATGATTTGAGTCCTATTTCCACTCATTCTACAACTTAACCTCAACCGTTCCCATTTTCTCACTGTACACAGCTGGACCAAGTCTGCTCACATTTTCACCTGTTCCCCCCACCTCCACCCCATCTTTAAGGTTAAGAAAATCCACGTGCAGATTCTGCCTCGGCGCTTCGTAAGCCACTGACAGGTGTGGATTCCTGTGCATGTTTGTGTGCTTATCTGTTTAAAGTAATAAATTTCATATTTATGTCTTTATGCTTATGTTATGTTGTTAATATAATAAGGAACAGCTGTTAGACAAGTTCACTGGGACCAAATGTTTCTATCCTTGAGTAATAAAGTGTTTTTCTCTGTCTCTTTCACACACAAACAGCCACACCCACTCTTACACATAGAGACACACACACGCACACACGAGCACACACAAACAAACACACATACACACACACACACACACACACACACACACACACGCACGCACGCACGCAAAAACAACAACAACAAAAAATCCCCCCCCCCACACACACACACATATACATGGGCATGCATGCAAATATCAAACCTCTCTGTCACACGCAAACACACACATGCGCGCGCATACGCAAAAACACAAACACACACTGATATACACGCATCTCCTTTCAGTATAAACAATTTCCCCTCTTTCCCCCTCCCTAGACATTTTCCTTCTTCTAGACTCACACATCTTCCTACCCCCCAAAACACAAACAGACACTCACCACAGACACGCCTGAACTCAACCCTATTTCAAGTTATAAAACAAAGATTGAAACAAACTGAGCCACAAACTAAACGAAAGAAATATGAAGTATGCTGACAAGAAAACAATAAATCATCGTTTCTCTGACTACAAACGTAAAAAGCTGACAGCTGGGAATATTTCTGCCTTCCTCTGGTTAGTGATCCGTGTGAAGGGATAAAAGACACGGGGAGTTTTTATAGACATGGAGACAGTTGCAGCCCAGAATGAATTGTCCGGTATCCTCTAATTGAACCCCAACTTTTGGCCCATACAGCTTCCATATAAACGTCTCGCTGGTAAAGTTATATCCTCTCTTTCTTTAACCTCTCTTTTGAAAAAAAAAAGAGAAGATTATTTCATATCGACTGGAGATAGGGTGTGTGTGTGTGTGTGTGTGTGTGTGTGTGTGTGTGTGTGTGTGTGTGTTGTGTGTGTGTTTTGTGTGTGTGTGTGCGCGCGCGCGCGCGTGCGTGTGTGTGTGTGTACACTATCCAAGATTCATTTTGTGCCTTTTTGTAACGCAACCCACACACGCACACACACAAACAAAAAATAAAGAAATGAATGAATACATTAATCTGCGTTTCTAGTTCTGTGTTTGTTTCTCATCCGCTGGTAGATTTGTAATGAGAAATGCTTCGTTAGAGACGAATACATATATTTTGTTCTTATCAATTTTTGTCTAAAAAGGGAGATAATAAAACAGCATGGTCGTCTTGTTTGTCCTAAAAGGGAGATAATAAAACAGCCTGGTCGTCTTGTTTGTCCTAAAAGGGAGATAATAAAACAGCATGGCCGTCTTGTTTGTCCTAAAAGGGAGATAATAAAACAGCATGGCCGTCTTGTTTGTCCTAAAAGGGAGATAATAAAACAGCATGGCCATCTTGTTTGTCCTAAAAGGGAGATAATAAAACAGCATGGCCGTCTTGTTTGTCCTAAAAGGGAGATAATAAAACGCCATGACCGTCTTGTTTGTCCTTTTGTCTCAGTGTCAACCCGTCTGTGTGTACGGACATCATATTGTCTGTCTACATGTCTATGAGTACTCATCTGTCCACCTGTCTGACTGATTGGTTGACTTGAATGTCGTCTTGTAGTTTTGTATTTCTCCTTGCATCGTCTCTGTCCCTGTGCCCAGATATGTCTATTTGCTGTTTTGTCTTTGTGTATCAGTATGTCTGCCTGTCTACCATTTTTTAAATCAATCTCCATTTAAAAAGGTGGAGACTATTTCCTATCGTCCGGGAAGAATGTGTGTGTGTGTGTGTGTGTGTGTGTGTGTGTGGTGTGTGTGTGTGTGTTGTGTGTGTGTGTGTGTGTGTGTGTGTGTGTGTGTGTGTGTGTGTGT
>JAPXFY010000016.1:56508178-56513178 GCA_030674185.1 Monoplex corrugatus | reverse complement strand
CAGAGAGGAGGAGAAGAAGAAGAACAAGAAGAAGAAGAAGAAGAAGGGAAGCTTGCACAGAGCTCTGTAAACATTGTTGTATTGTACACAAAGACAATATGGTATATGTCATGGAACATATATCATCAGCTTGCAGGTTAAGTGGTGCATACGAGAAAATATTTTGTTCAAAGGCTATTGCTACAGTGTATTTGTGAGAATTAGCGCAGATAATGGATTTTTCCCTTGGTACTACCATAATTTAATCTAGATCGAGAATTAGCGCAGATCAAATATTAATTTTGAGAGAATTACATTGCCTGGGTAAAAAGTAGAGTTGATATTTCTTAAAGCTACACTGTTACGAAAAGAACATAGAGGTGGATATTATATATAAAAATAGTGGTTGTTGCAATATTTTGATTGAAAGATTTACGAACAGAGTAATCCAACTGTATCGAGATATTATCAGAATAGTACAATAACACTGGTGGTCTTTAATGTGTCACTAGTGTTGTAAATATTTTTGAAAAAAAAAAAAGACCAAACAAACGTAAGTGAAGCAAACGTAGTACATAAAATGGGAGATTTTAACCAAGGTTTGAACATTTTTCTCATGGTAGTTTAAACATTCTGCTCATGTAACTGTTCTCTATGTTTATATGTCTATGTTGTCAGCTAAGTTATACACATCATAAACTGACATGTTATTGCCGAAAAGATCTTGATGTTGCTTGACACTATGAGCATGGATGATTGCATATGGATTAATTCATGAAATTCATTTGATTTTTATCGATTTATTTGATGTATTAATTTCACTAAATAAGATCATTTTGTGTACGTAAAAGAAATTCTCTGAATGTGTGTGTATGTGTGTGTGTGTGTGTGTGTGTGTGTGTGTGCGCGCGCGCGAGCGCGTGCATGCATGTATGTATGCATGTATGTATAATATGTATACATGTATGTATGTATGTATGTATGTATGTATGTATGTACGTATGTATGTATGTATGTATGTATGTATGTATGTATGTATGTATGTATGTATGTATGCATGTATGTATGTACTTACGTACGTACATATGTATGTAGATGTGTGTCTGTGCGTGTGTGTGCTTCTGTATGAGTTTGAGTACGTGCGTGTGAGTGTGTGTGTGTATGTGAGTGTAATAATAATAACAATAATAATGGTAATATAGTGATAATAACATTAATAAAAATATCTTTATAATAATAATAATAATAATAATAATAATGATAATAATATTAACAATGACACTACTACTACTACTACCACTATCACTAATGATAATAATAATGACATATGTGGTGCCAAATCTTGATACAAGAATCAAACTTCAGTGCACACTCTCATGATTCACCAAAGCAATCAACTTACACAGACCGAAACTCCAGGGCACAAATCACAGGCAAACTGGGAGGGGAAGGCCAGGAGGTTAGTGGTGTAAAAGAGTGGGCCATAGACACGTAGAGGGGGAAAGCACTGCTGGACAAAAATGTATGTCTTCAAGTTAGACTTTAAGGAGTATGTGACTGTCGAATAGATGAGGAAAATCGTTCCAGCTGTATGGATCAGACACAGGGGAAAAAAAAACAAAAAAAACAAAACAAACAAAAACCCACGTCGACCGACTGTGGAACATCTGTATCGAGGAATTTGTAAACAAGTAGAATGAGAAACAGAACGGAGGGGTATTGTCATTGTTATTGTTAATGATAATAATATTAACAATAACACTACTACTACTACTGCTACTACTACCACTAATAATAATAATAATAATAATAATGACATACGTGGCGCCAAATCTTATACAAGAATCAAACTACAGTGCACACTCTTATGATTCACCAAAGCAATCAACTTACACAGACCGAAACTCCAGGGCACAAATCACAGGCAGGGGTATTGTCATTGTTATTGTTCTTTAAAGCCTAGCCGACTGCGTAGAGCCATATCAGGGTTATAACCGCTTCAAAACAAACAAAACTTCAACAGAAAAAAAAGAAAAGAAAAATCAGTACACATATCAATGCATTCGCGCACATTAATCTAAGGACATGCCCCTGGCGTTCATCATTCCGCCCAGTTTATCGCACAGGGGATGTCAAAAGCACACCTGAATATAAATCTAAGCAACCTGAATATAAATCTAAGCATACCTAAGGACACCAAAACATATAAAAACGGGCATAAATTATCTAAAATTGCTTCCGCATATCTCATCTCGCTAGAGCCAAAAATGCACTTAATACATGTACCCCATTATCAATTCTAAGAAAAAGTACGTAAGACTTTATCGAACACACACAGGTAAATGGACCAGCAAGGCAGAAAATGATAGGAATAAATGACAGAACGCAAAGGAACAAGGCAGAAACAAAGAGAGTGACAGAAAAGAGGAAATTTCTAGCTCAGAATTTCCAGAAGGTGGGGAAACTGTTTATACTGAAAGAGCCCAGGCATCCCAACGTGAGGTGGGGGCGGGTGGGGGGGGGGAAGGTCGGGGGGTGGCAGGTCTATAAATTTGGAGGTGATCACAAATAGGTGCAACACCACTGATACCAATGTAGCATATTGATTTTGCATGAAATTCCTTGAGAAACGTGCAACCAGCGGAGAAAGCGAAACAAGGGAATGATATGATCATGCCTCAGTTTACGCCGCAGAATTCTGAATACGCTGGAAGCATGCAACAGAAGAAGCGGGCAAGCCAGACAGCTGAGAGTTACATTAATTGATGCGAGACAAGATAAGAGAAATCGTAAGTTTAGATGCCACTGAAGTCGAAAGATAACGGCGAACAGAACTGAAACGTCATGTTTGACAGTAACAAGACTGACAGGTTTGCTTGTTGAATTCCTGCATAGAGAGTTGAGGATCAAAAACAACGCCAAGGTTCTCGACTGAATCAGAAAGTACAATAATGTTGTCATCTAGTTGGATAAGGCAAACTTTCACGGTGGAAAAACTTTGTGCTAATGAGCATTACCTTAATTTTATATCAATTCAACTGTACTTTTGATTCTGTGTCATCCAGTTCTGGATCTCAACATAACAATCAGAGGCTTCAGAAAGAAGGGTGAAAGAATTCGGGATATGTACTGTTGCAGAACTGACAGTCATCAGCATAAAAACGATATTTGATACTATGCTGACTGTTGACACTGGTGAGTGGTGAGATGTGCAGAATGGCGAGGACTGGCCAAATACAGAGCCTTGAGGGACTTCACATGCAAGTTTAACCGGCTGGCACCTACACTCATTTACACATGATTTATTTAAAGTGGTCGAACAGATATAGCAAACCAAGAAAGAGCATTGCCTTGGATTATGAATGTGTGCTCCAGTCGAGAGAGCAGGAAGTGAATAGAAAAGGTGTATGTGTGTGTGTGTGTGTGTGAGCGAGAGCGAGAGAGAGGAAGAGAGAGAGAGAGAAAGAAAAAGAAAGAAAGAGAGAGAGAGAGAAAGAGAGAGGGAGAGAGAGAGAGGGAGAGAGGGAGAGAGAGAGAGAGAGAGAGAGAGAGAGAGAGAGCATGCACGCGCTCGCACATGCTCACACTCATGTTTGTAAGCAAGTGAGTGACTGTATTTGTGTGTGCGTGTGCGTACGCATGTGTATCTTCTTATCCTCTACCTCATTCTTCTCCTCCACCCCTCCTTCTTCATAACTACAACAAACGAAAATTCGCCCATCTTCACACTGCAATCAGAACATGTTTTTACCTCAGCACATTTGTGTGCTGTGCGTATTGGCAGCAGCTTTACAACTTTGGCAGGAGAACCAAGATTCCTTTGTACCCACTTTAACAGCAGCTGACTGAATCTGAGATAGAGAGAGAGAGAGAGAGAGAGAGAGAGAGAGAGAGAGAGAGAGAAGAGAGAGAGAGAAGAGAAAGAGAGAGAGAAGAGAGAAGAGAGAGAGAGAGGCAGAGACAGAAAAGAGAGCAGAGAGAGGCAGAGACAGAAACAGAGAGAAAGAGAGAGAGAGAGAGAGAGAGAGAGAGAGAGAGGCAGAGACAGAAACAGAGAGAAAGAGAGGAGAGAGAGGAGAGCAGAGAGACAGAAGACAGAGAGAAAAAGAGAGAGAGAGGCAAGAGAACAGAAGAAAAGAGAGAAGAGAGAGAAGAGAGGAGAGAGACAGAAACAGAGAGAAAGAGAGGCAGAGCAGAACAGAAACAGAGAGAAAGAGAGAGAGGGAGAGAGAGGCAGAGACAGAAACGAGAGAGAAAAGAGAGAGGCAGAGACAGAAACAGAGAGAAGAGAGAGAGAGAGAGGCAGAGACAGAAACAGAGAGAAGAAAGAAGAGAGAGAGAGGCAGAGACAGAAACAAAGAGAGAAGAGAGAGAGAGAGAGGGAGGAGACAGAAACAGAGAAGAGAGAGAGAGAGAGAGAGAGAGAGAGACAGAAAAGAGAAGAGAGAGAAAGAGAGAGAGAGAGAGAGCAGAGACAGAAAAGAGAGAAAGAGAGAGAGAGAGAGGCAGAGACAGAAAACAGAGAAAAGAGAAAGAGAGAGAGAAGAGGCAGAGACAGAAAAGAGAAAGAGAGAAGAGAGAGAGAGAGAGGCAGAGACAGAAACAGAAGAAAGAGAGAAGAGAGAGAGAGAGAGAGGCAGAGACAGAAACAGAGAGAAAGAGAGGAGAGAGAGAGAGAGGCAGAGACAGAAACAGAGAAAGAGAGAGAGAGAGAGAAGAGAGAGAGAAGAAAGAGAGAAAGAAGAGAGAGAGAGAAAGAGAGAGGCAGAGACAGAAACAGAGAAGAGAGAGAGAGAGAAAGACAGAGAGAGAGAGAAGAGAGAGAGAGAGAGAGAGAGAGAGAGAGGCAGAGACAGAAACAGAGAGAAAGAGAGAGGCAGAGACAGAAACAGAGAGAGAGACAGACAGAGACAGAGAGAGAGAGAGAGCCAGACAGACAGAGCAAGAGACACAGACAGACCGACAGACGGTGGTAGCAGCTGTACAATTTAGAAAGACAGACAGAAGGCCTTTTATCCCTG
>JAPXFY010000016.1:56485678-56500678 GCA_030674185.1 Monoplex corrugatus | reverse complement strand
TTTCTTCCTATCTCTGTCTCTTTCTCTCACTGACATGACTTACGGTATCGTTAACGTGCATATGTTTGATTCCTGCATGTGTATACACAACAAGGGGGTCAGCCATTGACATGACTTACGGTATCGTTAACGTGCATATGTTTGATTCCTGCATGCATGTACACAACAAGAGGGTCAGCCACTGACACGACTTACGGTATCGTTAACGTGCATATGTTTGATGTCCTGCATGTGTATACACAATACGGGGGTCAGCCACTGACATGACTTAGGGTATCGTTAACGTGCATATGTTTGATGTCCTACATGTGTATACACAATACGGAGGTCAGTCACTGACATGACTTACGGTATCGTTAACGTGCATATGTTTGATGTCCTACATGTGTATACACAATACGGGGGTCAGCCACTGACATGACTTAGGGTATCGTTAACGTGCATATGTTTGATGTCCTGCATGTGTATACACAACAAGGGGGTCAGCCATTGACATGACTTACGGTATCGTTAACGTGCATATGTTTGATTCCTGCATGTGTATACACAACAAGGGGGTCAGCCTCTGACATGACTTACGGTATCGTTAACGTGCATATGTTTGATGTCCTGCATGTGTATACGCAACAAGGGGTCAGTCACTGACATGACTTACGGTATCGTTAACGTGCATATGTTTGATGTCCTGCTTGTGTATACGCAACAAGTGGGTCAGTCACTGACATGACTTACGGTATCGTTAACGTGCATATGTTTGATGCCTGCATGCATGTACATAACAAGTTGGTCTAGCCTCTGGCAAATCTGCACTTATGTCGGTCCCCAAGATCTGAAAAAAAAAATCACCCTTTACACACCAGGCGGAAGTGACTAGGCAGATTGAACCCAGGATCTTCAAGTTGGAAGTCCACTCGACTTCCCGCCCGTCGTGGCTGCTTTTGTAAAAGTTTTTTTTTTATTCTTTCTTCATTTCTTCCTCGGTCGAACCCCTTCCTCCTTCCAAAATCCCCCGATTAAGAACAGCAGAAATACTCTCTTTATGTACAAGGAATTCTTTGTCTTTTTTCTTCATGACCCCCTTCCTCTCCCGTCTCTCTCTTTATGAACAGCAAAAGGAATGACTGTTTTGTAGTCACTCTTTCTCACTCCTCTCGTTTTCTGTCCTCCCTCTCTTCTTCATTCTTTCCTTCTGACACCTTCTCTCTCTTTTCTCCTCTCCTCTATCCATCGTTTAAGAATAGCAAAAGAAATGGCTGTTTTGAGTCATTTTTATTCTTCTGCCTGCCTCCCTCTGTCGTCTTCTTTCTTCTCCCCCCCCCCCTTTCGAATAGCAAAACACGTGGCTGTTTTGAGTCACTGGTCTCCTTCCTCACCCTCCCTGTTTTTTTTCTTTTCTTCCTTCTCCCGTTTAGAGATAACAAAAGAAGTTGCTGTTTTGAGCAACTGTTTTCCATGGAAAAAATTCTGTAGCTATTTGAGTCCTCTGAGATTCGGGAAAGTTAGTGACTTTTCTTTATTCTTTCTTTTTTACTTTTATTTTTTGGTTTTGTTTTCCGTTTGTTTGATTTTTTTTTTGTGCGTGTGTGTGTGTTCTTTTCGGTTTTTCTACTTTCTCTCACCACCATCCCTTTTTTCCCTTTAATCGTTCGTTCTATTTCTTTTGCCTATGTTTCTTTATTCTATTTTTTTCTTCTTTCTACATTCTTTTCTTATTTTGTGTTTTTTTAGTTCGTTATTTTGCTCTTTTTACTCGCCTTTCTCTTCGTTTGTTTTACTTTTTTTTTTCAACCTTTCTTTTCGTCTTTCTATCTTTCTGTCTTTTATCAGACTCTGTCTTTATTTGGTTGTTTTATCGGGTATTTTCTTTCTCTCATTGTTTTCTTCTTTGTCTGTCTTTCTTTTGTTTGTCTTTTCTTGTATCTCTTGTCTGTCCCCCCACCCTCCCTTTTAATTGATGTTTAGCTTCTGTTCTTTTTTCTTTCGCTCTCTTTCTTCTGTTGTTTTGTCGGTTTTGTTTATTTGTTCGTTCGTTTGTGTTTTCTTTTTCTGTCGTTTTATCTTTTTCTTTACACATTTTATTATTTTCTCTCTCTCCCCCCCCCCCTCTCTCTCTTTTCTTTCTCCTTTTTACTTTCTTCTCCTTCTTGTCATTTTTCTTCTTCCTTTGGTTTTCTTTGACTGCTCCTGTTTGTTCTCTATTTTTTTTAACGCGTTTTTTTTATTTTGTTTTATTTTACTTTTTTAACTTTGACGCTTTGCCTTTTGTGTCAGCTGTCGGAAAAATCTAGAAAAATGTTTTGGATCGAAACAAGAAAATAGATAGATCATCTGTGTCTACTGTGTGTGTGTATATATCTGTGTGTGCGTGTGTGTGTGTGTGTGTGTGTGTGTGTGTGTGTGTGTGTGTGTGTGTGTGTGTGCGTTCGTGTGCGTGCGTGCTGGTGTGTGTGTGTGTGCGTGGTGCGTGCGTGGTGTGTGTGTATGTGTGTGTGTGTGTGTGTGTGTGTGTGGTGTGGTGGTGTTCGTGTGCGTGCGTGCGAGTGTGTGTGCATCAAGGAAGTGTTATCTGATTTCATGCATACATCCAAGGCCCACTGGGGTGACATAATGGTAACAACTCTTTTAAGTAAGGAGAACAAAAGAAAAAAAAAAAAAAAAAAGAAGAAGAAAGCACAATTACCTCTCTGATCTTTTCTTAAAATTTCAATTATATTTTGAAAGAAGAGAGAAAAGGGAAGAAAAGGAACTTACAAACAAGGAAAACAAACTAAACAAATAAGGAAACAAAACAAACAAACAAACAAACCAAAAAGCTTATTGTAATTTCGCTAACGTTTTCGTATGATTGTAATGAACATTTTCTCATGGAGCTGCCTTAAACGAATCAACACGTGTTCGTCATAGAAAAGTTGGAATGGGCCAGTTTGATTTTTAAGTGTAATCTGCTTTAACAAAACAGCATTCAAGAAGACGAAAAGCATTCTTACCAACAAATGCCTATCAATTAACATCAGGAAGAGAGTTCTTGAATGTTATATAGAACCAATAATGTTAATGTTATACGGTTGTGAGGCGTGGACTGTCAACAAGCAAAGTCAGAACAAGATTGAGACAGCCGAGATGTGGTTTCTAAGAAGAATGCTGAGAGTTCCATGGACAGCAAAGAAAACAAACGAGACAGTCTCCATGGAGGCAGACACAAGAAGATCATCCGTAAGGAAGATTAGGAAAAGAAAGAACACAAATGAGACAGTCTTGATGGAGGCAGACACAAGAAGATCATCCGTAAGGAAGATTAGGAAAAGACAGGCAACATTTATAGGCCATTTTATGAGGAAAGGGAAATTGGAGCACCTGGTCACAACGGGAAGCTGGAGGGAAAGAGAGCACCGGGTAGACCCAGGGAGAAGCTATTGGACAGACTTGCAGAGTGGCTGAAGACAAAGAGGGTGGAAGAAGTGCTTGAGGCAACAAGAGATAGAGACAGATGGAAGTCCATGATCGCCAACGCCATGCGGCAAGCACCTGATGATGATGATGATGAATTTACTTTAGATATGTGTCGCTTCCCTTCCCCTTTCGTTCCTCCCTTTTCAACCTGGCACTTATTCTGTGCTAGAAATTTCCTCTTTTCTATCACTCTCTTTGTTTTGTTTTTTCTTCCTCCCTTGCTTTCTGTTATTTCTTCCTATCATTTTCTGCCTTGCTGGCCCATTCACTTGTATGTGTTCGATAAAGTCTTACGTACTTTTTCTTAGGATTGATAATTTGGTTATATGTATTACGTGCATTTTTGGCTCTAGGGAGGTGAGATATGCGGAAGCAATTTTAGGTAAGTTATGCCCGTTTTTATATTGTTTTGGTGTCCTTACGTATGGCTAAGTTTGTATTCAGGTTGTGTTTTTTAAATCATCTGTGTGATAAATTGGACGAACGGTCAACGCTAGGGGCATCTCCTTAGACTAGGTGCGCGAATAAATTGATATGTGTACTTAATTCCCCCCCCCCCCCCCCCTTGTTGAAGTTTCGTATGTTTTGAAGCGGTTATAGCCCTGATATGGCTCTGCGCAGTCCGTTGGGCTTTAAACAACAACAACAACAACAACAACATACAACAACAACAACAACAACAACAACAACAACAACAACAACAACAAAACCAGGCATTTTAAAACTTGATTCATGGCGAAGTCTCAGGTTGGTTGGTCTTCTGTTGATGCCATTGTATGCAGCTGTAGCAAAGTTAAAGATCGAATTGCATCGCTAAGTTATGTCTTTCTCTGATCTGGTTTGCAGATTGGTAAATTTGAACCATTTTTAAAATGTCTTCCCCCCATTGGTGAATTTGTACCTTTTTTCAAAATGCTTTCCCACCCCCACCCCACACACCCTGCACATGCTTGTGTGTGTGTGTGTGTGTGTGTGTGTGTGTGTGTGTGTGTGTGTGTGTGTGTGTGTGTGTGTGTGTGTGTGTGTGTGTGTGTGTGTGTGGTGTGTGAGTGTGCGTTCGTTCGTTCTTTAATTTAACGTCTTTTCACTATAAGTGATATTAGTGTGCGCGCGTCTGTGTGTGTGTGTGTATGTGTGCGTGCGTGCGTGCATGCGTGCGTGCGTGGTGTGTGTGTGTGTGTGTGTGGTGTGTGTGTGTATGCAAGCAAGCGCGTGTGCTTTGACCCTGTGTCTGTGTCTGAGAATCTGTGACAAAAATGTATTACCATGGATTTCCCTGCTGTTCTTATATGGATCTTTACCAAATCTGGGTCGAAGGTTTCGACCATTAAGGATTTGCGAATGCATCAATTAAGAAATCATGGTGCCAAGGTTAAAGTTACACGAAGTGCAGAAAATCGGCACATATTGAGGGAATGTGTGAAAGAACTTTCTTTCGGACTTCAAAAAATATTTACAGTCTGCATTCTCGATCGCGAGATCTGATCATTTTCCTTGCGTTTCCCACAGTTTGGTGTGTATGAAATATTTTTCAGGTCACAAATGTTCTTGAGAAACTGAAAATCTGGATAATTTTCTGAGCAGCTGAAATATCAAATCCAATTTTCTCAGGTGTTTGTAATCTTTTGTAATCTGCCTGGCTGGCAGAACCATTGTATGCGTATAAACAATCTCAAGCGTTGTTACCGAAACGGTCAAGCCAGGTTAAAGGCTTGTTTTGTCATAAAGGTTATCATGTCAGTGTGTGAACAGTGACATCCTCGGTTATCATGTCATTTGTTGAAGAGCAATATCACCATTACATATCAAAGTATACATAACTACTATGAAAAACTTAATAATTCCTTGAGCCAGACTCGCAAATGCAAAGTATGGATGACCTTGGCACAATTCCAAGGTCATGACGACAAGACAGTTGACTGTTGAAATACACGTATGTCATCATACTATTCAAGGAATTTTATCAGCATGCTTTGACCATCCTAAGTCTTTATGTATTTATTAACCAAATGCTTTTTTTTCATTTTTAAAAAGGCAGATTTTTAAAATGGCTTGAATATCTTTTTTGAATGTTATTTTACGCCATTTTTCTTTGTTATTTTTACATCTCGTCTGTTGACACATTTGTTTTAAAATTGTCTCAACTGTGTTCAAACAACGTTGCATAACTAAATGCTAACGGGAAACAAACAGTTCTTGATTGCACAGTAAACACGTTTCTTGCTTTGGACATTGTCATCCAGACAGATTCTTATCTGAAATCTTTCACCTTAAATCGGCTTTCGCAGTTCTCTTACTTCTCTGACATTTCCAGCGTTTGTCAGAATTATTACCGATGTCATACCTGACTTTTTTTTTTTTAACAAACACTTTGCTTGTGAAATGTTCAGATTTTGTTGTGAAAATTTTATGTTCAATTTTTGTTGGTATTGATATGCTAATATGGTGGTTGACTTTCATCTAATCGACAGCATATCCATATTTCACCGTTTCAGGTAATGAGTTAACTGTTTGATTTAAATATTTACGTCACAGAGGAGATGAAATGTTAGTTGAACTTAAACTGATAAACAAACTTTTGTGTCGACACATCGCAACAGTCGGTTTAAAATGATGAGATGTGAAAGGTCCATCATTCATCATTTATAACAAGAAGTTGCCCTGTAAACTGTACTTAGACAACTCAGTAGTACCCACTGTCTCAGAGGTGACAGGCATTGGTTCGAGTCTACCGAACAATTTTTAAAACCGTCATTTTTACATTTAACCTTCCCCCTTTTTCTACAAAAGTAACGATTTGAAAACCACACTTTCAACTTACATGATATACCAAGATCGTAATTCCTATGTCCTAAAGGTGACAATTGTCCCATAACCCTGAGGCTGTAATGGAATGAGGTAGTTAAGACTCACTTTTCACCAGTCACCGTGGTGTAGTGGTCAACGCAACGGACTACAAACTGGAAGGTCGTGGGTTCGAACCCCTATCAGTCCATTCAAAAATATATCATTGTGGGATTTTTCGGCTCTAACCTGCTCCTTCCCAGAGTTGGGCGTGCTACGGGCTAATTGGGAAGACTGGGACCACACAGTCATTGAGGGTGTTGCTCAAATCTTCTGATCAGCACCACAGGTGTCTGTATCTCTCGGGCCTGTTTGACGCCAGGATATATAAGGATAGTATACAGTTTCAATCCTAGATGGAACTCCACAGCATCATGATTACATTCCTCATCGACATCATCATCATCACATTGTAAAAAATCGTGCCAGCTTCTGTGGCCATCGAGGTGGCGTAGAAAATGGGACGAAAAAACAAAAGTGAGCACAAAGATAACCTCCCTGAGTGCGATGATCCTTAAAAAACACAAACAAACAAACCTCACTTTCCACTGGGTAAACATTATGATGCGTCTGTCTCCTCGTTGCTTTATCCTCATCAACCCTGAACAGGGTCAGGTATCCTGCCACAGTTTTTCTCGGGCCACATACACAGCACTTACACTGGTATGAGAGTAGTGATGGGTTAAGTTTGTGTCAAGCACGTAACAATAAAATCTAATACAAAAAGTGAATATGACAAGGCAATCTTTTCAGACATTCTTTTCTCTCCTTCTGTTCTTCTCTCTTAATTGTCTGTTTATCTGGCTCTCTCCCTCTCCCTCCTTGCCCCTCTCTCTTTCTCTCAGCAACGGCATATTTCAAAATGCTTCTAACTAGTAACATCTACAGTTGGAAAATGAAGAATCATTGTCACTGTCATTGTCTCTCTCTCTCTCCAAGATCAGGGAAACTGCATTATCATAGCTATGCCAAATTCCAAACTTGTGTTTTGATTTCTGGGGGTGATTAATTGGACAAGTTTATAGTAACTTGATTATTACACCCTTCACACAAACAAAAATAAAGAACAAAACAGCTGTAAGATACTTTACTACCTAAGAATATCAGCACATCTCACTGGATCTCTCTTACAGCTTGTCCTTGCACAAGCCTTTCATGGAATGAAGAATTCGCATTCTCTCTTTCTCCCATATTTACAATTCAAAAGAAGAGAGATCACCTTCCAATTAAAATTAACACTTCACGATGAATAATGTGTGTTACTTTCATAAACTGAAGTATTACTGTGTTTTGAATCTTTTGTGAAGGCCGATGGCCAAACAATAGACCATTGTGAGTCCTAAATCTATCTTTCTGACAGGCTTGACGGAGAATCTGTTTGTTTGTTTTTTAATATTTTTTTTACTCCTGTCCACTGTCCACAAACGTCCCCATCTTTCTATTTTGGATTCATTTTGTCACTGTCTTCAATGCTTGAATCTTTTCTACACACCCCTTCACACTTTCCTTCCTCTTCCCCCCCCCTCTCCCCAAGTCAAAGCGATTTTAACATTTGCAGTGTCCTTGACAAGTAGCTTCGTTTAACCTTTTATTTTCTTTCAGCAACTCGTCAAAAGTAATAAACGTAGCAAGCCAGGAAGTACTAATTGCCCACAGACATTTCCTAATGTTGCAAGACGGGGGGAAAAATTTAATTCCCACTCACCCATTCGTACACAAACACACACACACACACACACACACACACACACACACACAACACACACCACGCACGCACCACGCACGCCACAGCACCACGCACGCACGCACGCACGCACGCACGCAGCACAATGAATGGATGAGGTTTTGGGCTGCTGTCCCAAAATTTGATCTCCTTTTCTTGATCTACCAGGGGAAGAGAAGTGATGGAGCAAAGACTGGGGCCAGACATTCAGGACGTCTCGGTGATCTAATTCGCTGGGTCTCTGCGACCTAAAAAACGTGGGTCAGGGACATTTCCAGCTTTTACAAGGTTTACAAGCACTTTAACGGTCAGTTTATTTGTCAGGCTTTGCACTGAGTTGCTGAACTACGTTAGTACATATCTTGGTCAGGGTGGTCCAAAACATGAAAATATTTACTTGAAGATATCTCAGCTGTGTGAGGGTAGATTTGTTTACTTTTAAGAATTTTCGTATCACTTAAGCTCACCCTTTTTATTTTATTTTCCTTGCAATGATATTGATGACGATGGGGATGATAGTCATAATGCTATAGTAGTATGGAGTTCCATCTAGGTAAGAGATCGCGTGACATGGCTATACTCTACGCTTACTATCACATCATAGTTAACGTCAACCAAACCCGAGAATTACAAAATAACCGCGGTACTGGTCAGGAGATTCGAACAACACCATCAATGACGCACCCTGAAGTGAATGAGACTCGACTGTGTGGTATCAGTTTTCCCAATGAACTTATCATCATCATCAAGTACCTTGCCACATGGCGTTGGCGATCATGGCCTTCCATCTGTTGCCTCAAGCCCTCTTCCAAACTCTTTGTCTTCAGCCACTCTGCAAGTCCGTCCAATATCTTGTCCCTGGGTCTACCTGGTGCTCTCTTTCCCTCCAACTTTCCTGTTGTGACCAGGTGCTCCATTCTGGGTAGAAGCCGGTTGGAGGGTACAATGGTTTTGACAGGACTGATAGATTCGAACCCACAACCTTTCAGTCAGTAATTCTTTGCAATAACCACTGCACCCACGGCGACTGGTAGAGATGGTGTTTTACTTAAAGTATAGCCTAGTTGGCGCACAGGTCGATTGCTTTCTTTCCCAATCTGCACGACTTTGCACAGACGCGAATTTCACTTGAGCAAATCTTCGTACGTACGTTCTATAACATACACAATTTTAAAGTGACAGAAAGTTAAAAAGAGCGAGGAAGCAGAGATGGGCACCGCCCTCATAATGCTGGTACCTTGATTCACTCCCCTTATCTTTACCTGTAATAAACATATGGTGATGTAGAGAAAAGTATTCCCATTACTTATTTTCAATCAAGTGTATTCACTAAAAGCAGTGAAAGATCAGGATCACAACTATGCACATGTTGTTTTTGTAAACCAGTATCAGCAAGGGTTTCTTTCTCATTTTTCAACAGATTTTCCACATTTACAACATGTATTCTGGTATAAGGCATGATCCCATCTGCATATTCCCACGAAGACGGTGTCCGATATTTGGATTTCAATTATAGATATTTGGTTCCTTTCCTCTAATGACTTATTGGGTAAATTACCCAGTCAGAAACAAGAGAAGCCAAAGTTCTATGGTTCAAATCTTAATTGGACAAGGATTCCCCCCCCCCCCAACCTCTTCTGCACTAGATCTTGAGTGGTGGTCTGAGTGGTAGTTTTTTTTTTTTTTTGTAGCTGTGGATACGATGATAAACCGAGATTTCATGAGCAACACTTTGACCATGTTAAACACAAAACAAAAACAAAAACAACGAAAAAAAAATATGGCCATCAAGTCAAAGTTTTACAGAACATCCGCGCTTCCTTCCTCTTCCTTTTTTTGTTTTTGTTTTGTTTTTTTTTTGTTTATTTACTCCTGGTATGTTCCTGGTGTGTGGACCACTGATTTCACTTGAGACTTTAACAGAAACTTCCAGAACGACAATACACAGAGCTGTTCCAGAAACCTGAGTGCCTTTGAAACAGGATGTAGACAGCACTGGATCAATATCACACACACACACACACACACACACACACACACACAAAACAACACACACACACACACACACACACACACACACACACACACACACATCTCTCTCTCTCTCTCTGTGTGCCTCCCGTTCCCCCTTTCTCTCCACCCTTTCTCCCCCCCCTCCCCCACCTTCTCATTATTTCTTATTTTCATTTTTCTATTAACAACACCTGTCTGATGATTCCCCTCCATGGGTTCGTGAAACTGGAGTGCCTACGGAAAAGGATGTAGACACCACTGGGTCAAAAACACTCTCTGCCTCCCTCCGTCCCTCCAATTCTCTCTCCTTCCATCGCTCGCTCCCTCTTCCTTCTTTTTCACTGAGTGGGAGTGGGGGGAATCAATAATTCTTGTCTCATGACTCTCCCATGAGTTGTGCAAGGGGAGGCAACTCACTTGGCATGATGACATGAATGTTTTGCGCAGGCACTTGAAAGTCACAGGTTATAAGGTTACGAGTGGCATCATGATGAAGCCAATGTGTGGCCGTGAAACTGGAAGTGTGTGTGTGTGTGTGTGTGTGTGTGTGTGTGTGTGTGTGTGTGTGGTGTGTGTGTATGTGTGTCTGTGTATGTGTGTGTGTGTGTACGTGTGCGTGTGTATGTGTGGGGTTGTGTGTGTATGTGTGCGTGTGTTGTGTGTGCGTGCGCGTGTGTGTGTGTGGAGCGCGCGCGTGTGTGCATGCGTGCGTGCGCGCGTGCGTGTGTGTGGTGTGTGCGAGACGCACCTGTGCATATGTGTTCCTGTGTTTTGTTGGAACTATTTATTTTGTATTCAAACAGTGACAAGCATAATGACTAGACAGTTTTCACTTTCACGACAGTCGTGTTTTTGTTTAATTATGTTTTTTTGTTGTTGTTTTGTTTTGTTTTTATTCAAATGACTTTTGAATGAATTTCTTTGGTGGGAGTGGAGGTTTCTGTCCGTTTTATGTTTGGTTCCTTCTGCCTTCCTTGTTTCTTTCTCTCCCCCCCCCCCCCCTCTCCCATGCTTTTTTCGCTCTTTTTTCTGTTTTGCTCTTTTCTCAAACTAAATTTGCTTGTTTTTACCTCGTTTTATGTCTCCTTTCTCCCCTCTTCCTGTTTATTTTCCAGTGGCAGATTGTTTCTTATCTGTTCAGAATGTATCGCCCACTGACTTAACTAGAGACTTGAGAAGAAACTTCCAGTGTGGCAGCACACAGAGCTGTTCCAGAAACCCGAGTGCCTTTGAAATAGAATGGAGACATCACTGGATCAATAACGCTTGTTTTTCTCTCTTATTTCAACTCTCTCTCTCTCTCTCTCTCTCTCTGTCTGTCTGTCTTCTGTCTCTTCTCTCCTCTCCACCCACCTCGTGCCTGTGTGTCTTTCTCCCACGTTGCTCTTCTTTTATTTACATTCTTTCTTTCCTTTTCTTTTTTAATCAGTAACACTCGTCTTATGTTCTAGAAGGAAATGCTACTCTTCTGGTGTGGTCACAGTTGACAAGTCATAAGACAGGACGTTACTAGTGGTATTCTGATCACAACCAGTCAATGGCTTCAAAACTGCAAATCGCGTGATCACATGACAAACAAGATGGTGCATAGTGGAATAATAATTTCTGAAGCTACAAGTTGCAAAATATCCGGGAAAAAAGACAAAAAGAAAAAAAGGAAAAGAATTTTCTTTCGTATGCTGGCTCCGGTAAAATGTTAAATTTTGACCTAAAACATACTCATACACATCAAAACATATATATTATATGACGTGCATTCAAACACACATACTAAACACGCACGTACCACATACGTCCCAGAGGCCCAGGTCAGTAACAAAGAGTGTTATTCGGCTTATATGGTAGGCACACTGAAAGCACGTTTGTAATGTCTCCATGTATTGATAGCATGTATGTGTAAAGGGCTATGAACAATCAAGAAATAAGCTGTTAGTATTCCAATCAACTCACCAATCAATCAACCAAAACTCATCCAATCAGCCAAACACAAAATTACAAATTACATCTGCACAAGTGTCACAACATCCATATCAACTTGGTCATTAAAATACCTGCTAAACAGGGCTGTACTCAATGCTTATATATCCTGGTATCAACCAGGTCCGAAATATGCAGACTATATTAGTCACAAAATTAAAAAAAACACCCTCAATGTGACATTTGTGAAGTAGATGAGACTCAAATGTGTAGAATCATTCGTCCACTTCAACTCCCGGAAGGATAAAATTCCTACAATCATTTTTTGGACTGATGGGGTTTAAACATCTAACCTCTCAATAAGTCGTCCACTGCGCTAACGACTTCGTTACATTGACTGTATCAATGCATACTGTCCTATTCTTCTCGTAAGGCTAAATGATTCCATGATCCCATGCTATTTGTTATTGTTCCACCACCGTTAAGCACACAATCTAATTTACATTTTTTTTAGGAAATTGTGGGAGGTTAATCAAAACACCTCGAGGTGAATTTGTGTTTCTTGTTCTCTTGCCTTCCACATGTCCCTCCCTGCTTTTCCACCTCTCTGTCTTTCTGTCTCTCTATGTCTTTGACTCCCTTCCTACTCCCCCCCCCCGTTTCTCTCTCCCACGTTTACTCTGTCTTTCTTCTCTTCCCCCATGCAATTTCTCAGTTACACTCTTACAAATACAGTAATCATACAATTATTAAATTATCACAGTCCTCATTTCTTCCTCCATCTCCCTCTCTTTCTTCATCATTTTACACTGTTTGCACCACCTCTACAGCTCATCCAGCAGTCCCTTCTATGTTCTCTAGATCTCCAGTATATCCCCCCACACCCACTAACATTTTTCTCACATCATGTTAAAATTCTTTCTCTGAGAAAGACAAAAAAGAGAATTTGGCGAGGCCAAAGAGCAAGCGATCGCCTCCCTTGTCCAATTTCCCAGTTCGCTTCCCCAACGCCCTGGCACTGATGCCCGCCAAGGGACATCACCGCTGCCGCGGCAAATTAAAGGGAGACAAATGAAGCGGAGAGTGTGAAGGTAATTTAGGCCCCTCACGACAGCCACCTGAGGGCGGGCGCGTGCGTTACTCGTGCTGGTATGCTAATGTGTCCAGTTTGCCTACATTTTCCTGTTCCGTGTTCCCTTTTTTGGGTCCTTTCCGCCAGTGTGTCTAGAAACTTCCCGGCGTTAATTTTGTGCCTGGTACTGTTCGGTCTTGGCCTAACAGACTGCTGATATTTTCAGGTGCAACATCATGTCTCTCTTCTGTTTCTATCCTTCTGTCTGTCTCATCATCTTTAACCAACTGCACTCCTTCCCCTTCTCTCTTTCCGTCCTTTTCTTGTTTTTTCTTCGTTTAACGGGCTGCTGGTATTTAAAAAAAAAGTTTATTCTCTTCATCAGTCTATATTTTGGCGTTTCTGTCTCTTTCTCTCTTGTCTAATATACGCAAAACGATACTATTAAAATAAATCTTCCTCCTCCAGGCCACGTAACAATGTTTCTTATGCATAATATCCCTTTGCCACTCCACATGCACAGATACATGTACATCTATTTCCTTCCACACATACGACAAAAATGTCTCATGTGGCCATGAAATATATGTCGCATCGTCCACCAGTTCCAGTAAAATATGCCTTACACGAAATTGCTTTTCTTCCTCTCACTTATCTTAAGCAATGAAACGTGTACAATTTATTCTTTGTTACCCCTGCTAGAGCATGAAGAACAACCGAAAACTAAAAGATAAATCAGTCAACCAAATATGATTTGAGAAAGCAAAACGAAGAAGTGTCAATCTTTGCTGTGATTTGAAAAAAAAGTAATGAAATTAAAGGTGGCATGTTTTCACTTTTGGACATTATATCTCATAATGTAATTATAACTTTTGAATCGAAATATTTCGTACGCAAACATTCTACTCTGTGCCAGCGTATTCTGAACGTTCGTAAAATATGAAACGTATTGCACATGATATCCATGTACTGTAATACACACATTTGATATTTCGCCTAGTATCACGTGCTTTCTACCAGCTTTAATAAATAATACACTTAAAGTGCTGGTATTTTGATATTTAGCCATAGGAAGTACATACATACATGAAAATACGAACTTTTTTTTTCTCTGCTTCAAAATTAGTTTAGTTTGATTATTTAACTGTACCTTTTTATAGTACAACTTTCATCTCCAAAAGATTGTGTGCCATGTGAAACGGATGTCCCTCTTTCCTTTACATGAAAAACATAAAAGTTTCACTTGAGACCTGATTGTGAAATGAATCTCCTTCGATCGATCGTCTTCCGGTGAAAGATATCCAATGTAAAACTGATTCCACTTTTTCACAACTGTTTGTCTCAGATGTACTTCTCGATCACACAAGTAAAGTCTGTTCCACTACAAATCTTTCTCATTGTCTCTTTCTCACATACATACACACAGACACACACACACACCACAGCAACATAACACACACACACACACACACACACAACAGACACACACACACACACACACACACACACACACACACACACACACACACACACACACACACACACACACACACAGCGTCTTATTGAAAAATGTACTTTAAAAGTTTTGAGAAAAGAGAACTAGCTTCCTCCTTTCTATACGCTCACCAGCACTCACCCCACGTAAACACCTCATAAAGCAACAGATCAGAGATGCTGAGCACATATCACAATCAAACAATCTATCAGAAGGAACTACAAAAACACTGCAAGCTGGTGAACTAACCAGAAATATCGATAACGTACTTCTCGTTAATTTAAACACCTTTTTTTGTTGTTGCTTTTTTTTTGTGTGCAAAGGATGAAAATGTTCGTGTCAATTTTGGGGTAGGGACTGTGCAATCAAGTTAAGTTGTGTAAGCAATAATTTCATGGTATATTAGTATGCCGTTGTTTGGCAAAGAAGAAAAAATTCCAGGGGCACTTTTAGTTTGGGACTGTTCTGTGCTAGCAGCTTGCGGAT
>JAPXFY010000016.1:56450678-56480678 GCA_030674185.1 Monoplex corrugatus | reverse complement strand
CATGAGGAATTGATCAACCAACTGCAAGATTCAATATTGATGGAAAAGTTCTATGAATAATCAGAAATATGCATTGGAAACAAACAGCTGCAAAGAGAATAGAAAACGACATAAGCCTTTTCCAAAACATCAAAAGAGGAATCAGACAGGGTTGTGTTTTGTCACCAGATCTGTTTTCACTTTACAGCGAAAACATCATGAGAAACCTAGAGGAAGACCCTGGATTAATGGTTGGAGGAAAAATGATAAACAACATTCGATACGCAGATGACACCGTGCTGATTGCAGAAAATGAAAGGGACCTACTAAACCTTGTGAATATACTCGAAATAGAAAGCAAAGGTAAGGGGTTGGAACTAAACAGCAGGAAGACTGAAGTCATGGTGATCAGTAAAAAACACGAAATCTCCTCATGCAAAAAAACAGCAAACGGCACAACCTTGACACAGGTTAATAAGTTTAAATACCTGGGAACGATCATTTCACCAGTCAGCAGATGCACATCGGAAATAGCCAGCAGATTCGGCCAAGCCAAAACAGCACTCAAGAAGATGAAAAGCATCAATTAACATCAGGAAGAGAGTTCTTGAATGTTATATAGAACCAATACTATTATACAGTTGTGAGGCATGGACAGTCAGCAGGCGAATCCGGAGTAAGATTGAGGCAGTCAAAATATGGTTTCTAAGAAGAATGTTGAGACTTCCATGGACAGCAAAGAAAACAAACGAGACAGTTTTAATGGAGGAAGACACAAGAAGATCGTTCATAAGGAAGATTAGGAAAAGACAGACAACATTTATAGGCCATTTTATGAGGAAAGGGGAGCTGGGGCACCTGGTCACAACGGGAAAGCTGGAGGGAAAGAGAGCACCGGGTAGACCCAGGGAGAAAATGCTGGACGGACTTGCAGAGTGGCTGAAGACAAAGAGGGTGGAAGAGATGCTTGAGGGAACAAGAGATAGAAACAGATGGAAGGCTATGATTGCCAACGCCATGTGGCAAGGCACCTGATGAAGATGATGATGACTTAAATATCTAAAAGTATTACTTATAGATGCTATGATCATATCAAAGTGTACACATTACTCAGACATATATTTAAACATAAACAGATTATATCAGGTAAGTCCAACACGAGAGAGAAGGCAAAAGGCTGCAAGACAACCAAATCATGAACAGCAATGTCCAAATAGCGGAAACGATTGGTTCACAGAACACTAAAACGTGATTGTCGAAACAGCATACACGACACACTGAAAAAGCAAAAGCTACATTGTAAAAACAACAATAATGACAAAAGAAAAAGAAAGAAAGAAAGAAACAAACAAACAAACTTTCCTCAAATTTCAGAAATTATTTGGAAAAAATCTATATTTTGCACTTCTCACCGTCACTGTGACCTTAAAGAGACTTGACTTCAGATGTAATGAAATTTTACTTGATACGAGGACCATGATAAACTGTCTCAGAAATGAGAAGATATTTTTCAATATTGTCAGAAATTCCTGAGAAAGGGCTATTCAGACACCTTAAAAAAGTACTGATTTTAATCACTTTTTTGGTCCATGCGACCTTGAACTTGGCGTTATGACTTCCAAGCTTTTGCATTCGCGACTCCTGAACAATCCTCACATTCGACCCCGATTTAACACAGATCTAACGGAAAACGGCTGAGGAAGTCTTGCTGATACATCTCTGTCACATACAGACAGATACATACGTACATCTCTCTCCAGTCGATGTGAAACAATCTGAAAAGACATTCCCCCTTCGAAAAAAAAAAGACATAACAAGAACTTTGTTAAACAACGAAGAGGGTGACAAGCATTTCTTCTTTGTTCTTTAAAAACATTTCCAATTTGTCTATATGTGCGCTGCGCGTGAATTTGTTTGTTAGTGTGTGCGTGCGTAAACGCGTGTAAGTATTTGTGTGCGTGCGTGCGTGTGTGTGTGTGTGTGTGTGTGTGCGCGCGCGCGCGCGAGCGTGCGTGTGTGTGCATATGTGTCTGTGTGTGTGTGTGTGTGTGTGTGTGTGTGTGTGTGTGTGTGTGTGGGTGCGTGCGTGTACACGCGCGGATTTGCTTATGTGTGACCAAAATCGTACCAGCCAATATTCATCGATTATGTCTGGTACCATGTTTTTAACTAGGCGTAGATCAAGGGGAGAGGAACAGAACTAATTACCGTTTGAAAATCTGATTGGCAATTACCAACCTTGAAATAGAATCATCGGATCAATTGTTAAAATTCGATGATGCTGAATTTTGGACTGGCTTGATCTGAAAGACATCATCTTGTCGGTTTGTTACGTACTTGACAAATGTTTAGGTTTGTCAACTCTCCCCTTGTAAGCAACCTACCTATCCCCCCCCCCCCCCCAGGCAAAAGAGCTATAGTTGCACGAGGGGCCAGCCGACTACTTTTGACAGTACTAGTTAGCCGTAGGTTTTGTAGCATCGACAGGGTAGGGCAGCTTGTTCAAACAGAAAGCAATCAAGTCAAGACGTGGTTCTTTTTTTCTCGCTTTCTTGACTTGATAGTCAGGACTCTCTTGACTGTGGGCGTGTTTGCCTGTGTGTCTGCCTGATACGTGTCTTGTAACTTTTTTCTATTTGCCTGTCCATTTGCCTGTCTGTTTGCCTGTCTGTTAGATAGCTTGTAGTGGACTTGGTGGTTCAGTGGTTAACACACTCGTCTATGAAGTGAGAGATATTCGTCCATGGCCTTTTCGGATTGAGTCCCGGAATGAAAGGGGTTTTCTGCGCCTTCACGACACCTCGATCAGTTTTTTTTAATGAGACGGTAAGCTAAAATTTCGTGTACTGCAATCAATTTATACAGGTTAATTAAAAAAGCCCATGGCAACAAAGGTGCTGGCCCGTGGCAATGTTTACAAGGAAGTTCACCTTCATAGACGAACAAAATTTCTCGCATATGGAAAAGAAAATAGGTGTTGTTGTTTATATGGCAACTTGGTTTTTCCGGGGACAGCAAAATCGCATTTTACATGAAAAAAATTCCACTGTAAGAAATATATTAATCCGATGCAATTAAACCACTGGAATCCCGACAACGTTGGCAGCATTCGCCAGACTAAACAGATTCTGCAGAAGCAACACCATCAACTTCACTCTAAAAGTTACTCGTAGTCTCTATGCAACTCTACGGATATGAAACTTGAACAGTGGTATCTGACTTGGAGAATCTGTAAAAGGCTACCTCCAACTCGGTAGTGGGGTAGCCATCCCCAAGCCCGGCGGTTCGCGTGTGGCCCATGGCTGATGACCATAAGGTAAAGAGGTTAGCTGCACAATGAGCCAGGTTTGCCTTGACCTATAAACAGTCCTGGAGCGACTGTCGATGGTTTCTGTCAGGACGGGGTTGAGTGGCACGTGGCAAGACCACGTCTTGAAAATACCATACATGTTTTATGACGGAGCCACCTTGCGGATAAAGGCCACCTTAAGCCTTAACTCCTTACGGTCACAGGTCAAGTGTTCTGGCTATGAGCTAAGAGCGCGTTAACCCCTACAGAAAACCTGGAGAGCTGAAGTCAGAGGTAATAGGTCTACAGGCGCCTTCCAACAAACCACAGTCATGTAATATAACGCACATGTCTACACAGTCATCTACAGTACATCAGACGACAGTAGCAGTCGTCCGCTGAGGTGTCATTGAGGCAGAGCACTGCCTCAACAGGATCTGCTGTCCACTGTCCACCAACCTTCATGGCAGTCGACAGAAACTGGAAAAAAAAACAACAGCCACACACATCGTCAAGATGTGGTTTCTAAGAAGAATGTCGGGAGTTCCATGGACAGCAAAGAAAACAAACGAGACAGTCTTGATAGAGGCAGACACAAGAAGATCATTCATAAGCAAGATTAGGAAAAGACAGGCAACATTTATAGGCCATTTTACGAGGAAAAGGGAATTAGAGCACCTGGTCACAACAGGAAAACTGGAAGGAAAGAGAGCACCAGGAAGACCCAGGGAGAAAATACTGGACAGACTTGCAGGGTGGCTGGGGACAGAGAGGGTGGAAGATGTGCTTGCGGCAACAAGGGATAGATACACACGGAAGTCCATGATCGCCAACGCCATGCGGCAGGGCACATGATGATGATGACATCGTCAAATGTGGCTGACAGCGTAGACGGAAACAAATGAAGAAGGAGAACACTTAGAGAAAAGAATTCGTTCTTCTGAACCAAAGCGCCTGAGAAAACAGCTTTGTACATCTTTAGTCAGTTTATTCCTTTTCTCACACTGGACCGTGCAGCAGGGAAGTTTCAGTCTTTTTCTCCTAATTTTTGTATCTGGTGTTTGTTTGTTTGTGATCTTAAAGTTGACAAAGGTCAGTTGGCCGAAAAATTTCGCATGTCTTGTCTTGTTGTATTAAATACGCGTTCTTATTCTTCTTTCGTGTTTTTCTTGTTCCTTTTTGTATATTTTACCGCAAAGATTCAACGAAAGACTGGGTACGAAACAAAATCAGCACCTTGATAGGCCCTCATGAACAGCTTTTGGCGACAGTGAAGCAACGCAACCTTGTTTGGTTAGGTCACGTCGCCCGAAATGACACACTATCCAAGGCCATCATCCATCAGGTTTGCCCTGGAAGGTGGCCGCCGTTGCAGCTAACAGAACTTGTTACTTAGCAAATAACAAAGACCGGACCAACATCAACCTGCTAATCTGCTTGTTATCACATCCCACAGACAGATGGATGGCCCCCGTCTGCTGCTGTGTCCCATTAATCTTCCACCCCATACAGACATACTAGTTTCACGTTAAAGCTAGTGATCTCTGTTTATCTGTTTTCTGCCTACTGCTGTATTTTTGTTTGGCAGGTGCGTGCGTTGTACCAGTGTGTTTGTTATTATTGTTACTCTCTCTCTCTCTCTCTCTTTCTTTCTTTCTTTCTTTCTCTTGGTTTGTAAGAGTAGACAAGGACAAGCAGGGTGCTGAGTTTGTGTTTTTATTTGAGTAACGCCCCTTGTGAATTTTGCTGGACGCTATTCAGACATATATCAGAACATTTCACATTTCTGGTTTACGACCCGAACTCTCGAAAGTAAACAAAATAGGGGCTTCGTTCGGGGTTAGGATTGCAAGAAATTGGCCAACAGATGTTGTGATTTTAAGTACGGTGAACTCGAGAGCTTCACGAGGAGGAAGTTGAGCTTTGTCCTAATAGCTGCCACCTAGCGACGAAATCGAAATAGTTATCCCCTTGGCAGCAGCAGAAGGATTCTCCCTTCTTTACCCTCTGATTCCACCTCCATTGGATCTTGATAGGAGCTGACAAACGGATGAGGTAAAAGTTGTGTTGTAATCTCACATATTTCAAAAGTCATTTATTTATTTGTTTGTGATCTATTTATTTATTTATTTGTTTATTCATTTATTTAGAGGGAGATGAATTTGTGTACAGTCTGACTGTGGCTTGGCTTTGTCTATGCGTTTGTTCGAGTAAGCAATCCGATTTGGTTAATATCTGCTGCTTGTCTTGCTTGCTGCCTTCCTGGAACATTAATCCTAGTTTGCTGCTGCTTTCCAGGAACACAGTAGTCCTTAGTTTGGTGTTGCAATCTAGGATTATTATTCCACATATTTTTGTTTCCTTCCCGGAATATCAGTTCATAGTTAAAGCTGTCTTACATGAACACGGGTCCCTAGTTTGCTGTTGCCTTCAAGGAGTACTAGTCCATAGTTTGTTGCTGTCTTCCATGAATATCAGTCAGTCCTTAGTTTGCTGCTGCTTTTAAGGAATATTAGTCCATAGTCTGCGCTACCTTCCATAAACATTAGTCCCTACTTTGCTGTTGTTTTCCAGGAATATTAGACCACATTTGTTTTTGCCTTCCAAGAATATTAATCACTGACTGTCGCCTTCAGGCATTTAGAGCGCAATTTGCTGTTGCCTCCCTGGCATAATAGTCTATAGTTTGCTGCTAACTGTTAGGAATTATGTTTTTTTTTTTTTATGTTACTGACCTTTGGAATCATAAGTATATGTTTTGCTCTTATATTCCAAGCACTGAAGTCTTCAGTTTGATGTTGTTTTTAAGAATTACTTGTTCACAAACCTATGCACATGTACGTATGCAGTTCAACACATGTTGCAAAATGAACAGACATTACAGCAACATTGATACGTTTGCAGGTGCATTATAATCAGTAAGAACGTGTAAATGTATTGCTCCATAGAGGTAAATCATCCTTGAAGGCCAACGTAATAAATCTTGATGAGTTACATTAGAGACATTAAGAGCATGGTAAATGATTCATATTTCATCCGAAACATAAAAACATATATATATATATATATAATATATATATATACAAACACACACACACACACACACACACACCACACACACACACACACACATACATATATATATATGTATATGCATATGTATATGTAATGTATATGTACATGTATATATATATATTACTGACTTTTTAAAAGCATATGTATATTCACTAATTAAATTTCGATGCAGCAACCATAGACTGTCAACTGAACTTAGGCTATGAGACAGTACCCCAAGAAAAGACAGATTGTGCATTGATTGTGATAAATTCTACTTTGTCATGGAATGCCCAAAAACCTAGAATGTTACGACGTAATTTTTTCCACAATATTATTCCTCATCTCCTGGAAAAAATTCAAAATTTGTGAATTATTATGATTGAAGATCTACATTGTTGACGCTAGTCAAATTCATTAAATTTGGAAAATGTGCCTAATTCTATTTAAAAATCAGTAGAACGTTTCTTCCTGAATAAATTGTACATATTTGAATAAACTAAGTCTTCTTTGATTCTAGTTTTGTTTAACAGATACTTGTTTATCCAAGTTGTCAAAGGAAAAGAAGTGTTCACAAGTTTGTATCTTCGATGTCGCAGAAGAGTTTGAAGGTAAACACAATCTTGAATCTTGTAGTTTTAGTCTCACTGAAAAGTTCTCAGAACATCTGATCCAGTTTACTACAATGTCTGTGTTATGGCAGATTCTTGTAAGGTTGGTGTAAGCGCTTTATAAGCGTTGTATTCATATTAAAAATGAATTTTGGATTCTAGTTCTCTCAGTACGTAGACTGTAAACAGAAGCTTCAGTGCTTTAAAGAAGAAATGTATGTATATTTAGATTAAGCGCGTGCAGCTGGAACAATAGACTGACATGGAAACAAAAAGAAAAGGAACAAAAATAAAGAGAAAATGGGACAAGAAATATGAAGAAAACAAACAAAGAACAAGCAAACAAACAACAAAAACAAAACAAAAACAAAAAACAACAAAACAACAAATGTACGTCTGCACAAACTCGCTCATGACTCTTCATTTTAATTCCCATCCTCTTCTTTTTTTTTTAGAAGAAACTTTCATACTTTTCGCCCAACTGATCAAAGCTGATAGCATTTGTCATCCAAGTTTGAACCATAAGAAATAATTCTAAACAAAACATCTCAGATCAACTAGAAACACTGCACAGTGTGCTGAGTTCCTTAACATCTGCATAGTCCCAGTTGTAAGCCTCCTTAATTTAAACTGCTTTAATAGACTCTGTCATCCATGTTCTTTCATTCAAGCAATATGGACAAGAATCCCAAGTTCCCTGGCCGTGCTTGTTACATGGTTGTATACATGTTCGCTTTTGCTGCCTTCTCATTTAAACCCCATGGACACAGACGCTGTCACTCTTATATCCCCCTAGCCTCAGTCTAAACAAGAATACATATTCCTGGTCGAGCGTGATGTACAAGAATGCTTCTTTCCTGGATGTGCCTATTGCATACGAATATACACACTCCCTGGCGGTGCATGTACCGAACAAATACAATAGAACAACTGAAAAGTGGACACAGAGAACCCCTACATGGTAAAATCAAAATCTAAGAGTTCTGTATGAGATACAGACACATCTCGCCCCCACCCATATCTGTCTTGTTTTCCACACAGAAATCCACAAGAAATTTGAAAAAGGTGGTAAAGTGCTGGATCGGGGATGGGTTCGGGTGGGGGTGCGGTGGACGCGAGGAGGAAAGCATCATAGGATGGGAGGTTAGAGAAACAGGCGAATCTGGGTGAGAGAGAAAAAAGAACGAGAAAGAAACAATGACTAAATGACTGAATGATGATATGTTTTCTATCAGTAAAGGGACACTGACACAATACAGATAGAGGGAGGGAGATGGTGAGACAGAGAGAGGAGAGAAGAGAGAGAGAGAAAAGAGAGAGAGAGAGAGAGAGAAAGAGGAAGAGACAGAGACAGAAGAAACAGACAGAGACTAAAGAGATAGATAGATAGATACAGAGAGAGAGAGAGAGAGAGAAAGAAGAGAAAACAGAGCAGACAGAAACAGAAGGACTAAAGAGATGATAGATGATACGAGAAGAGAGAACGAGAGAGAGAGAGATAGGAGGAGAGAAGAAGAAAAACAAACAAAGGAGAAACGAGACAGAAAGGAGATAGAGAGACAGAAGAGATACAGAGAGAGAGGAGGTAGAAATCTGAAAACTTTGAAACGTTAAACTCTTTATTACTAGTCAGTAGTTGTATTAGGACCCATAAGATTTGACTGAAAGGTAGCTCTTGATATATATATATATATACTATATATAATTATTATATATAATATATTTAACATTAATATATATAATATGTATGTATGTATGTATACACAAGTACAGAGAGAGAGAGAGAGAGAGAGACAGAGAGAGACAGAGACAGAGACAGAGACAGAGACAGAGACAGAGACAGAGACAGATTGAAGAATAAAAAAAAAACGGCCAAGCCAATACTAACGATCTCCCATCGAAAGTATTATACGGAAAATCCTGACCTCATCATCACCCTCTGTAGCCTGTTATCCACTCGGAGGGAATCAAAATTTGTACTATATATTTGTATATAATATCTCTCTATAATTTTCCATGCTTTAAATCTTTTTCACCATTTATAGCAAATGTGTGATGTGTGTGTGGTGTTATGGTGTGTGGCGCCGCGCGTGTAAGTGTATGTTCAGCGCTTATTGTTTTACGAGATTTTGGATAAAATATTGTAATTTATTTAAATCAGATTCGTCTTCAGGTCCTGTGACTTTGAAGAGCCGTATAATACGTGAGTAATCATGGATGGAAGTATAACAGTAAGTTTATACGTCAGGTTCGAGATCGGCTGTTCGACACAATGTGAAAATTGCGTTTTTGGTCTATAAGACCCCGACTTTGACATTCTGACCTGGAAACGTATGCAATCACAACTCCTCAATGGTCAACTCTTTGACTAAATTTGATAAAATCTATCCAGAAATAGCTGAGAACATCTTGCTAACACATTTTGGTTACACTCACATACACACACACACACACACACACACACACACACACACACACACACACACACACACACACACACACACACACACACACACACTCACTCACTCACGCACACACTCACTCACGCACACACACACACACACAAACACACACAGACACTGACACACACCCTCACACCCACACACCCACACACCCACACACACACATACACACACACACACACACACACACACTCCCATCTTGGGTTATAATGAACTGATTTCCCCTTTTGAAAAAAAAAAGGAAATCTAAAAAAGGATGAAAAATGAATAAAAGAAGAAAAAAGAAAACGAATGAGACTGGTAATGTAAAGGGGAAAAGACGTTGAAATTGGTGGTGAGGATATAGCAGATCGAAACAGGGGTAGTTAAATCAGAGGTTCGATGCAGTGTCACAGAGTGGTGTCCCCTGACGCTGTTTCCTTGATTAGAATGTCAGTTTAACTTTCGGCTCAATTCGACGAGCCGTCTCTTTGTACTTTGTGTGTGTGTGTGTGTGTGTGTGTGTGTGTGGTGGTGTGTGTGTGTGGTGCGTGCGTGCGTGCGTGCATGCGGGTTGGTGTGTGTGTGGTGTGTGTGTGTGTGTGTGTGTGTGTGTGTGACTAGCACGTTTATGTTAACCTGACAGTATATGGTTTATGATGATGACGATTGCGTGTATGCTCACGCACTTGTGTGTGTGTGTGTGTGTGTGTGTGTGTGTGTGTGTGTGTGTGGTGTGTGTGTGTGTGTGTGTGTGTGTGTGTGTGTGTGTGTGTTGTACGCGTGCTTGTATGTGTGAGTGTGCGCGTGTGCGCGTGTGCTTGCGTATGTGTGTGCGTGCGTGCGTATTCGTGTGCGTTTGTGTCTGTGTATGTGTTATAGTGTGCGCGTGTGGTGATAAAGTGTGTGTGTGTGTGTAAGTGTAGGTGGGTATGCTGAGTGCGCCAGTTTTGTATATATACGTTTTAGATTACTTTATGTTCAGACGTTTGTATTCAGGTTTGTTTCTTTAAACCTCCTGGTGATAAATTGGACAGAACGGAGAACGTGAAAACTCATCTTTAGATTATGTGCGCAAAATGCATTGACATGTATATTCAATTTTTTTAATCTCTCTCTCTCTCTCTCTCTCTCTTCTTCCGCTCTCTCTCTCTCTCTTGCTCTCTCTCTCTCCTCTCTCTCTTCCTCTCTTCTCTCTTCCTCTCTCTCTCTCTCTCCCCCCTCTCTCTCTCCTTCTCTCTCTCTCTCTCTTCCCCCCTCTCTCTCTCTCTCTCCTTCTCTCTCTCTCTGATGAATGAAGTGTTGCACGTGTTTTGAGATGGTTTTAGCCCTGACATGGCTCAGCGCAGCTGGCTTGGATTTAAACACCAATAATAGTAATAATAATAATGATGATAACAATAATAATAACAATAATAACAACAAACTATAACAACAACAACAACAACAAAATAATAATAATGATGATAATAATAATAATGATAATACTGATGATGACGATGATGATGATTACTATAATGATGACAATGATTGCGATAGTGCTGCTGCTGCTGATGATGAGACTGATGATGATGATGATAGGAAAATAGAAAGCATCATTCCCACTCTATTATTGACAGACAAATACACATAAACAATTAGGCATTATCTTACACAGTCAGCCAAACTTTAATGTAAACATTGACTTTCTTTTGTAAGAGATGCCCGTCTCAAATTATTTTTTTACACTAAGTTAAAAGTTTTAATGTTCAGCCTGAAATCATGCGCGTGTATTCTGTTACCGTTTTATTGACTATAATACCAACATTTTCTTTTGTGTGCTGGTTTGGTTGGTTTGCTGCCAGTTAAAACTAGAAAACTTTCATGTTGTGAATATGCGTCATAAGATTGTGAGCGAGAGGCAAGAGAATCTGTACCAGTGAAAGGCGAGTGGTACAAAAGGCAAAAGGGGTTATGTTGGATAGCAGTCAATCATTGCACGATACTACGAACCGCACCCATCAGGCCGCTGATACAGTGCACTGAAAGCGAAGTTAAAAACAGAACGAAAAGCAACTTTGTGCCGAAGTCGGCCGTGCTCCTGAACAAACGAATCAGTCACGCAATAATGCACTGCCGTTTGAGTTAGAGTCTATAGGTGTACGGTCTGGTATGTGTGTTTCAGTGTGCGTGCATGCGTGCCTCTGGTGTGTGTGTGTGTGTGTGGTGTGTGTGTGTGATGTGTGTGTGTGTGTGTGTGTGTGAGTGTGTGTGTGTGCGTGCGTGTGTATGTGTATATGCGTGTGCATATGTTACGTGTGTTTGTGTGTGTATGTGTGTGTGTGTGTGTGTGTGTGTATGTGCGTGTATGTGTGTGTGCTTGTATGTGTATGCGTACTTTATATTATTTCATTTTAATTGTATGTACATGTACTTTGTGATTCTGACTGGCACTATGGCAGCACTTCTATGTAACACAACGTCTCTTTTACAGATAATGAAGTAGTTTGAATCGGAATATTTGTATTGATTTCTGTTTTCTTTTCTTCTCAAAATGGCTTTATAATATGAAATTAAGTTGCTCTCCTCGGGAAAGCGCGCAGTCGAAGTACAGCACCATCCATGTTTTCTTTTTTCTTTTTTGTGGTTGTTGCCTATGTTTTTGTTTGCTTGTGAAAATGAACTTATTCCATTTATGCAGGATTTGCCAGGGACAACTCTTTTACTGCATTGGGATCTTTATTGTGCGCTGAGTGGATGCTGATATGCAAACTTCACTTCCGAAAGATATTAATGTCTATAATTATGTCTATATTAGATGAGTTTGTAGCTTTACTGTTTATTTGGATGGTTGATATATGGTTAGCTGGTTGACGGGGTAGGTCGTTTTTCGTTTGACGACTTAGTTGTTTATCGTACTGGTTAACTGGTTGGTTTTGTTATTATTTTGATTTACTGGTTTCGTGACCATGCCATAGATTTATAATGTCACACACTGCTCATTTCTTTGTTTCTTTGCAGAAAAAAGCTGGACAGTCTGGGAACAACCATTATTTATAAATGAAAATTACAGGTAAACGTTTCAAATTCAAGAAAATTTCTTCTTTGATGAGCATGAAACAAAAATAAAAGAACACACAAACATTTAAAAAGAAGACATATACACACATGGTAAAGCAGCTTGTTAATTATGTAGAAATAAATGCAGATCTTGCATACAGGCCCGAAGGATTATTGAAGCATGCAAGACGTATAACAAGATACAAAGACGTGATATTCAGTTCAAGTAAGGAAGAAATATGTACAAATTACATATCTTACGTCTATATATTTCTAATCTTATAGTAAAACAAGATGATCAAGCCATTCTATAACTTACCTTTTTATACCAAAATTCATAAAAATAAAACAAATCTTCGTTTTTAACGTACATCTCACTGCAAATATCTATGCAGATGATAACTAAACAGCACACCATCAAGACTGCAAGACATATAGTTTTATTTGGGTATAGTAATGCCACTTCACTTTAATTGAAAACTAAAGGAAAAATACAATGACTGAAAAATACAGGAAGAACGGTGTTTCGTGGCATGTACCCTTAGAGTGGCTAAAGAAGGGATACACTTAGGAACACCACTCTTATGATATGGAAATATAATAGACCCGTGTCGGTTCGCTGTCTATAAAAACCCGGCAGCGCAGATTTATGTAATCATAAATACACGAAGTCATGACAGTTATGTAGCAGTAGGAAAGAAAAACCAGCAAAACATCCAGGGCACTTAGAAGGCAGTACAGACACAGACATGTCAGTCATATCGCTACAGTCATATTATTCTCTTCTCAAACTTTTGCGTATCTGTATTTTTTTTAACAAGGTACAAAAACGAACACTATCAGCAAAGCAGAATTGAAAAGACTGGCACTTCCACAGATTATATCATACGAAAAGGATCTACGAACACTCGATGAAGTGTCATCAATACCACTAATGTAAAAGACACGTACAGACATCTACGGGTGAGCCATATGGAAAAGCAAACATGTGAATATACAGGGAATCATTAAACTTCACCATACACAAATACACTATTTCCCACAGACATGTACACACAACACACACACACACACACACACACACACACACACACACACACACAACACACACACACACACACACACACACACACACACACACACACACACACACAATATATACATAAAGTCACAACAAAAAAACTTCCAGTCACAAAAAAAAACACATAATCGAAAATGGTAAATTGCATTGAAAAAAACAAATTTAGGTCCACAGAGAGAGAGAGAGAGAGAGAAAGAAGTGAGGAGAGAGATGAGAGACAGACGACAGACGACAACATGACATGAGAAAGAAGACAAGATCAGCACAGAGAGAGAAAAGACGAGAGAGAGACAGAAGACAGACAGACAGGAGAGAGACAGATGAGAGAGACAGAAGAGACAAAGAGACAGAAGAGACAAGACAGGAGAGAGACAGAGAGACAGACAGACAGAGAGAGAGACAGATAGAAGAGACAGACAAACAGAAGACAGAACAGAGACAGAGACAGAGACAGATAGGGGAACAGAACAGACAGAGGACAGAGACAGACAGACAGAGAAAGAGGGGGGAAGGAAAGAGAGATGGACTTTAGAATAAACTAGTACGCAAAGAGACTAGCATTGACTCAAACTCGACATGTCTTTCAGCTAGCCCCTGCCACTTTGCACTCAAAATATAAGCATAAAAACAACTATTAACATAAAAAACGCGAGACAAGTTACACATATCAATGGCTTATGAGCTGTACATAAACATCAGAAACACAGGCAGACATCTGTAAATAAATACATGTCAACTCTTAACAATAACAATAAGAGCAACAACACTCATATAACAAAACAACACTGCTGTTCATCGTATTAACATTCTATTAAAAAAAAAGTAAATTACAGACGCAGAATCAAAGGATAAGCAGAAGTGAAGTTAGTATTAAAAACAACTAAAGGAAGGAGGGGGGGGGGGGACACGTCAACTAACGCATGATGAAAATAGATTAAGTATAACATAAACCACGCCATAGCAGTTATAAAAAGTAATTTAAAGATCATCAATTTCCATATACATGTTGATCGATCAAGCGCACTACGAGAACATGAGATAAAAGAGAGAAAGAGAGAGAGAGAGAGAGAGAGAGGGAGAGAGAGAGAGAGAGAGAGAATGAAAGAAAGAGAGAGAGAGAGGAAGGGACAGGGACAGAGAAGGGACAGAGGACAGACATATAGACAGCATAGAGACAGACATAGAGACAAAGATGGAGAGACAGACAGAAAGAGACAGAGACAAAGCGACAGAGACAGACAGACAAACAGACAGAAATAAAATGATATAAAAATTTCCAACAGCGCAGGCATTAGCAGAGAGCACATATCGACCTGATATGTCTGCCATTGCTAATCTACTTGTATTCAAACAACAGAAAACAGGATCCAACAATATAACTGAAGAGAACTAAACGTAAGAGAACTAAAACAAACGTATGCATGGAGGGACTGATACAGATAAACAGACAGAGAGAGAGAGAGAGAGAGAGAGAGAGAGAGAGAGAGACAGAGAGACGAGAGACAGAGAGACAGAGACAGAGACAGAGAGACAGAGAGAGAGAGAGAGAGAGACAGAGAGAGAGAGAGAGAGAGAGAGAGAGAGAGAGAGAGAGAGAGAGAGAGAGAGAGAGAGAGAGAGGAATGTGAGGACTTCAAATATGCGTACATTCTCCATATGCTATTTTCAGTGCAAGACATTCCGCTGATTGTCATTTTGAACTCTGAGACTGAAAAATGACAGTGATATTTTGTTTTCAAAAAGGTGAATGTTTATGGCTGAAAGATGTGTTTAAAAGTTGCCATTTACATATCTGGAGACAGTGTTTTAACTACACATTTTAGAGACATAATACTAGAAAGATCAATAACTGAAAGTGAAAACTAGAAAAGAGAGAGAGAGAGAGAGAGAGAGAGGAGAGGAGGGAGGAAGGAGAGAGAGAGAGAGAGAGAGAGTTAGAGGGAGGTTCAGAAGGGAAGTAACTCATCAAGGAACCGTGTCGCTTTTTCTCGCCTGTGTGGGACTCTGACTCACACCGGACTGATTAAACAGGGCAGGACTCGTCACCCTACACCCACAGTTTAGAAAGAGAGGGGCAGAGACAGAGAGAGAGACAGAGACAGAGAGAGATAGATAGAGAGAGAGAGGGGGGGAGGGACAGGCAGGGTCAGAAGGGGATAGGGCTACGAAGAAGGGTGAAGGGGTGGGGGCGCTATGAAGTTTATTCCGTTAAACCTATGGAGTTTTTCCCCTATTAACACGGTCAAATCCTTTCTATGTGATGCTGGAAAAAAAAGCCTAGCCAGGGCACGAATGAAATGTTTATTCAGTCATTATTGTATCACGTCAAACAATAAATTAGTTGATGAAAATGAATGGGGGTATGGAACGACTAGGGACTCTCGACCCCGCTCAGTACTTTGTATTGGTATTCTTTTTTCTTTATATATTTTTTAAAAATTATTTTTTGTTGTTTGTTTGTTCATCTACCATTCCAGGAAGATGGTACCAACGCCAGGGAAGAAGAGCAGATAGTTTACGTAAGGAACTCTGGTACTGCTGACGTCTGCGATATCCGATCCATCTCAATTTGTGAGGTGCGTGACACTTTTACGTGACACATCACTCACTGTTCACCCTGTTCAGTATGGCACAGACGTACTCACACTTGGGTAGGTCTCTCAGACCTTTACCGCGGCCTCAAGGTACCAACTTCTCTCTGCATAATTCCTCTACACATAGCAAACTTGTATGTAGCGTAGGGTAGCATATGAGCATGTCTGACATGGAGAGTGTTGCTGGGTGTGGTTGTTGAGGCCATAGACACCTCCATCCGGATCATCCAAGCCTCACCTTTACCCCCTGAGCCAACATCCTACAACAACATGTCTGAATGAAGAATATTTTGGGCTGCTTCAGGAAAGCAGGGCAATGTTGAGTCTTACTGTTTGTGTGTTCGCATTTTAAGTCATTGTTTCACAAAGATCACTCCATACATATGAAAGCGTTTTGTATTAAATAAAAGATTACTTTCATATTTTTGTGTTTTTTTTTCTTCAAGCATTCCAATTTTTCTTGGATGCGTGTACGCACGTTGTTTCACCCATACTTTGCAGGCGATATGTTGATGCACAGTTTGCGCATTCCATCTTTGGTAGGTGTGCATGCTGGGTGTATTGTGTTTCTTGCCTGGTGCTCTTCATACTTTTTGGCTTACAGTCATTAGCTCTATTGCTGTTGTTATTGTTTGCTCATTTCTTTATTTCTATTTTTTCATAAAGGTCATGTTGATTTCTGTTTCTCTATTTTTCTGTCTCAGTCTTCATCTCTGTCTTTCCTTCTCTTAAACATGGATTCCTGCAGTATTATTGACGGAATTGTTTTCTTTCACCTGTTAAGAGTACACAACAGAGAACAAAATACACTTATCCTTCTGTAGTTTTTGACATCTGCCTCTCTCTCCTTCTTTCTCTCTCTCTCTCTCTCTCTCTCTCCCCTTTCTCTCTCTCCTCCTCTTTCTCTCTCTTTCTTTCTCCCCTCTCCTATCTCTCATTATATATAACTAAAAACTCAGAGAGGATTTCATTACCGTCTGTGGACGAATGTTTAAGGTAGCAGGTACAGTGGCGGAGAAGCTATTTTTTGTTTATTTTAGTAACAGTGGATATACATAAGCTAGAAACCTGATTTTTGGCAGAAATCTGCAGGATACATGTCTCTAATAGAAAAAAATATTATTTTGGTAAAATGTTTCATATAATTTGTGTTGTAATTAATTATGTAAATTAATGTGAAATTTTCGATACCAAAAATAGTGATAGTTTTTGACAGACTAATTCCCAGGGTATAATTCTTTTTGAAGATTTTTTTTTTTTTTAATATAACCTATATTACAAAATGAAGCTTTTGTCATACCAACTTTTTGATATCCAGTTTTGTCTTCATTCTATGGGCGTATAAAATTCGCGTTAAATGTCATTAAATTTTTTTACACTTTTACAAGCTTTATTACTAAACTATACAAGTTATCCAAAATCTGGTATGACACAAGCTAGCTGTTAGTATGATAAAGCTTTGTGCCAAAATTCATGCAGATTGGTTAATATTTGTACGCACTAGGAACGCAAAACGACAAAAAAAAGGTCAATTTTGACAAACGTTGACAACACAAATTATATGAAACATTTTACCACAATAATATTTTTTTCTATTAGAGACATGTATCCTGCAGATTTCTGCCAAAAATCAGGTTTCTAGCTTATGTATATCCACTGTTACTAAAATAAACAAAAAATAGCTTCTCCGCCACTGTACCTGCTACCTTAACGGAAATGGGTCATCAATATTGATGGTCCAAAACAGAAATCACGAACGCACATGTTTCAGTGAACATTGTCCACTTAAGGATCAAAGAGCCCTAACACTGACAATGTATCAATCAACACAAATTGGTTTTTTCTAGTCTGCTCATGATGATTCATTGCGGTCAGACAGTCCCATATGTGTTCTATTGAAATATGCCGACAATGGACCAGGTAGATTTCTTGAGCATGTGCAAAACAGTGTTGTATTTTGAAAGAGGATGTCATTTTGTTCTCTTAGATGATGTACAGATATCAAAGATGCTGTAAAAGAATTTGCATTCGAGATATTTCTGGAATCAGACTTTATGTGTAACTGACGTGTCTTTATGTAGTGATAACATTTATGTGTCAGTTCCAGCTATGGAAAAAGATGACAGACGGTTAATTTTTTTCTGCTTTTTTTCCCCATAAACGTATATAAGATTTTATGGTCTGAGATAAAGTAAGTCAAACGAGCAACAAAGCTGGAATGCACCACAACACAGCAATTTTTCTAATACCAACTCAACGACTATGACCCAGATGTATCAGATCAACACACACTTTCAAATATACTGTTTAAACCATAACTGAACGAACCTAGCCCCCATGTCACCCCTGTGATACCCGTGTAATCTTTCCAGAAACCAACGTGAGCTAACTGACAGCAGGCGAGCTTGTATTGATCATAGCGTCAACAATCAGAAGGCGGTGACCATCCCAAACACAAGAAACATAAGCCTTCATTTTCAACCGCTGGGAGACGGGATCACCAATACATGTTTTCATATCAGGAGGAAGAAATTAGCGCTAACAAGAATACGGGCGGCGGTGTTCTGATGAAAGCTTCCTGCCAAAGAGATAATGGATTTCAGATGGGGTGACTAGGTTCTGTCTTAATACGTGGTGAGGTGGACTTTCATTGTATTGAAGTTGCTTTGTACAAATCTGCTTTGTGAGCTTTGTGAAGTATCTGAAGGAAAGACAAATACATGAACCAGAAATACATGAACTGATGAGATAAGAAAGCCATTTAACTTAAAGTCCACGTTTGTGAATCAGTGGGACTCAATAAGTGTAGAATAGTAGGGCTGAATAAGAGCATTTACATCCTGTGAATCTATTTGATCTAAATGTAGTGGCTTTGTATTTGGTTCACACGTGCTGAAGTTTGTTTAACAGAAAATGTACATACACAAACACGAAAATAGCACCATTAAAGGACTGTCTTGTTTCGAAAGAAGTTTTCAGAATTGTGTTTACCCCATCGCACTACATCATAATGTTTTATACTATATTATATCCAGCTGACCTGTATCTCTTGTCATGAAAGATGTTGTCTAAATTGGTACGCATTTCTCAGAATAGAGTGAGTGGGTCACTTAGTGCAGCTCTATCCCTGCTTCATGTTTTTCTTTTTCTTTCCCTTTCTGCCTTTCTTTCAATTTATTACGAAGGCTTTTTGCATAGATTTCTTTTTTTTCTGTTGGCTGCATTATGTTATTCTACAAGTACTACGTGCACGCTGTATTTGTAAGCTCGATTTATGGTCTTCTTGAAAGACTGGCACCCAGTCAAGCTCTTTTACAGAAGGGGGTTGTCAGGGAGAGTTGGAGGAGAAAATCCTTGCTCCGATGGACCAACAAAGGTGTTGTGGGTTCAAGTCCCCAGACGTCAAAACACATCGTTGTAGGATTTTCCCCTGAACAATTCCTTTTCATATTTGAGCATGCTCTGGGGTTTTTTGGTAAGACTGGGATCACACAGTCAAGTCTCATCCACCTTACAGATGGGTCACTGAAGGCGCTGCTCCAATTTCCAGACCACCACCACAGATGTCTGTATATCTTTGGCTTAGCTGACACCGAGATACGGTACGAAAGTAAGAGTAAAGTACAGCCTGTCATGCAGTCTAAATCAGATGTGGAATCAGACAGCACCATTACTATCATCCCCATTCTAATCATCATAATATAGTGACAGTTATCGCAGATTCTATTATCCTTCATGCTCTGCTCTCATGCTGCCCTCAGTTTCAGTGGGTTAGCAGGTATGCTGTGGAGTGGGGTAATGAAACAGAAGTCGTGCAAAAATGGGGCAACATCATCATCATCTGCAGCAGCAGCAGCGACAACAACAACAATAACAACAACAACAAATCCTTCTTTAACCCTTTGACTCCCGCACTCTGTCCACCAATATCCTGCATTGTCGACCATGCTAGCCAAGCAAAAACTTATCTTTTGACTCCCTCACCATATCCACCAGCTTCCTGCAAGGAAGCTGGTGGATAGGGTGTCGGAGTCAAAGGGTTAAGTTTTTGCAGCTGATGGATAGGGTGCGGGAGTCAAAGGGTTAAACTAGAAATGAAACCTGAGACTTTTTCTGCATTTTCAACTAAGAAACCCCTAACAGACAAGTTGTTTATACTGATCATTCAATGAATGTTTTTCTGTCTTGCTTTGAATAATTTATTGAATGAAATAATTCCATGTGTGTATTATGAAAATTCTACCATTTTTCTTTTGTCATTGGTTTTCTTGCACAGAAATTAGGATAACACGAAGGATCAGCTTAGCAAGAAATGTTTTATATAAATCATAATAATAATAATAATTACAATATTTATATAGCGCAAAATCTTGATAAAATCAAATCTAAGCGCTGAAGCAGACACACACGCACGCACGCACACACACGCACGCACGCACGCACACATACACACACACACACACACACACACACGCGCGCGCATGGCTATAAATGGGGAGAAAGAATAAAAGCAATAAAAGCAAGAATAAAAGCAATGGAAAATTATAGAGAGCATAGCATATACAATTATATATTATAACCATGTGATTCCCCTCCGAGCGGTGACAGGCTGCAGAGGGGGGGGGGGGGGGGGGTTGAGTGAGGCTAGGATTTTATGCGGAGGAGAAAAGGTGAGTTTTGAGAGCGGACTTGAAGGAGACAAAAGTAGGTTGCTGACGGACTGAGAGAGGAAGTTTGTTCCAGGAGAGTGGACCAGAAACAGAGAAGGCTCGTGGACCATATGTATTGAGCTTAGTGCGTGGAAAGCGAAAAGTCAGAGGATCGGAGGCAGAGCGGAGGGTACGTGAGGGAACATAGATCTCAAGTAGGCTTGATAGGTAATCGGGGGCTGCGTTATTGAGGCTTTTGTAGCACATGGTGTCTAGTTTGTACTGTATGCGCTTTGATACAGGGAGCCAGTGAAGTTGTGCCAGGAGAGGAGATATGTGGTCAGCTTTTTTCTTTTTGAGTACAAGGCGTACAGCATTGTTTTGAATGCGCTGTAGGATGTGAATGGTGGAAGCAGGAAGACCAGACAGGAGTGAATTGCAATAGTCAATGCGAGACATTATGAAGGAGAGAACGAGTTTTGCAGTTGTTTCGACAGAGAGATACTTCCTGATCAGCCTTATACGATGGAGATGATAGTAGCAAGATCTGGCAGTTTGAGAAACAAAGTTGTTCATGGAGAGGGTAGAGTCAATGCAGACACCAAGATTTTTAGCTGAATCAAAAATTGGGACTGATGTGTTACATAATGGGAGAGAAAGAGGAGGCAGCTGAGAAAGTTTCTGACGGGTGCCAATGAGGATAGCTTCTGTCTTGTCGTCATTAAACTGAAGTTTGTTGAACGTCATCCAGTTCTTAATGTCCGAGTAACACTCAGTGGTGCGAGTCAACAGGCGCTGTATATTATCAGGTGAGTCACTGTCTTGAAGTTGGGTGTCATCAGCATAGAAGTGGTGTTTTATAGAGTGGGAGTTGATGATGGTGGACAGGGGGGAGGTGTAAAGAGTGAAAAGAACAGGGCCAAGGACAGATCCTTGTGGAACACCACAGGTCAGGTATGCAAGTTGAGAGTAAGTGCCATTGATGAGAACAGTTTGTTTTCTGTTTGATAAATACGAATGAAAAAGGAGAGAGCAATGTCAGAGATGCCAAAAGTATGATGAAGTCTAGAAAGGAGAATACCATGGTCAATGGTATCGAAGGCTGCAGACAGGTCAAGGAGTGTGAGGAGAGAGACTTTGCCAGTATCAGTTGCAAGGAGGAGATTGTTGAGAATGTGTAGTAGGGCAGTTTCAGTGCTATGGCACTGGCGGTAGGCTGACTGGAAAGGATTGAGGAGATTGTTGGCAGACAGGTGAGAGTTCAGCTGGTTGAGGACGACTTTTTCAAGGAGTTTTGACAAGAAAGAGAGATTAGAGATAGGCCGGTAATTTTTCAGTTCATTTGGGTCTAAATTGTGTTTCTTGAGGAGAGGGTGAACAATAGCAGACTTGAAAGAATCTGGGACAGTTCCAGTTTGAAGAGAAGTGTTGATGATGTCAGTGATGAACGGGAGGAGAGTAGGGAGACAGTCGGAGTAGAGAGAACCTGGAAGAGGATCCAGTTCGCAGGTTTTGAACGACATGGATCTGATTGTGTTGAAAATTTCTTCTTGTGAGACTGGGGTAAAAGTAGTAAGAGGTGTGCCAGAGAAGGAAGGGTCAGGTGGGCATGGTTGACAGGGTGTCCTGTCAAGCCTGTCACGAAGAGTTTGTATTTTGGTGGTGAAATACTTGGAGAATACAGATGGGAGTTCTTCATTTGTATGTTTTGTTGGGAGAGGTAAATCTTTTCGTGTGCCAAGGAGATGATTCCTGGTTGTAAAGAGTTCTTTTGAAGAAGAGGCATTCAGGATTTTGGTTTGGAAATAGCTTGTTTTTGCTGATGCAATGAGGGTGGATACTTTTGTTTTAGAGGCTTGGAAAAGTTGCCTGTGTACAGTGAGTTTGGATTTGCGCCAACGGCGCTCTGCACTGCGGCGGGCACGTTTTGCACAGTCAATCTCATGAGTGAGCCAGGGGATAGGGGGGCGGTCAGGTAAAAGACGGGTTGTGGCTGGAGCATGAGTGTCCAGAAGATGGTGGAGAGTAGTATAGAATTCATCGGCAAGGTTATGTGACTTTTCAGAAAGGAGACGGGAGGCATCAGATGAAAATGTGGAGAGGTCGATAGATTTGAGATTGCGTCGAGTCACTGTGCGCATGGTACGGGAAGGAGGAGAAATGTCGAGAGAACAGAGAATTGCAGAGTGGTCAGATGGAAGGGCTGAAGTTAGATGGGTAGAAAGAACTAAGCAGTTGTCAGTAGCGGAATTGTGGTGATCATGAGAAATGATCCAGTCAAGAATGTGACCTTTTTGATGGGTTGGTTCAGAAATGTGTTGAGTCATATTGTGATTGGACAGAGAGTTGATGATATGTCTTGTGTCATAATGGTGAGTGTTGTCATAGTGGACATTGATGTCACCTAGAATGATGAGATTTCCAGGTAAGAGACAGTAGTGGTCAAGCAATTGGTCAAAGTCAGAGAGAAACGTGGATGTGGTGAGTTTATTGGCAGAGCTAGGTGGGGGTCGATAGACACAGGAGAAGGTGATGGCGTGAGGGGATGGATTGGAAGGATACTTCAACGTGCTCGAAAGAAGGATGGGAGAAAGGCAGAGACTGCGAGAAAGATAGGCGGGAATGGAGTGAGTCGTTGTAGAGGATGCGATACCGCCACCTCGGGATGAGCGATGGAAAGAAGCAAGCCTGTAACCACTTGGAGTGAGGCTAGCATGTATAGGTTCGTGACCAAGGGGGTTAAGCCATGTTTCTGTGATAAAAGCAATGTCAACATGCTCATCTGCGATAAAATCAGCAATGACTTCGGCTTTGCCATCCTTGCATGTTGACTGAGCATTAAAAAGGCATAATTTTAGTTTATCACAGTCATATGGTGGTGGCCGGGGTGGCGACGAAGGCGGCACCGACGGGACAGAAGGTGAAGGCGGCACCGGCGGGACAGAAGGTGAAGGCGGCACCAGCGGGACAGAAGGTGAAGGCGGTACTGTCCGGACAGAAGGCGAAGGCGAAGACGGCAGAGGAGGAGACGAAGTTTGCAGCAGCGAGGTCGAGGGCAGGGGCAGTGGAGGAGACGAAGAAGCAGGAGACGAAAAGTGGCGTCGGGCACAAAGAAACATAAGCGACACTGCTTTAAGTTAACTGTATATTACATGTATGATGCATATCTGACTAAACCTGATGGAACTGCAATTGAATATGTCTATTTAAAAAGTGTGTGTGTGTGTGTGTGTGTGTGTGTGTGTGTGTGTGTGTGTGTGTGTGTGTGTGTGTGTGTGTATGCGCGTGCGTGTGTGAGTATGTGTGTGTGTGTGTCTGCGTTCGTATGTGTATTATGTGTGCGTGTGTGTTGTGTGTATGGGTGTATGACATATATGGGTATATAGCCAATTTGAATAACATATCCAATTTTCCGTATCTAACACTTAAACCAGAAGTAAATGAAACCAAGCTATCTTGTAAAATCTCTTTCCCGTTTCGCAATAAAGATTCTTTTCTTTTCCATAAACGCTGAACAATGCAAAAGGATATACAATTATACACTTTCCTTGATGCAAGCAGAAAAGAAAATATAGAGTTACTTTGGTTTTGAATAAGGTAAATAGAAAACAAAGTATGAACTTATCTACCTTACACAAAAGTAGACAGACAAGTGCATTACAAAAACACCCACCTTTCAATTTGATTTTGTGTTACAACACAACCCTGAAATACATTTCCCACCTCTCTCCTCCCTCCACTGTACACATATACACACCAGTATTAAACTTTCAAAGGCCACATATTACCTTTTTTTTTCCTCTCTCTTTTTAGTCTGCCTTTTCTTTTTAAAAGGGAGACTGTTTCACATCGGCTCTAGAGAGATGGCTCTGTGTCTGTCTGTCAGTGACAAAAGTATCTTAGCAAGACTTTCTAAGTATTTTCTGGATGGATCTTTACCCAATCTCGGTAAAAAGATGTAGCCACTGATGAGGTAGCAATTACATAGTTTTTTGAATTTCAAGAGGAATGTATGTGAACGTAACTTTCTCAGAAACTTGTGAGAATATCTGAAAGTTGTCGCAGATTCTATTATCCTTCATGCTCTGCTCTCATGCTGCCCTCAGTTTCAGTGGGTTAGCAGGTATGCTGGGGAGTGGGGGTAATGAAACAGAAGTCGTGCAAAAATGGGGCAGCATCATCATCATGATCTTACGCGTGTCTCTGTCTCTCTCTGTGTCTCTGTGTCACTCTCTCTCTCTTTCTTTCTCTCTCTCTCTCTCTCTCTTTCTTTCTCTCTCTCTCTCTCTCTCTCTCTCTCTCTCTCTCTCTCTATCAAGGACTAGTAAGAAATATCCAATGGGACTTGGGTTCTGTCCTGGAGTAATAAGGTGTTTTGAAGTTTGAAGCAGCAACCAAATATGTAGATTAGCAACGGCAAATTTGAAAAATGGCTTTTGGCTAATCACTTTCTACCGTTGGAAAATGAAGGATCATTGTCATTGTCATTGTCTCTTTCTCTGTGTGTCTCTCTCTGTCTGTGTCCGTCTGTTTCTCTGTCTCTTCACACCATGTTTTATGTAAACTAAAGCCTCTTCAAATCAGAATGACCTTGAAAGTGCACAATGTGGACTTTCTCCACTAATTTTTTTATAAAATGGAAGATCGTCACAATGGCTTTACCATCTTGAGGGTTTTTTTTTCTCTGCCTCTCAGGTTTTTGTACCATTTCAGATTATCCATTACTTGCAACAACACTGAAGATAGGGAATTCTTATACAGGAATGATCCCTTACTCTCCTAGAAATCACCTGATGTTTGTTAAAGTCCGTGCATTATAATGTAAGAAATCATTTGCAGGTACATTTTCTTGTTTTTCTGTTCTTTATGGCCATACCACTCACACAACTAACGCTCTATTCATCGCTGTCTTCTGTTTCCGATGTAAATCCAATGGATGTCTTCTCTACCTCGCTAGAATCTGAAGCTCAGTCATTACTCATTACAACATCATTGAAAAAATCGTTGAGGGACTTTCTGAGCGGGTGTAATAGGTGGAGAGGTGGAGGAGTGGGTGAGTGGGAGGAAGCACAGTGAATGATATAAGAACTGGGACTTTGTCACGTACAGTTGTGCATTCACTACAGTCTACTGAAAAATGTATTGTATGGTATAAAAGCACAGTAAGATAATATATCAGCAAACACTAGTAGCTGGCGCGCGGGGCGCACACGTGCGCGGGCGCGCGCGTGTGTGTGTGCGTGTGTGTGTGCGTGTGTGTGTGTGTGTGTGTGTGTGTGTGTGTGTGTGTGTGTGTGTGTGTGTGTGCGCGTGTGCGTGTTTGTACGTATTCAACGTACGCCTGGTGAGCGGATCCATGCTCGGATGCGCAAGTATATGTGTGCGTTTGTATGTGATTACGCTAATAAGCACTGTGTGTGTGTGTGTGTGTGTGTGTGTGTGTGTGTGTGTGTGTGTGTGTGTGTGTGTGTGTGTGTGTGTGTGTGTGTGTGTGTGTGTGTGTGTTGTGTGTGAGTGTGTATGCGAGTGTGTATGTTTCTGAGCGCGTTTTATGAGCATGTGTCAGCATGTGTCTGTGCTGCGTGTGTGGTTGTGTGTATTACTAGTGTGTTTGTGCATCAAAATGTGTTCACTGTGTGTGTGTCTGAGTGTGTGCGTGTGTGTTTGTTCGTATGTGTATGTGTGCATGTGTAAGGTGTGTGTGTTTGTGTTTGCGTGTGTGTGTGTGTGTGTGTGTGTGTGTGTGTGTATGTTTGTGTGTGTATGTGTGTGTGTGTGTGTGTGTGTGTGTGTGTGTGCGCACGCGCCCGAGCGCGTGTGTGTGTGTGAGTGTGTGAGTTTGAAAACGTATGCACACGAATATCTGTCAGGATTGCAGGTCCATGTGCGTCAGAGTGTGTGTGTCTGTGAATGAGTGTGAACGTGCGTTTGTGCGTGCGTTTGTGTGTGCGCGCGCGCGCGTGTGTGTGTGTGTGTATAACTGGTTATTTATCAAATGTCACCGTACCATATATTCCTACCAAAATTCATTTCATCATTATCAAACTGGTTCTCAAGATAATACCCATAGAAGTTTTACCCGAATGTATGGTTTTCCCACTTCTTTTTTGACAGATAAAACAGTAAAACTATATGAAATACTTCTGATTGTGTAAATCATAGTAAGCCAGTCCTAACTTCAACGTATTGTAAATCATTAGATAAAGTATTTGATTCAGTGGCTGTAGCTGATAAGTAGATAAATGAAATGAAGCCAGTCCAAACTTCAGCTATTGTAAATTGTTTAATAAAGTATCTGATTCAGTGTCTGTGACTGATAAGTCGATGAATGAAATGATGAAATCTATCTATATAGGCAAAAGATATGAATATGAATGTGGCAATTACAGAGTCATATCGGTGTTAAGCTACACAAGCAAGCTGTTTACTTTTGTATTGAATGACAGAGTGACACAGTTTGTTAAAACACATGACGTACTTTTCGAGAATTAAGCTTGCTTTCGAAAACCCATTCCTTCGTGTATCAAGTTTCATTCTATTATGTCCTTTGGGTATATTTCTCATAGCCTGCACAGCAAAGTACAATGTGGTTTGATTAATTACCAAAAGTCTTTGTTTCTGTCTGAAGTAGTGCTGTACAGTTTAAACTTGCAAAACAAAACATTAAAGGACAAAACTTCCATGATGCTATGAATATTAACAAATATATAAAGTCGTGTTTATATAATAGTGAAGGTACTGTCTCCGAATGTTTGGCAGTCTACTCGGCATTTGTCAATTCTAGGTAAACCCAACAGACATACGTACAGTCACGACACAATAAATCCACTCACTAGTGATATCATTTAAGCACCATGTTCATTTTTGCGTTGTATTCATCGACCATGTGTCCACAACGAGGACTGTTGGACAGAGAGTTTCTGAATCCAAAACAAGTGTGACTGTCTGTGTTCAAGCAAAAAGGAACCAGAAAAAAAAGCACGGAAAAAGAATTAGAACACGTATTTAACAACCAGACAAAACAGGCGCACATTTTCGGCCAACTGGCCTGTGTCAAACGTAAGATCACAAACACTAAAACAAAAATTAGTCTTTTTCTCCTAATATTTGTATTTGGTGTTTGTTTGTTTGTTTGTTTGTGATCTTACGCTTGACAAAAGCCAGTTGGCAGAAAATTTGCGCCTGTCTTGTCTGGTTGTACTAAATACGCATTCTAATTCTTTTTTTTTTTTTTTTTAGTGTTTTTCTTGTTCCAGAGGTTTCCAGTTATCATCATACAAACGACATGATGTTGATGTTTAGATTTGAAGTACCGAAACTTTTTTAGATAAAAAAAAGTATTTCCCACCTCCTAAAGAGTAGGACATCTATTGAAGTACGATACTATGTGCACATGATTCGATCGTTTAACGTTTTTTTTTTACATTTTTCGTTTACATTGTATATATTGTTGTCCTTGATATCGATGGTGGTAAAGATGGTGCTTTGTCGATAAAGTTGAAGACGTTGCTGTGATTTTTGTTTTCGCTGATTGATCAAATGGAGTGATTATTCAACAGACAACGTATTCACTCACAGCAAGTAATTTTATGTGATCGTAAAGTTTACGGGTGAACATTAGAGAATAAAGACTAACACACGACATTTTACTTCTAGTCACCAGTGTATACATTTTATTTCTGTTTTTTCTCTTTTTTATTTCTGTCTTTTTTGTATATTTTCATTCAATCGTCTTTTTCTTTTGTTCATTCTCACTATCGTTTTCCGTCTTGTTTCCTTCCTTTCTTTCAGAGCAGCAGGGAAGTTTCAGTCTTTCTCTGCTAATTTTTGTATCTGGTGTCTGTTTGTTTGTGATCTTATACTTGACAAAGGCCAGTTGGCCGAAAATTTACGCCTGTCTTGTCTTGTATTAAATACGGTTCTTCTTCTATTTTCGTGTTTTTTTCTGGTTCCTGTTTGCTTAAACGTGGACAGTCACACTTGTGTTGGATTCCTTTCTTTCGTTCATTTATTCTTCCTCATTTTTCACTCCGCTCCCCGCCCCCACCCGTAGTTACAGATGTATGAATTTTCAAGGGCAAGTTTGAAAAATACAATTTTCTATCCGATAACGTCTACCCTCGGAAAACACGGTATTATTGTCATTTTCCACTCTTCTTTCTTTCTTTCTCCCTTCCAATACTTTTAAAAAAAAAAAAAAAGGGGGGGGGGGGCTCTACACGCCTACAAGCAACAATCAATAAAGACATTACAGAAGAGGTTAAAACCATGAAGAGAACTAGAAGAACTGATGACAGACAAGACAATACGCAAGGAAAAAGAGATGATAAGACGAATTAGATGGAACTGGTCCAATACTGAATTTCATCTGAAGGAGTCAAATGAGTTAAATCAAGCGCATTGAAGATCACATTATGTGAAACTGTAATTAGTCAGATTCTCATGAATTTTGTACCTGTCATTGTTTTTGTAGAACAAACACACAGTCGTACAGTCTGGATCACAGTTTTTTTTTAAACAGGCTTTATACGCTTGCAAGCAACAACCAATGAAGACCATAGACAAACAAGCCAAAAACATGAAGAGAACTGATGACAACAAAAAATTAAAAAGAAAAAGAAAAAAGAAACAAACCAAACAACAACAACAACAACAACAACAACAACACAACAAAGGAAATAGAGAAAACAAGTAGAATTAGAAAGACAGAATTGCTCAAATAGTGAATTTTATTTGAAGTAAATTTAATGGGTTCAATCAAATGCAGCGAAAGTCACACGTTATAATATGTAACTGAAATATGTCAGATTCTCGTGTATTTTGTATCTGTCGTTGTTTTTATAGAACAAACACGTACACAGTCGTATACTGTTGACCACATAAAATCCAAGCACACCATTTCAGTCGATCAACACTGACAAAATTGCCATTTTATAGACAGACCTACTAGACAATCGATTGTGTATACCACAGACATTGTCCGTTTGTTACAGAAAAGGACCTGTGAAGAAGGACGTGTGGAGAACTGACAGAAATCATAAAATTAGGTAGTTCGGGGAAAAAACAAAACAAAACCACGATGGCACACAGTTTGCATACAGCTGAAGCCCATTAAAACTGTCATTAAGAAACAAGTCTTGATTTTTTTTATGGCTGGGTTAATGATTTTGGTTATTATTCTACCCAGTGAAACTGAACCAGACAGAAACAAATAGGACAAAAAAAAAACCAACAACAAAAAAACAAACAAACGGGAAGACGAA
>JAPXFY010000016.1:56443178-56445678 GCA_030674185.1 Monoplex corrugatus | reverse complement strand
CCAGGCCAGCTACCAACTAAACGAGAATGGAAAAGCCCTCTCTCGCCTTCATCTCTACGGAGCAGCCTATCCAGCCGCCAGATCGCACAGTTGTCAGCTCTTCTCCATGTACTAAGTCTTGAAATTTAGCAGCTGGAAGCTCCCAACGTTGCTTTACCACATTCAAAGGGGTGTGTGTACGGACAACAAAAGTCGCCTGGCATAATGTTCTAGATACAGCCCATTTTGCTTATGCGCCCCCCCCCCCCCCCCCACCACCCCCACCCCAAAGGGATCCCAAATTTGCTGTCTTTCCGAGCCGTCACCTTTCCTGCTGTCACCAAGCCTGATTCCCCGAAGCCAGCAGCCAAACTGCAAGTCGAAATGAACAGGAAACACCCAAAGGGGCTGGATGAGACACATGAACCAATGCCTCACCTCTCTCCGGACTCCCTACTTCTCAAGTCACAGTCACCTTGAGGAAGCTTCAATCGAAACAAAACTTGACAGGCATTGAAGACAATGCTAGACTGCCGTAACAATGAAAACGTATTTTAGTTATAACCAGAGTTTCCAGACACATTGTTGTTCGCATACTTTTGCACAAAAACAAACAAAGAAACTGATATTAGGCACTTTTAAAAAATCCGTATGACCATGATCATAACAACATATCTCCCAAGGCATGAATTCGCAATTTCTCAACGATCCACTTTTAAGACCAACATTTTGGTAAAGATTCTGAACTCATGGGGATTCGATACCATTACCTCCCAGTCAGTAGTCTGTCGCACTAAATACATTGCCACAATAACTGATTAAAAAGGCGGAAACTGCCTCTAGGCCAACAAGACCTCAGAAAAGCGATTTTTTTTATCTGGCTTTACCATCCGATTTGTGTGGTTGTGTCAGTTTCCTTCTGCTTTGTTTGTGTCATCTTCCCTCTCATTTGCTCTGGACAACATCAAAAATCTGAAAAAGCAAGATTCTATACACGTCTTAAATAACAAATCAATAAAGATATTACAAAGGGCGAGAGGGCTAGGAAACGAGAAAGAGAGAGAGAGAGAGATACAGACAGAGACAGAGAGAGAAGGGGGAGGGGGTAACGCAAAGAGAAACAGAGGTACAGAATGCGAAACTACAGAATCATCTTTAAGAAAGAGAGAGAAAAAGAGAGAGAGAGAGAGAGAGACAGACAGAGACAGACAGAGACAGAAAGACAGACAGACAGAGACAGACAGACAGACAGACAGACGGACAGACAGAGGCAGAGGGAGATAGAGACAAAGAGTGGCACACAGAGGGATACATAAATGGACAGAACCGGGAGATAAAATGGTAAGGAACCAGAAAAACAACTAGCAATGTTATCAGCAGTAATGGCACGCACCTTATCTCGTGGACGTGACAGCCGAGTCCGTAACATGACATGACCATAAGCACCAAGATGAGAGAAATCATAACAGCAACACCAGCCCACCGTCATATTCATCAGCAGGGAAGTAAATACTTTGATCATCTGATCAGAATGCAACACCGCCAATTGGATCATGAGCCTACGACTAAAGGATGTCCCGGGATCTAAGACAGCTGACCAAAGAAGATCTGGATTGAGCACATGAAGGAGACTTTGACGTAACATGACATCTCTCCTCTTCAAACCTTCCAGCTCACTGCTGATCGTCACCTCTTTCTGCAAACCCCCTGGTGGTACAAACGGACAGATGAAAGAAGAAGATAGCTGAAGCAAAACTGAAGACCGTTACCAATGCCTGCAGCTGGTTGTGAGATTAATCGCCGTGGCGAAGTGGTTTGTTTAACGGACTAATGACTGAGGGTTCTAATCCCATCAGCCTGACTCATTTTGATATCTTCCGGACTCGACTGGCTCCCTTCCAAGAGCTGAACGTTTGATAGACTGTTGGAAGACTAACACCATACAATCCGTGCCTCGCCCATTTTTGTGAGAATGCTGCTCAGATTCCCTGACTAATAGCACAGATGCCTATATTTCTCGGGCTTGGTTGAAGTCAACCTATATAAAGCAGCAAGAAACTCTGGAGAGAGCTAGACAGCAGGTGCTCAGATGTGCCTACCAACCCCCTTGCTCCAATCTCTATGGCGAGGACTTTGGCTTGGAAGCCGGATTTCCTCAAGTTGATGGGTAAACCGGAATATTTTTCAGTCTTGTACCTTTCTTGGATTAGTGCCATTTTGTATGAGCTCAGGACATGTTCCACAGTTTGTCTGCCGTGGCAGAGAGGGCACGCTAGGTCATATGATTTCCGCATTTCATCAGGTCTGCATTAAAGGCATGAAGGTCATATGCAGATCTAAGCATGACACTGATTCTGAGAGGGTCCATATGCCATATACATGTAAGTGCAATTTCCCGCGTTGTCGATTTTCCCTGTTGGCCTTGTTACACTGCTTTCTAGATTCTTTTGTCATCCTCCTCTTTCTGAATCTTTTGTATGACCATGCCTCGCTTTGCTTCTTGTAGCCTTTGTCCACTGTT
>JAPXFY010000016.1:56433178-56435678 GCA_030674185.1 Monoplex corrugatus | reverse complement strand
AGATAGAGAGGTGGACAAGACAAGAGAGAGAGAGAGAGAGAGTAGAGATAAGATAGAGAGGTGGACAAGAAAAGACAAGAGAGAGAGAGAGAGAGAGAGATAAGATAGAGAGGTGGACAAGACAAGAGGAGAGAGAGAGAGAGAGAGAGAGAGAGAAAGAGAAGAGAGATATAGAGAGGTGGACAAGACAAGAGAGAGAGAGAGAGAGAGAGAGAGATAAGATAGAGAGGTGGACAAGACAAGAGAAGAGAGAGAGAGAGAGAGAGATAAGATAGAGAGGTGGACAAGAAAGAAGAGAGAGAGAGAGAGAGAGATAAGATAGAGAGGTGGACAAGCAAGAGAGAGAGAGAGAGAGAAGAGAGAGAAGAGATAAGATAGAGAGGTGGACAAGACAAGAGAGGAGAGAGAGAGAGAGAGAGAGATAAGATAGAGAGTGGACAAGACAAGAGAAGAGAGAGAGAGAGATAATGATAGAGAGGTGGACAAGACAGAAGAGAGAGAGAGAGAGAGAGAGATAGATAGAGGTGGACAAGACAAGAAGAGAGAGAGATAGAGAGTAGATAGAGAGGTGGACAAGACAAGAGAGAGAGAGAGGAGAGAGATAAGATAGAGAGGTGGACAAGACAAGAGAGAGAGAGAGAGAGAGAGAGAGAGAGAGAGAGATAAGATAGAGAGGTGGACAAGACAAGAGAGAGAGAGAGAGATAGAGAGGTGGAGCAGGAGAGAGATAGAGAGGTGACAAGAAAAAGAGAGAGAGAGATAAGATAGAGAGGTGGACAAGACAAGAGAGAGAAGAGAGAGAAGAGAGAGAGATAAGATAGAGAGGTGGACAAGACAAGAGAGAGAAGAGAGAGAAGATAAGATAGAGAGGTGGACAAGACAGAGAAGAAGAGAGAGAGAGGAGAGATAAGATAGAGAGGTGGACAAGACAGAGAGAGAGGAGAGAAGAGAGATAAGATAGAGAGGTGGACAAGACAAGAGAGAGAGAGAGAGAGAGAGATAAGATAGAGAGGTGGACAAGACAAGAGAGAGAGAGAGAGATAAGATAGAGAGGTGGACAAGACAAGAGGGGAGAGAGAGATAAGATAGAGAGGTGGACAAGACAAGAGGGGGGGGGGGGGGGGGGGGGGGGGGGGGGGGGGGGGGGGGGGGGGGGGGGGGGGGGGGGGGGGGGGGGGGGGGGGGGGGGGGGGGGGGGGGGGGGGGGGGGGGGGGGGGGGGGGGGGGGGGGGGGGGGGGGGGGGGGGGGGGGGGGGGGGGGGGGGGGGGGGGGGGGGGGGGGGGGGGGGGGGGGGGGGGGGGGGGGGGGGGGGGGGGGGGGGGGGGGGGGGGGGGGGGGGGGGGGGGGGGGGGGGGGGGGGGGGGGGGGGGGGGGGGGGGGGGGGGGGGGGGGGGGGGGGGGGGGGGGGGGGGGGGGGGGGGGGGGGGGGGGGGGGGGGGGGGGGGGGGGGGGGGGGGGGGGGGGGGGGGGGGGGGGGGGGGGGGGGGGGGGGGGGGGGGGGGGGGGGGGGGGGGGGGGGGGGGGGGGGGGGGGGGGGGGGGGGGGGGGGGGGGGGGGGGGGGGGGGGGGGGGGGGGGGGGGGGGGGGGGGGGGGGGGGGGGGGGGGGGGGGGGGGGGGGGGGGGGGGGGGGGGGGGGGGGGGGGGGGGGGGGGGGGGGGGGGGGGGGGGGGGGGGGGGGGGGGGGGGGGGGGGGGGGGGGGGGGGGGGGGGGGGGGGGGGGGGGGGGGGGGGGGGGGGGGGGGGGGGGGGGGGGGGGGGGGGGGGGGGGGGGGGGGGGGGGGGGGGGGGGGGGGGGGGGGGGGGGGGGGGGGGGGGGGGGGGGGGGGGGGGGGGGGGGGGGGGGGGGGGGGGGGGGGGGGGGGGGGGGGGGGGGGGGGGGGGGGGGGGGGGGGGGGGGGGGGGGGGGGGGGGGGGGGGGGGGGGGGGGGGGGGGGGGGGGGGGGGGGGGGGGGGGGGGGGGGGGGGGGGGGGGGGGGGGGGGGGGGGGGGGGGGGGGGGGGGGGGGGGGGGGGGGGGGGGGGGGGGGGGGGGGGGGGGGGGGGGGGGGGGGGGGGGGGGGGGGGGGGGGGGGGGGGGGGGGGGGGGGGGGGGGGGGGGGGGGGGGGGGGGGGGGGGGGGGGGGGGGGGGGGGGGGGGGGGGGGGGGGGGGGGGGGGGGGGGGGGGGGGGGGGGGGGGGGGGGGGGGGGGGGGGGGGGGGGGGGGGGGGGGGGGGGGGGGGGGGGGGGGGGGGGGGGGGGGGGGGGGGGGGGGGGGGGGGGGGGGGGGGGGGGGGGGGGGGGGGGGGGGGGGGGGGGGGGGGGGGGGGGGGGGGGGGGGGGGGGGGGGGGGGGGGGGGGGGGGGGGGGGGGGGGGGGGGGGGGGGGGGGGGGGGGGGGGGGGGGGGGGGGGGGGGGGGGGGGGGGGGGGGGGGGGGGGGGGGGGGGGGGGGGGGGGGGGGGGGGGGGGGGGGGGGGGGGGGGGGGGGGGGGGGGGGGGGGGGGGGGGGGGGGGGGGGGGG
>JAPXFY010000016.1:56418178-56428178 GCA_030674185.1 Monoplex corrugatus | reverse complement strand
AAGATAGAGAGGTGGACAAGACAAGAAGAGAGAGAGAGAGAGAGATAAGATAGAGAGTGAAGACAAGAGAGAGAGAGAGAGATAAGATAGAGAGGTGGACAAGACAAGAGAGAGAGAAGAGAGAGAGAAAGAGATAGAAGAGAGTGGACAAGACAAGGAGAGAGAAGAGAGAGAGAGAGAGATAAGATAGAGAGGTGGACAAGAAGAAAGAGAGAGAGAGAGAGGAGATAAGATAGAGAGGGTGGACAAGACAAGAGAGAGAGAGAGAGATAAGATAGAGAGGTGGACAAGACAAAAGAGGAGAGAAGAGATAAGATAGAGAGGTGGACAAGACAAGAGAGAGAGAGAGAGAGAGGAGGAGAGAGAAAGATAAAGAGAGTGGACAAGACAAGAGAGAGAGAGAGAGATAAGATAGAGAGGTGGACAAGACAAGAGAGAGAGAGAGAGATAAGAGTAGAGAGGTGGACAAGACAAGAGAGAGAGAGAGAGAGAGAGAGATAAGATAGAGAGGTGGACAAGACAAGAGAGAGAGAGAGATAAGATAAGAGAGGGGACAAGACAAGAGAGAGAGAGAGATAAGATAGAGAGGTGGACAAGACAAGAGAGAGAGAGAAGATAAGATAGAGAGGTGGACAAGACAAGGAGAGAGAGAGAGAGATAAGATAGAGAGGTGGACAAGACAAGAGAGAGAGAGGAGAGAGAGAGATAAGATAGAGAGGTGGACAAGACAAGAGAGAGAGAGAGATAAGATAGAGAGGGACAAGACAGAGAGAGAGAGAGAGATAAGATAGAGAGGTGGACAAGACAGAGAGAGAAGAGAAGAGAGAGATAAGATAGAGAGGTGGACAAGACAGAGAGGAGAGAGATAAGATAGAGAGGTGGACAGAAAGAGAGAGAGAAGAGAGAGAGAGAAGAGATGAGAGAGGTGACAGAGAGAGAGAGGAGGAGATAAGATAGAGAGGTGGAGACAAGAAGGAGAGAGAGAGAGATAGATAGAGTGAGAGAAGAGAGAAAGAAGAGAGAGGAGAGAGAGAGAGAGAGGAAGAAAGAGAGAGGGGACAAGGAGCAAGAGAGAGAGAGAGAGAGAGAGATAAGATGAGAGGTGACAAGGAGAGGAGAGAGAAGTAGAGAGGAAGAGAAGAAAGAGAGAGAGAGAGGATAAGAGAGAGAGAGAGAGGAGAAGAGAGAGAGAGAGAGAGATAAGAAGGAGGTGGACAAGACAAGAGAGAGAGAGAGAGAGATGAGAAGAGAGGAGAGAGAGAGTAAAATAGAGAGTGGCAAGAGAGAGAGAGAGAGAGGGAGAAAGAGAGAGAAGAGAGAGAATAGATGAGAAGGGGGACAAGAAGAGAGAGAGAGAGAGAGAGAGATAAGATGAGAGAGTGAGGAAAGAGAGGGAGAGGGAATGAGAGGAGAAGAGAGATGAGAGGGAGAAGAGAGGGGGAGAGAGGTGAGAGAGAGAGAAGAGAAGAGGAGAGAGGAGAAGAGAGAGAGAGAAGAGAGAGTAGAGAGAGGGAGAGAAAGAGAGGGAGAGAAGAAGGGGGAAGGAGGAGGGAGAGAGAGGGAGAAGAGGAGGAAAGAGAGAGAGAAGAAGGAGGGGAGAGGAGAGAGAGAGGAGAGAAGAAGAAGAGAGGGAGAGAGAGGAGATAGGGAGAGGAGAGAGAGAAAGAGAAAGAGGAGAAGAGGAGAGAGAGAGAAGAGGAGAGAGGAGAGGAGAGAGAATAAGAGAGGAGAGAGGAGAAAAAAGAAGAGAGGAGGAAGAGGGGAAAAGAAGAAGGAGAGGAGAAGAGAGGAGAAAGGAGAGAGAAAGAGAGAGAGAGAGAGGAGAGGGAGGAGAGAGAATGAGAGAGAATGAAAGGAGAGAGGAGAGAGAGGAGAGAAAGAGGGAGAGGAGAGAGGAAGAGGAAGGAGAGGAAGGGAGAGAAAGAGAAGAGAGAAGGGAGAGAGAGAAGAGGGGGAGAGAAGAGAGAGGAAGAGAGAAGGAGGGGAGAGAGAGGAAAGGAGGAAGAGAGAGGGAAGAGAGAAGAGAAGAGGGGAGAGGAAGAGAGGAGAAAGAGGAAGAGAAGGGAGAGGGAGAGGAGAGGAGAGAAGAGAGGAGAGGAGAGGAGAAGAAGAGAGAGAGAAGGAGGAGAGAGAGAGAAGAGAGGAGGAGGAGAGGAGAGGAGGAGAAGAGAGAGAAGAGAGAGAGAGAGAGGAGAGGAGAGGAGAGAGGAGGAAGATAGAAGAGAGAGAGAGAGGAGAGAGGGAGAGAGGGAGAGAGAGGAGAGAAAGAGGGAGGAGAGAAGAGGAGAGAGGGGAGAGAGGAGAGGAGTGAGAGGAGAAGAGAGAGAGGAAAGAGAGAGAGAGAGGAGGGAGAGAGAGAGAAAGGAGGAGGAGGAGAGAGGAGAGAGAGAGGAGAGAGAGAGAAAAGGAAGAGGAAGAGAGAAGAGATGGAGAGAGGAGAGGAGAGAGAGAGAAGATGAGAGAGGAGAGGAAGAGAGAGAGGAGAGAGAAGAGAAGGAGGAGAAGAAGGAAGAGAGAGAGAGAGGAGAGAGAGTAGAGAGGAGAGAAGAAAGAGAGAGAGGAGAGAGAAGAGAAGGAGAGGAGGAAGAGAGGGAGAAGAGAGAAGAGAGAAGAAGAGGAAAGAGGAGGAGGAGAGAGAAAGGAAGGAAAAGGAGAGAAAGAAAGAGAGAGAGAGGAAGGAGGAGGAGAAGAGAGGAGAGAGAGAGGAAAGAAAGGGAGAGAAGAGAGAGAGGAAGAAGAGGAGAGAAGAGAGAGAGGAGGAGAGAAGAAGAGAGGGAAGAGGGGGAGAGAGAGGAGAAAGAGAAGAAAAAGAGGGAGAGAGGGGAGAGAAGGAGAGAGAGGAGAGGAGAAGAGGAGAGAGAGAGAGGAGAGAAGAGAGGAGAGAGAGGAGAGAGAGGAGAAGAGAGAAGAGAGAGAGGAAGAGGAGGAGAGAAGAGAGGAGAGAAGGGAGAGAGAGGGGGGAGAGAGAGAGAGAGAGAGAGAGAGAGATAAGATAGAGAGGTAGACAAGACAAGAGAGAGAGAAAGAGAGAGAAACAGAGAGAGAGAGAGAGAGAGGGAGAGAGAGAGAGAGAGAGGGGGGGGGGGGAATACAAAAGACAAGAAGTCGAAAAAGACAAAAAGAGACAATAGTCCAGGAGTTAGGACACCGGTCATCCAAATACTGTGCGTAGAAGGCCGGAGTTCGAACCTGCTCAGTCACCGCCTGATGGATAAAGAGTGGATATTTTCCCGTTCCCTCAAATCTATACATAATACATCATGCAGACCCGCTGACACCTGGACTCCCGTAGAGTGTATATGTGCACGGAATATCAAAATTTGTACGTTGAAACGGCAGTCAACGATCTCAGTATTCACTGTCACACGAAAACACTCAGTAAGCACATCCACGAAAACAGAAATATAAAGCATTAATGACAGAGAGAAAAGTGAAACAAAAGAAAACGAAAAAAATAGAACAATGACAACAACAATATCAACAACAATATAAATGAAATAATAATAACAAATAGTAATATAAAAACAAATAGATAAAAATAAATAAATAAATAAATAAATCAAACAATAAATAATAATAAACAAATAAATAAACAATAAATAATAAATAGATAAATAAACAAACAACACTCATACACGTGAGATCCCACTAGCATAATCGAGTGCCTGAGCAAGTCGTAGCCCTCGAGCAAAAGAACACAAAAAAAGTTTACTACTTTTTCAAGTCTCTCTCTCTGTCTCTGTCTCTATCTTGTCTGTCTGTCTGTCTGTCTGTCTGTCTCTCTCTCTCTCCTACTCTTTCATTAACACGATACTAAAATGTTTTTATGTATAGATGCCGATGCCTGGATGTATACACTAAAAATCTATTCTGTCTCCTGCCTGCCTGTCTGTTTCTGTCTCTCTCTCGTTATTTTCTTGTTCTTTTTCTTTTACTTCTTCTACTTTGCTTCCCCCCCACCCCCACCCCGGCGTATTCTTTCCAGTTTTGGCTTCTCTACCCTCCCTCCACCGTTTAAGATGTTGTAAGGTGGCGTTCGTGCTAAGTTAATGATGAAAATAATGATAATAATAATATAATAATGATGATGATGATGATGATGATGATGATTGTAATAATTGTTATATTATCATATCATTATGATTATTATGATTATATTATTATTATTATTATATTACTATCATTATTATTACTATTATTACTATTACCATCATCAGTTATCATTATCATTATTATCATTATTATCATTACTATTATTATAATCATCATAGTCATCATTATTGTTATTCCATTTATGCAGCACAAACATACATTTCACAGAATGCTCCTTGCACTACACAAACAGTATAGAACATTGTGTTGTTAATACAGTATTGCAACAATACATTAAATTAATGCAACATAAACACTACCGCTGGAAAATAAATGTTCATTTCTTTCTCTCTCGTGCTCTTCGACCTTCCTGTACAGTGGTTTCTATCAGTTTCTTTTTTCGTTTTTTTTCTGTTTGTTTATGGAATTGTTTTTGATGCTCGGAATTATGCTTTCTGTGTTAGTGTGAGACCATCCATGGGCGTGGAATGAATGTAAAAAAGCACTTGTTTTGCATATGACATACACATTGCAATGCCCTCGTCAGTAAGTATACTGTTATTGCTCTCTCTCTCTCTCTCTCTCTTCTCTCTCTCTCTCTCTCTTTCTCTCTCTTGCTCGCTCGCTCGCTCGCTCGCTCTGTCTGACCCTCTTGCTCTTTGTAATATCTTTATTGATTTGTTGTTTAAGAGTTTTGTAGTGTTCTGCTTTTTCCGATTTTGAGTTTGTTCAGAGGAAAAGGAAGGAAGAAAAAAATGAGAGATAGAAAACAAAGAAAAAAATGGAACTGACAAAACCTCAGCAAACTAGATAGCAAAGCCAAAGAAGAAATCTCAGTGTTAACCTCTTCTCTACCAATATCCGTAGTGTTATAGTTAGCGCAATGGACTTACAACTGGGAGGCTGTGGTTTCGAATTCCATTATTCGTGTCAAAATCAGCGAGGTATGGACTCATTGGAAAGACTGAGACCACACAGTGGAGTATCATTCACTTGGCCGATGCGTTAGTGAGGGTGTTGCTCAAATTTCCTAGCATACAGGTGTCTGTATCTCTCGAGCCTGGTTATCGCCAGGACATCTTATGAAAGCCAGTATGGGAGCACCGCCCTGTCAAGTGGTACTGGTCTAAAATGAATTACCGACAATTCGTCATGCATCAACATAGGATTGTGAAAAAGTGTCCACGACCGTGTAACCACTAGAATGGCATAGAAAATGGGACAGCCCGCGCGCACTCCCCACACACACAACACACACACACACACACACACACCACACACACACCACACACACACACACACACACACACACCACACACACACACACACACACACACAACACACACAACACACATACACAACACACACACACACACCATCCGAAAACATATAAAACCCTCTTCTGTTGCTCCTTCGTCACACTCCCACAACCCCCAAGCCATTCATTTCGGTTCTCCAACACATGTCCGAACCCACCAAAAATGAAAGGTATCATGAGAACAGGGCATGAAAAGTAACAGGATCAAGGAACATTTTTCACTATGCTATGGTCATGAGAATAGGAATAGGAATAATAATGATGATGCTACGGATACTGTGTGACGGGGTCGTAGTCCAAGCTTATTTCCATGATATATCCTGGTATCATATCATTCATAAGGAAGATTAGGAAAAGATAGGCAACATTTATAGGCCATTTTTTGAGGAAAGGGGAATTGGAGCACCTGGTCACAACAGGAAAACTGGAGGGAAAGAAAGCACCAGGTAGACACAGGTAAAAAATATTGGACGGACTTGCAGAGTGGCTGAAGACAGAGAGGGTGGAAGAGGTGCTTGCAGCAACAAGGGATAGATACATATGGAGGCCCCATGATCGCCATCGCCATGTGGCAAGGCACTTGATGATGATGATCCTGGCGTCAACCAGGCCTGAGAGGTACAAATACTTAGGTATTGGTCAGGAAATTTAAACAATACCCTCAATGACAGACCTGTATAGTGGATAAGACTCGACTTTTGCGTGGTCCCAGTTTTCCTCACCAGCCCAGGAAATTTAAACAATACCCTCAATGACAGACCTGTATAGTGGATAAGACACGACTTTTGCGTGGTCCCAGTTTTCCTCACCAGCCCATAGCTCGCTAAACTCTGTGTAGCAGCCAAGCAGAAACATCATACAATAATTTTTTTAGGATGTTACGTGTCCGTAGTTTTGTTTGTTTGTCTGTCTGCTTTCTGTGTGTGTGTCCACCATTTTCCACTTATCTTTGGCTATTTACATACTTTTTGTAATATCCATAATGGAGAAAACTGTGATGTTTACCCTACTGTGACATGAGTCTCAGAATTTTTTACATATTTGAACTTACTTTGTCGTGTCATTATGAAAAGTGCGTCATTTTGTACATTTTGATGTGGCTCCTGGTCCTCTTTCCTCGCCAGTATATCGGCTGTTTTCGTGTCGCCAGTGCGTGCATTATGCACAATTTGTACAGTTGACAACACACTTCTTTATTCACAGGCACACGACCTGTCAAATACATTTTCATAAAAAGATCTTACAAAAGTTACATAATCACACATCCCCAGCTTCTGCTTCCTCAACTTCCTGAGGATAAACAGAAAATAATAATTCTATGCGATTTGGAATAGAAGTCTAGGATGGACAGGGAATCTCTTGTTGCTTTTTTTCTCATCTGGAAAACGACTCCCTTTCCTTGTCCACCTCTTTTTGTAGTAGTATTTTGTATTTGATGTGCGTCTGTGTATGATGAGGTCAGTTGTCGACAGTGCAAACTGCGCACCTGGCACCCACTGCCAAGGCAGGACAGGGGGAAATGTGGGCAAGAAAACCGATTCGGAGATACTGACAAGACGTAAGAAATGAAGCATTCTTAGTAATGATTATGAAGACAAAATTAAGGATATGGTCTTGAAAAAAAAAATCAAATCCAGTTAGGTCTTGTCAGGACATTAAAACCGACGTGACTTTAGTAGTGGATATTACGGCACAAGTAATTACAATACGTCAAAAATTCTCAGACTCTAATCCCAGTTAGGTATCATATCACAGACATTTTTTTCTCTCTTTTAGTTTTAACGAAAAGCGATGGACTGTTTCTGATATGGCAAAAAGTGACTGCGCACACAAAAGGGAAATATACATTCACTACGTCTTCCTAGTCAGTAGTCCGTTGCATTGACCAATCTGCCATGTTGATTGTCTTCTTCTTCTGTCCTCCACTTTCTCTTTAATTTCTTTTTCCCCCTTCTTTCTCTTGTCTCTTCTTCTGTTTTCTCCTCCTTTCTTATTGTCTTCCTCCTCCTTTCTTCCCCCCCCCTTCTCTCTCTCCTCTCCTCTCCTCATCCTTTCTCTCTTCTCCCCTTCTGACGTGTTTATTGATTGTTTTTTTCAGAATCATGCGGACCCCTGGCTCTTTGGACGTTAGATCTGCTCTGTGGAAAATCGAAGAAAGCAGAAAAAATGATCAGAAGAAAAACAAATGAGTGTGAGAAAGACATTTTTTAAATGGGGGTTGTTCCCCCCCCCAAAAAAAACACACCCCAAAACCAAAAAAAAACCAAAAAACAAATCACACCAAAACAAAACAAAACAAAAAACAAAGAAACAAAAAACAAACAACAAGAACAACAACAACAACAAAAACCCAACAACTTCTAAATACCCACAGAATCAAACACACACACACACACACAACACACACACACACAACACACACACACACACACACATACACACACACACACACACACACACACACACACACACACACACACACACAAAGGGGGGGGGGGAGAAAACAAAAGCAAAGAACCATCGAACTCTACAAAGAACGTTTGCAATCATACTTCCTATTATATTCCCTTAATGAACTTCACACACACACACACACACACACAACCACACACACACACACACACACACACACACACACACACACCACACACACACACACACACACACACACACACCACACACATCTCTACATCCCAAGAATTGCTCGCTGGGCATGTACTATTTGACAAGAACATTTTAATTGGTGACAAAATTATAACACACGCAAAATGAATTTATTATGGCGATTACTGCATCGCACACTTTTTGAAAGACTATGGACGATTTTTTGAAAGAACAGAATTTATCGCAAAATAGGGTGTAAATGTAGAGAGCCCATTGCCTTCGCTTGATGTAGGCTTGTTTTATTTGTCAACACCTATGTACAATAAAGTAAAAAAGAGATTAAAGACAACATAATCACTCCTTCCCTTGATAAAAATATCTACTCGGTGCATGTGGCGAACCAAACGACTGCCGTATCAGGGTGGAGCAAAAAGGCACTCGTCTTTATCACCATAGTTTGATGTTAAATGACAGCAATCCAACAAGTTGTCCAACATAGAATGAAAAAAACAACAAACAAACAAACAAACAACAACGATAACAAAAATAAACCGCTGGCCCAGAGAAGAGTGACGTCTGTACCACCCAACTCTCCTTACAACCTATGGATCATGGGACAACCTTGAACCTTGTATATTATATACATGAGAAAATATTTCCTAGTTGAACTGTGCAAACCGAAGAAAACACTAATGTTTGGTTTCAACGTTGAAATAGAAAATGAAACATTTTGCAAAAGAAGGAAGGGAGATTACTGAATTTGTTTCTTTCTTTCGCTTTGTTTGCATTTTTACCACATAGTAGTTTGTATTGAATAGTGGATGTATTTTTATTCGAACAGGCCATGGTCTCTGAAAGCCAGTACACATTCATAGTCACAGTCAGAGATAATACATAGCCATCGTAAAACACACCAAATCAGCTAACTAAATTACATCAGAACGTAAATCAAATTACCTAAATCTGTTAATCAAATTTGCTTTGTTTGTTTATTCAGAGTCATATACAGAGATAGTAACACCTTCTTTCGGTTATTTTAATCTCTGGATGAGAAAAAACAAACAACACACGAAAAACGTTTGAATTGCAATAAACGTTTGAATTGCAATAAAATCTAGGTGCAATAAATGCATTTTGTAAAAATAAACGAACTGAACCTTTGGTCCACAAGGTGTTAACATCGCTGTTGTTGTATTACCATGTTATGGTGACCTAGAGACAAGAACACTTCCCTAGAAACAAGAAATCTCGGGTTTGATTCTTGGATTTGATAGGTATTTTTCTATGTCATCCTCCACTAATATGTCTAAATATTCAGTGGTGGTATAGGCGCTAGTCTTGCTGATGAGACATTAAACTGAGGTTACATGTAGGCCTACAATGTGCACTTAGTGCAAGTCAAATAAGACGATATAACAACAAAGTATTTAGCTGATTTCTATATAAAAAAAATCCATACGCCACTTTCACAGTTGTAAAAAGAAAGAAAGAAAGCACAGAGAAAATAATGAATGGGTGGGGCTGCATTATGACAACACAGTCTTTCTGATCTCAGTAGCTGTCATTTAAATTTAAACTCTACTGTGATAAGAAATACAATCCAACGAAATACAGTACAATATAAAGTATTACAAAGTTCATCGGATATAACGCAAAAACTAGACGTCTGTTGCTGCTTTTCATGTTTGTGCGTATTTACAATTTCTTCAAAACGAACTATAGAATACACGAACCAGATATAGAGCAATTAAATTCCGAACAAAAGAAAAGAATGCACAGGAAATGAATGATCTCGCCCAGCCCTTCTGATTCTGGAACGTACGCTTTAACTGTTTGTGCGTTTTTCCTTTCTTTCTTCTTCTTTTTTTTTCTTTTTATTTGATGACCATATTTGGTTTTTTCTTCCGTCATGCTTAATGAAAATCATTTGATCGTAGATTTGTACGTCAAACAACTGGCGTTCTTATTATCTGTTCTTGTGTTTCT
>JAPXFY010000016.1:56408178-56413178 GCA_030674185.1 Monoplex corrugatus | reverse complement strand
CTATGTTGTGCCTACTTCTGTGTGTTATGTTCGTGTCTCACACCCTGTGCCTATGTTGTGCCTACTTCTGTGTGTTATGTTCGTGTCTCACACCCTGTGCCTATGTTGTGCCTACTTCTGTGTGTTATGTTCGTGTCTCACACCGCCTGTGTGCCTACGTTGTTGCCTACTTCTCTGTGTTATGTTTCGTGTCTCACACCCTGTGCCTATGTTGTGCCTACTTCTCTGTGTTATGTTCGTGTCTCACACCCTGTGCCTATGTTGTGCCTACTTCTGTGTGTTATGTTCGTGTCTCACACCCTGTGCCTATGTTGTGCCTACTTCTCAGTGTTATGTTCGTGTCTCACACCCTGTGCCTATGTTGTGCCTACTTCTCAGTGTCACCTGTATCAATAATGATGAAGTTAGATGTAACTGCAATACGTTCATCAGAAAGCCGAAAGCGAGAAAAAGAGAGATGACAGGAAGGGGAGGAAGGGGGTGGGGTGGGGTCGAGAGAGGGGCCAGGAGTGGGGCTAGCAAGAGGAAGGAATGGAAAGTGGGATCTTCACCAGTAGATCAAAATTCCTCCTCCTCCTCCCTCCCAGCAACATGAACAAAATAGTCAAGCCCTCTCATCAACATATCATTCTCTCCCCTCCCCTCCCCCCCCTTTTTTTTTAAAAAAAACGTGCGCAAATACACACAACTAGTATACTGGATGCACTTTAAAAAAAAAAATCTACACAAACAGTGACTTTTCTTATGGTAACATGAGATAGTTGGCTCAGTTACAACAGCTTTGGATCCAAGATCTGATGATGTTCTGGGTTCGATCCCAGTCTGCAACATAGATATGAACTGATCTGCTTTGCTTCCCACCTTTATGCTCCAGTCTTCTGATAGTGTCACCATAGTGTTTCACAAATTCTGTCTCTGTCCACATCCCCGCCACATCCACATCCTCATCCAGCATATAGGAAACTGCACACGCTTAAAAAGTCTGCAGATGACTGCTGGGCAAATTAACATAGACCACACATGGAACTATCCCCTTGCCATGTTTGTTAATAAATTCATATTCCAGTTTCATACAAGTTATGAGACAAACCATTTCCTTCAAGCTTTTGAGACCACGTGCAGGACGAAACTTCAGTTTGAGTTTCAGGACGGTGTCATGGCGCTTAGATGATAAAACGAGAAAAAAAGTTTCTGTCTTTTATGAGTTAACTATAAGACCAGCAAGCACGTACAAGACAAAATCAACACATTAGTGGATCACCAGGAACATTACTGCTTCTAACAACAACGAAGCGACGCACGCTGGCTCTGTTTGCTTACGTCAACCACTATGATACACTGTCTATGATCATCTTTCGGGTTGCCACATAGAAGACAGCCGTCAAGTCAGCGTACAATCAAACATCAAGGATTGCAATCTGATTCGAATGGGGCTGCCAACGTTCACCCCCTTCCCCCAAACAAACAAACAAAAGAAAAAAGGAGCCAACGTAATGTAAACATAACGTAACGTAACGTAACGTAACGTCAAATTTGACCTGTCTGCAGTTAGTCATTCCCATACAACACATACGTAAGCGTGCAGATATAAAAGCATACACAGGTGAGTGTGTGTTCATTTCAGAAAAAGACACTCAACGAGGGCTTTGAATGTTAATGTTTTCCTATATTTCGGCCCTTGGCCTTCCTCGGGGTAAAGTGACTATAAAATGAGATGATACAATACAATACAATATTTTATTTGTATAGCGCAAAATCTTGATAAAATCAAATCTAAGCGCTAAAACAGACACACACGCACGCACTCACACACACGCACGCAGCACGCACGCACGCACGCACGCACGCACGCACACACACACACACACACACACACACACACGCACACGGTTATAAATGGGGAGAAAGAATAAAAGCAATGGAAAATTATAGAGAGCATATTATCACATTTACATTGTAGAATTCATCCCACTTACCTTAATTCATCACATGCACCCAAGTGAACCATGAACACACACACACACACACACACACACGCACGTACGCACGCACGCACACACACACATACACACACACACACGCACGCACGCGCACACGCACACACACATACACACACACATTTTCTTGCCCTAGTCTCTCCTTCCATCTCTCTCAGACGACAGCAACGGCTTTTATTATAATTTACTTATGCACATCTTTTGCATTATTTTTGTAAAATTATTTTTCTAGGTTTTTTTTTTTTTTTTTCGTGGGTATATTTTTAGTTTTAGGCTGGCAAGTAGATTAGCGAAGGTAACTATGAAAAATGGCTTTTAGCCAATAACTTCTGCAGTTGGAAAATAAACTCTCACTGTCGCTGTCAATACATATATATGTCATTTTCTTTGTTTCTTTGATGTCTTTTTTCTGATGCTTGACAAACACTATCTGGTCGAAAATCAGGGCCTTGTTTCTTGCTTCTTCAATAAAATATAATAATAATAATAATAATTATAATATTTATATAGCGCAAAATCTTGATAAAATCAAATCTAAGCGCTGAAGCAGACACACACGCACGCACGCACGCACGCACGCACGCACACACGCACGCACACACACACACACACACACACACACACACACACGCATGGCTATAAATGGGGAGAAAGAATAAAAGCAATAAAAGCAAGAAAAAAGCAATGGAAAATTATAGTTCTTCTTGTCTGTTCGTGTGTTACTGGCTTTCACAAATACATAGTTCTTTATTTTATTTGTTTATTCATTTATTTGTTTATACATACATACATACATACATACATACATAATATATACATCATACATACATACATATATACATACATACATACATACATACATAATATCGTACATACGTACATAAGTACGTACGTACATAATGATAATAATAATTACAATGTTTATATAGCGCAAATCTCGATAAAATCAAATTTAAGCGCTGAATACACTTACGCACGCTGCGCGCACACACACACACACACTCACAATGCTTAAATGGGAAAAGAATAAAGCAATGAAAATTATAGAGAGCATATTATATACAATTATATTACAATGTGATTCCTCGATGGAGAAGGTACAGGGGATGATGAGTCAGGATTTATGCAAGAGAAAAGGCGAGTTTTGAGAGCGGACTTGAAGGAGACAAAAGTAGTTGCTGACGGACAGAGAGAGGAAGTTTGTTCCGGAAAGTGACCAGAACGAGAAGGTCGTGGACCACATAATTCATTTATTCATTTGTTAATACACTTATCTATACATTTATCTATACATTGATTTATGTAATTTATGTATCTATAATTCATTCGTTTTCATTATTTATTCTTCATTTATTATTCTTATTATTTTGATCGGAATGAGGATGGTCAGGGAGTAGCTGAGGTGATGGAGACGATCAATCGTGTTGGTGTGTGGACGAAGTGTGTGTCACGTGCTATTCAGGGGTCGGTATCTGTGATGTAGTTGTCGTATGACGTTGTTGCGGTCAGTTCCCAGTTGGGTGGTTAGGGGGTGGAGCAGAGGGTTGTGACTCTGTGGCTCTGTGGCTCTGTGTGTGTGGTGTGGTGTGTGTGTGTGTGTGTGTGTGTGTGTGTGTGTGGTGTGTGCGTGTGTACGTGTGTGGGTGAGAGTCAGAGAGAGAAAGAGAGAGAGAGAGAGAGAGAGAGAGAGAGAGAGAGAAAGAAAGAAAGAAGAGAGAGAGAGGGAGAGAGAGAGAAAGAGAAAGAGAGAGAGAGAGAGAGAGAGAGAGAGAGAGAGAGAGAGAGAGAGAGAGAGAGGAGAGAGAGAGAGAAGAGGAGAGGAGGAGAAACACTGCAGATGGAGATACACTTTTCACTACAATGCAGCCGTCTGGGTTGTAAAAACGGACATAAAATCCACACGCTAGGCAGGACACCAAGACCTTGCCAACCCTAGGGTTTATGTGCAAGCTTAATGCTGATGCCATGATCGTTTGGGATCTTCTCCATCACATGGCATCAGCGGTGTGACTGTACATGGAATATTACCCGAACGTGGAGGTGCTATTTTGAGAAACTGAAACTGATACAAATGAACCCACCAGCCGCAGGTGCCTACCGCATCGATGGAAGATCCTGTCTCTCTGGCTGCATTTCAACAGTAACAACGACCACACCACTTGACTACGTGATGACTGAAATTGAAAAAGAATAATCAAAAAAAAAAAAAAAAAAGAAAAAAAAAAGAAGAAAAGGACACACTATATCTGACAAAAATTTCAGGGTATGAATCTTGCAGGACAAATTTTTGAAGGAACAAGGGTGATAGGCAGTCTGCTCTTTACCTCCTTCCGTTATCCTTATCACCCCCCTCTCCTCCCACCCTCCCACCCCCCTCGCTCATCTGTGGGTGTTGGGTGACAAGTCCTTTCCCGTTTAATCAGTCCTGTGCGAGTCAGCCACACACACGCGAGAAGAAGAGACATGTTTCTTTAATGATGTGTGTGTGTGTGTGTGTGTGTGTGTGTGTGGTGTGTTGTGGTGTGTGCGTGTGTGCGTGGTGTGCGTGTGTGTGTGCGTGTGTGTCTGTGGTGTGTGTGTGTGTGTGTGTGTGTGTGGTGTGTGAATCAGAATAAGATCGTATTGTTTATTTAATCAAGACATTGCCCCTTATCAAGGGATGTGAATTATAAAACAAGTGTGTGTGTGTGTGTGTGTGTGTGTGTGTGTGTGTGTGTGTGTGTGTGTGTGTGTACGTGTTGTGTGTGTGTGTACGTGTGTGTGTGTATGTGTGTGTGTGTGTGTTGTGTGTGTGTGTGTGTGTGTACGCGTGATACGTGTGTGTGTGTGTGTGTGTACGTGTGTGTTGTGTGTACGTGTGTTCGCGCGCGCGCGCGTGTGAATACGTGTGTGTGTGACTGCGTGCGTGTGTGTGTGAGAGAAGCTGTATTTCAAAAAAGAGAGTCAGCTGAGACTAAAGGGGCCATAATGATGGGACGGCGTATTTATAATTAATGTGGAGGC